>CP097510.1:60647001-61113000 GCA_023547065.1 Musa troglodytarum | reverse complement strand
CGACTTGGGTTCTTCTCGAGATCGAGTCAACATCGCTTTATCTCGGTCGATAATAAAGTTGTGGGTAGCACCCGTATCCACCATCGCGTAGGCGGTTTGGCCATTGAGCTTGATGTCCACATACGTTGGCTCACTTGCTTCACTGCTTTTGTTGTTTTGCTTCGTATTCTCCCCACTTGACCACGTAATGCATTCATGCCAAGCGTATTGCTCCCCGTCAGGGTCGCCTGACTCCTGCATCGTCATTATCAGTCTGAAATACTTGAGCGAGGCGTTGCCTTGCTCTTGTTCGGTTTGGGGATGGATAAAAGCTATCGAAAGCATTGAGTGCTTGTTTATAGAGCACTCCTCACCGTATGCGGCCTCATGCACAAGAAGTATCACCTTGAGTTTTGAGGCCTTACCTTTTAAGCTTGGCTCTTTATAGGAACTCTTCTTCCTTTACTGTAGGGCTCCTTCCTCGAATATTTTAGAAGGTGATTTCACGAACCTTTGTTTCTTCTTCCACGAGTCCTTTGAAGAAAGCGAAGTCGATAAGTCTTTTTTACGCATTTGCTATTGCTCGATCGTCGGTGGCATTCCATCGATGTAGTTCCTATTGAGCCCATGGCTTCAGGCCATCGAGAAAGCTGAATAGCTTATCTTTTTCTAACATGTCTTGGATGTCCAGCATCAGTGCAAAAAATTGCTTCATATAGTCCCGAATGGAAGTCATTTGGCGGAATTGTCTCAACTTCCTCCTTGCGACGAACTCAGTATTCTCGGGTAGGAATTGAATTCTCAACTCTCGCTTCAAGCCTTCCCTGTCCACTTTCGGCACCGAGCCTAGTCGAGGCAATGCAAGAGACACGAGATCTAGTCTGCCGGGATTTGGGTCATACGGAGGTATGATTGGGAGATCTTGAAAGCTCCGTCAGAACAACACAAGCGGCAAGGACTATGGATTCAAGGAGGGAATGCCATGGTACGCAGAGGCGGATCTTCCATGTGTGCATCAAATTTTGCGTCGAATGAAAGCCTTGGTCATCGCCATATGAGAGTTATGTACCACCGAGAGAGAAATTCGAATGTAAGTATCAATGAGTCCCACGAAGGGAAACTTAATCTTGCAGAAGTATGATCAGAGCGATTTAAGATTTGAACTACTTTAGAGCTCATATTCGTTTAAGGGAGCCTGGCAAGTCAGAGGACAGAGCCGAGTAAGCTAACGTTACTACCAATGAAGCTAAAGAGAACAGAATCGATGCAAGCCCAGCAACGTGATGGCAGAGGCCATACATAGGAGTTACAGTCTGTCTTTCCATCGAAGGTGAACTGCTTGAAGAACACAGAGGTGTTGAAGCAGGTGGTCGAAAAGGGACGAGGAAGCGACGACGAGTCTAGAGGGATTTAGCTACCCAAAACCAAGCATTGATTCGAATGAAGTTGGGCTCGGAGGAGTGTCATAATGCCACAAAGACAAGTCTAGTGATCACGAAGAAAGAGACGTAAATGCGAGGCAACAGATCGTAGTGCTATAAGTGAAGGAATTTGAGTCGATACAAAAGTGCTCGACCAAGGAACGAAGTAGGCAGTACGCGACTCAAAGGAGCATGTGGTAGAAATGATGGGGAAGGCGGTACAATCCTAAAGGCGACCAAAACTATTAGAGACTTACTTCAAGTTAGGGTAAAAACTTCTTGCATTCCACAAGTTCGATGGCATTGAGAAGGTGAATCATAATAGCTAACTCAATGCAAGAAGTGCAAACACTTCGAGTGCTTCAGAAGTGTCAGTAAAGAGCAGGCAAAGGCTAGTAACCAGCTCGATGCACAAAATACAACTCTCGAGGAGGCGAGCGACATGTAACCTTTGCTTTCTCAACTCTTAAAAGAATGGGTGAAACCGAGTAACCCCGTTCTCTTATTTACCCAACAAAGGAGCCCTTCACAAGTTCAAAGACCCTTCAAAGGAACCTAATGAAACACAACAATTGTCAAATCCTCACCAATGGTGATCAATGCTACTGAGAGTAGATTGTCCGCTTCATTTCCAACACAATGTCAATCGAAAACGAAAGTGATGTGAACCTACTTGGAAGTGACAACTAAGTTGAAGAAGAATCAATGGGCAAATTTTACGGAGGAATGACCCGAAAACTTCAAAGTCTACGAGACGATACTTGTTAAAGCTCCAACAAGCATCCACCCAATTCAAGCGACATGAGGCGTTTGAGAGACAATTGAAGAGACAATGGACATATGAGGTAAACTAAAGCCCTATAAGACCATCCAGTATAGCAAGGTACCTAGGTGCATTTGAACCATTTTATAGAACTATGTGCATATTGATATATCACCATTGTTCAGTCAACACATGAATTGATAATTATTTGATCCTTACTGACTAATGATCCTTTTTAAATCTAAAGGAGATAAAAAGATATCTTTTGTGGTTGTATAGATCAACTATACCAGGAAGAAAGATTGTTTTATCCTCATATTACCATTAAGTTAAGAAAAAAATTTCCAATACTTAAATTTTGTTTAGTTTCAATAGTTTTGTATCAGAATTATTGTGATCAACCTGATAAACAGCTAGAATTTTGCCAATTTTTCAAGACAAGTGGTTACAGCCCAATTCACAAGAGTTCACAGGGCATATCAGGCATGAAACCATAAACCCATAAGAAGGGTCCCGGATTGGTTGGTCCATGTGCCAGATCACACCGGTTGGTGTGCAGCAGTCCAGACAAAATTGCATTCCTTGATTCATATATTGAATAAACACTTCAGTAACATTTCAAGATTGCCTCAATCAACGTCATGATTATGTACACAAAAAATTAAGGTGATGTTCAACAACCATAAGGGTCATATATATGTGATTAACAAAACTGAATAGAAGTGCTTCACCAACAAAAAACATAAGGAAATTACCCATGGGCCAAATGTGGTACAAAACAGGCACCGTTATGCAAACCAACGCATTATGAGCATTATGCAATTAAGGATAGGTGTGGAGTAGGCATGCCGATCAGTACACCCCTATATCAACTAATATAGTCGAAACTCAATTGTCATTGACAGATACAGGTTGGTAATACTCGAATTTATACCGTACCAATTTCCTAGTCCATAAACCAGGTCCCAACGATCAACTTAGAGGCTTATTAATGCATATGTAGAAAGATTAAATGTGACTAAGGTTATTCTCTTACGTTTTGGCCCAATTATTGCCATTCTCTCATGTTTAGGCCCCATTGGGGGCATTTAGGGCTAATTAGACCCTGTTTTTCATTGTTTGATTATGAATTATAATGAATTTATTGGTTGATTAATGATTTTTATTGTATTTAATTTGATTAAAATCTAATCAGAGCTCATTAGTGTTGTTTTCTTACTATTAGATCCAATTAGGGGTCAATAGGTATAATTTAGAGCTAATCACAGCTTATTCTATTCATAGATTCAATTTTTCAACCTTATAACTAGAATTTTTGTTCATTTAAGGCTTAGGTACACTTTATTCATCTTTAAATATAATTTATATACCAAGAAATTAGGAGGAAAAAAAACCTAAGATAGGGATTTCAATTTTGGGCCATTTTCGACCCTTTTATAAATAGGTACCTACAGGTGTATCAACACCATACACTGGTACCATCTGATATGCATCAGTCTGATCATATGCCCAGTCTGCATTATATGACATTCTTTGGAATTAACCTCCTTGGAATCAACCATTAATTGCAACTTGAATGATGCGATGGAACTGATAAAAAAGCTTGCCTGTTGGTGGTACAGGTGGATCATCTACAACATTAGTGACAGGAATAGGAATATTCTCCTGGCCTCCACTAATGTCTTCGCATACCAGCCTGAACAAAAAATGGGTTGGTTCAGGATTAGACAAAGTTGCAACATCATGTGGATTAATAGTCCTCCAGCAAAAACATTACAGATAAAAGAGAATAAGAAACTAGTGATCTCAAAAGTCATCAAGACTGATGACTAAGTTGGCTTAAAATCAGGGCAACATACAACTTTCCATCTATTGGATGATAATAGAAAATAATTAATAGGAGCACAATGTTGGCTACACATGATAATAGCCATGCATGATCACAAATATAAAAATGGCTCATATACAAGGACAATTTTGCCAAAGAACAAACACATAATCCACAATATGTCCTAACTAAACAAAGGGCTTGATTCTGAAAGGAGGAAAACTTAGCAGAAATATATTTCCTGTTATAACCCCCCCAACCCAAGAAAATTAAAAAAAAAACTGTGAGGGGGTTATATTACTAGGAATATCCAAGTTGGATCAGAATTGACCTAGATCAGACGAGATCAATTGATCAGCACAAAATTAACCATGGATTGCTTAATTCGTGTCCAATTGGTTTATTTCAAAGTTCAAACCATGGACTGATGTTTTGGGTACCGGACCCATGCCAGTCCATGGTCAGGCCAGTATGGATCTGGTCCAGTCCAGCATACCGTGCATAGGTCCATGGTTGAATCAGAATGGTTTCAGTCTGGCCCAGACAGTTGGAGGAACGGGAGGGAGACAAAAAGGAAACGGAAGAAGAAGAAGAAGAAGAGAAGGAGGAGAAGGAAAAGAAAACAGAGGCAAAGGAGGAGAAAGGGGGAAGAACAGACGAGGTTGTGGACGAGTAGGGGGAGGAAGTGTACATGCGGGCGGCCACGTGCAGCAAGCATGCGGCGAATGGAGAGGTTGAAATTCCCCATATCTGAGTCATGTCACAGACCTAGGTAGGTAAAAAGAGAAATAATGTTATATAAGGACTCGACCCAAACAACCCGATTTGGGTCTGCTCCATGAACCGGTCAGCAGTTCAACCTTGAATAATGATCGAGCCATATTGAACCAGTTGGTTTTATCATCCAATATGGAGATATTTTTTCGTCAAAAAAGGGTCCGAATCCTTTTTGCTCAACATACAAGTGGCTGTTCTATATAGCAGCCAAATTTAATTGCAGATTGAAAGCAAAGTCTTCATGAGTTGGTAAGGCATGGCATTCACAGTAGACCTCTGAAATCAGTCTATATGTGACACAGGAGTGCCTAACTTGCTATAATCTAGTCATGTTGATCTTGCTGAAGCTATGATAAATTTTCAGCCCACAATGTTGCCTCAGTCTTCCACTCAGCACATTCAACTATGACAGCTCATGAGCATCTTCTTTACACTAAGTCAAGGCTGGTTCAATGCACTTTCCTTCATGACTAAGAAACATATTAATGAAGGTGGTTAACAGCTGTAAAGCATTTATCTCGAAATTCCCTATGCATGAAGGGTTGTTTCATGCACAACTATTTATTTTGGTGTTTTGGGTTAGAGGAGGTTTTTAGAAACTGAAGATATTGGCTGAAGCTCTCTTGGAGTGCTCTAGAAAACTCTGTATCTCTTGGATGCGTCCTAGAGTGGTGAGTCTCTTTGTTCAGTTCTGTATCCTCGTTTCATTTTCTCTGAGGTGGTGAAGTTTTCTGTATCCCTATATGATTTTGAACTTAGTGGTGAACTATTTTACCATTGTGTTTAAGTATTTTCGTGAGATTCTTCTTTTTTGTCCGAAAGAACTTTTATTCCTGCGCATACTGCTATTCTCTCGACTTTTCTTCTCTCAAAACTCATTCCATATCGTCTCACTTTCTATCCTAAAGAACTTTTATTCCTGCACATACTGCTATTCTCTCAACTTTTCTTCTCTCAAAACCCATTCCGTATCGCCCCACCGTATCAATGTGGCACTTAACATTATCATATTTTATCATTTTATTTGAAATTTGAAATTTAGCGATAAAGAGACTATATCTAAGAAGAAAGCCTTCATAGAAAAGCTGAAGAAATGAAAACTCCAGGAACTACAATCGTACTTCCAGCCAAAAGTAAATATACATCAGCCAAGAAAGATTACTTCATTTTTATTATGCCCTGGAAATAAGCAATCCCAGGACATATTAATCCACGAATTTTATACTCAAAGAGTTAATATATTTAGTTAGTTTAGCAACATCCACAAAGTCTAGAAAATGAAAGATCATTTATAAGCAACTTTATAGCACCAAGCCAACACCTTCTTTGTCAAGCACTTTTAAGTATAAATATGTTTTATTAGTTGACAAGAGAGTAATGTAGTATAAGAATAGTACCCACGCAGATCTGAAATAGATCTAGGAGCTTGAGCTCGACCAAAATAAACCTGCAATTTAGGAAAAGTTTAATAAATACAAGGCAAGAACAAAGATGAGCGAGAGATTTCAAGTATGGAATATGGCCAGTACCTAAAACCCAACATCAACGATGCATTTAACCAAAAGTGACACAGTATTCCCCATTCAAAAGATAATCAAACAATTAGATATTTTGAGCTAAATTGAATTTTTTGTATCTAATCCAAAATTGACATGAATTTAACACAAAACAATGTCTGCCATAACCAATTGCTGGGAAACACAGACAAGTCAACTTGGTGGACATGTCCGTGTTGAACGCAAACACATCACCAACATGATCAAACACATGTCCCGCCATGCATTTTTTTTATTTTTTTCTATTTTTGTCAAACACAACATTGCTCGAGATTTACTCGTGTCGATCACAGATTTACTCATCACATCGTGCTAACGTGCGATGGAGGCATGAAATCCCTGGAATACTAGTTCGTCAATGGATTCAACAAGGATTTCTCGCCTGTTACGAACAAATTGTCGACGTTAAATAACACCTACATCCACCTTCTGCCTCATTGGCGAAGCCTCGAGCAAACCCTTCTTCCTCACCGACAAAGCCTATGGCCCGCCCCAAGCACCCCCCAAACAACCATCACTCACCTCTACCCTGACTCTTGAGCAGATCCTTGTTCCTCAACGAAGCCTCTACCCCTTGTGTCGGTTCCCTCCAGTCCACCACGTCCCATCAACATCTAGAGAAGCCTATGCCCCACTTGCATCCCCTCAACATTCTTAAGCCTTGACGATTGTGCCCCCCGCCCCTCCATGCCCCACCTATGTCCACCAGTACTCGATGGCCATCACGCACCCTCGGGCCATCCACCTCGAGTGCCCCACCTACGTCCACCACTATCCGATGGCCATCGCGTGCCCTTGAGCTCTCTGCAACCTCACAGATGTCTAACAAAGCTTCTTCCTCACCGGCGAAGCCTTCTTGCCATGTTGTGTCGCAAGGTAAGATGCTGACTTGTTAAATGTTAACTTGTTTATTTTTTTACTGCTAAATAAAAGAAGAAAACCTATTTTGATTATTAACCTATTTTGGTTTTTTTTTAACTTGGGTTTTTTTTACTACTTCTTCCTTTTGATTCTAATCAACCTGTTAAAACCTATTTTGGCATATATATGCTTACCTATTCTGAATCAGATTAGGTGCCCATGAATTCACCCTAGCTATTCTTGAATATGCTCACCTGACCCTTGTCACCGACTTCTCGAACCTGCTATGATAGCACTACATGACTTTCATTTTTAGCTTCATTATGATGGATCATGTAGGTATAAAATTATGTTAAGACATGCTCAAAAAATGATGCACATTCAACTCTCTGTTGCTTTGCAACTTCAATGAGATTTTGTATTGGTGCCTTTCATTCCATAGTGTATTATTATAAGATTTAAATATAAATACTATAAACTTTATGTTAATCAAATATTATATATATTAATTATATATATTAAAAAATTCACATATCCTCGACCATGTCTGTGTCCTAAATTTTTAAAAATGACATATCGCCATGTCCTTGTCGTGTTGTGTTTGTGCCTATGCTTCATAGACCTATTGACATTCCTATGATAAAAAAGCAATATGATGTAAATGAATGTCAACAAGAACATAAAGTCATAACTAAAATAATTACTAGTTTGCACAAAACATTTTAAGTGCAGAATACAATATGAATCTTCACACTGTAAAGTTGTAAACAAGCTTATGTCACCATTGTATACCAGAATGTTTACATTGGGCATCTCCATATGCTTTTCCTAAAGACATGTATCAACAAGAATAAGCAACATGGAGTTTCGAGGTTTACTCGATATGGTATGGTACCGTATACCGAACAGTATAACCGTTCGGTATATATATATAATTATAAATATTATATATATAAAGATAAATATTATATATAATTATATATATGCGACGCCGATGCTGGGGAAGAGAAGTCACCATCGACAAACGAGGAGAAGAGTGGCAATATCTAGATTTGTTCTTTTTATTTCCTATTTCATTCTTCCACTTCTCCCTTTTCTTTCTCCGCCCTCGATCACCGTCTCCCTCATCTTTCTCCGCCCTCGGTCACCAATAAAGCCTGTACCGAGCAGTACCGGATGGTCCGTGTACGGGTATTCTATCGGACTAGTACGTACCACCCGTACCGAGCAGTATCATTCGATGTGGTAGACCTTAGTTAAAACAACATATGAATCTGTTCTTTTGTCATCATAGAATAT
Organism: Musa troglodytarum; assembly: GCA_023547065.1. Taxonomy (NCBI): domain Eukaryota; kingdom Viridiplantae; phylum Streptophyta; class Magnoliopsida; order Zingiberales; family Musaceae; genus Musa; species Musa troglodytarum. The sequence continues at coordinate 61,104,516 of CP097510.1, read as the reverse complement.
ACTTCATTTTTTTACAATGCAAACACTAAAAGAGCTAGCATAATTCTATACTAAAAAGCAAGGTATACAATTTCGAATAATATCGCCCAGTACAGGCGGTATGTACCGGTCCGATAGGATACCGGTACGCAGACTGCCCGCTACCGGGTGGAACGCTTAATATCGCCTCGTATCGGACGATACAGGGATATATCAAGCGATAACAATCAAAATTTAAACCGTTACCGTCTGACACAACTCGGTAACAATCGATTTTGACCGTTACCGATTGGTAACAATACTCCAACGGTCAAATTAACTGTTGGAGCCCTTTCTCACATGTTTTTAAACTCTTCTTCCCCTCTATTTCACTCTCATACTCTTTTAAACTATTTCAAACTCTTTTTTTCTCACATTTGCACTCTTCTAAACTTTACAAAACAACGATTTGTGATTTGAATCAAGGCTAATTGAGGAAGATTAAGAGGAAAAACTTTCTAATCAAGAGGTATGTATTCTCCTTCTTTAATTAGAGAGTAATTAAGATCTTTAATATTATGATTAGTGTGTTTAATATTGATTAATTTAAAATTAGAAGCTTAATAGGTCAAATATTTATATTTCATGCATATTAAATATTAAAAGATATTTATGATAATAAAATAAGTTTAATTAGGTTTTATTAAAATTATTGAATGCTAATAAAATCTTATTTATATTTTTTACAGTCGAGTGGTGGCTACAATTTGTAGGGGATGCATCACATTTAAGGAAGGTTGTCATTCGCGTACTTTCACAGACAACAACATCTAGTGGTTGTGAACGTAATTGGTCAACATTTGCATCGATTCACACGAAGGTCCACAACAAACTCTCGTATAGACGGTTAAAAAAACTGGTATATGTTCATTATAACATACGGCTAAGGTTGCAACATGCTGAGATGGATAAGGAGCCAAAGGAACCAGATATTAATCTCATTAACCTCCAATTCTACAACGAAGATTCAGAGCCGATGTTAGAATGGGTTGAAGCAATAAAGAACCAAGAGGATCCTCTACTTGACGAGGCGGGAGATCCTCGACGTCCTTCGTGTTATATCACCAAGGCAATAGAAGAAGAAGAAGCACAACCTCAACAGGTGAAAAATCTCCCTCGATCACAACGTGACAAGAGTACATCAAGTCAAATTGCTCGAGGAACTATAGACACCCAACAGTCACAGTCGTCTACCCAGCGTGCAAAGGCAAAGGGGAAGGCAATAGCATCAATCGCATCGTTGGAAAGAATTGAGTCGGACGACGAGATACCTTCACAATCACATTCAGCAACTCGCTCAGTCTAGAGACATGACAGCAACACGAACAGTAGTGCCTCGACGGATGACGACGGCGATGCCGAGCAGCTGTTGGTCTCGTCTACACAACTTGAGAGTGGTGCATGGACCGAGAAGCAATATTTTACACATGCCACCCAAGATCCAGATCATGGAACTCGACAAGTTCTAGTCAAGTTTATGCACGAAAGGGGAAGGGGAACGGGAAAGCAATGGATGAATTTGAGCAGATGCAATAAAGCCTACATATTATCGTATTCACAACCATCCTATTATGAAGAATCATACGGCCGACAACAGTATGGTGATAGTTGGTCATACTTCTCCAAGCAACAACATGATACGAAGCAGCAAATCAGTAGTGAAAGTAAAAGTTCTGACATTCATCAAATATGTCTCAGGAGCTGTCTCGGACAAATGTGATTCATGACGATCAGCCTACAATCATCTCCACATTAATGGACCGATGGCATACGATGTATCAATACACTATGTCGTGGGATCAATTTCTTGATTGAGTCCAACAAACATATCATATTGATATGCAGATGTATAGAATCGAGGACCCCGATCCATCACCTATGGAGGCCCGTCGTTTATTTTGATAATAGAAATAACAATCAGGTATATCTACATATATGATTATTTAATTCATTTGAATTTTAGAGTTTATATTGTAACAAAATAGTCTAACAATTCAAATGATTTTTTCTATAGATATTTTAATATTTACAGAAAGACAATCCGTAATGGATTGAAATAGGAACCTTGCACAAGATTATTCCTCAAAATCCGAAAAAGATATATGATACTATTCTTACCTAATTTACATTGATTTTGTTAAACTTATACTATTACAATATTTATTTCTAACTTAAAAACCCTATCCTAACTTTTTTTTATTTTCAAGTATTTCTGAAGAATTTTACGCTTAAGTATACCGCTCGGTACGCCCTAGCGTACCGCCTGTACCGTACCGAGCAAGTATCGAAACATCGGTACGATATGGTATTTCAATCCTTGCCAAAAAGTCATTGAAAAAGCATTAGAAGTTGGATCCAAACTGATTGTTATAACTTGAGAGCGAGAAATTAACACAGATGGAAGAGACAATCAAACAAATGTGGTACAAGAAACAAGCCAATCAGTACACCATAACAAACTAAAAGAAACACTCGTGATTCTAGTAACAATTTTAAATAATTGTTTTCTAAGTTAATAAGATAATAATAACTATAAGAAGCAACATTAACATTAAATGGCTATATTAGTTCACATAATCAATTGAAAGACCTGGTTAGTTGTCAAATGAGGCTGACCCTCGAGCCTCTTCAAGTTATATTTGTATACCGTAAACCCCCGAACACCTTTTTCGGCCCAGTATTTTACAACCTGTTGACAAAAGAGTATTTGAACAACCAGAATAAATGCCAAACCAAAAATCAAAGCAGGTGAAGAAGAACCAACTAGTCTAAGAAAGTTTTATAATTGCAAAGAATTTAGAAAATCATAATCCATGTGAGTGGAACAAGACAAATTCTAAATTATCTCCATACAAGAATCAAAATTCATGATATTAACAGCAAGGTTCAACTTCCCGTGCTGACCGAACATGCTAGCCAACCAACGATATGACACATACCGCTCCATACTGATGTATCGACCAAGGCATGTCGACGGTCAAAGTAACCGTTGGGATCCGGTTAATCAGGGCCATCCATCAAAATCAATCAAAATCTAGCTGTTATTGATCGGTACAAGTCGATAATGGTCCAATTTCAGCCATACCATCCGATAGAAGGGGATGTATCCCGTGATACGCCCCCCAACAAAAACCGCACGATCCAACGTGATCCATGTCTCGATCACCTGTCGGACCAGTATGTACTGCCGGTACCATACCGATTCGAGCGGTACAGAAAACCTTAATTAGCAGAATTGAACATGCTATCATGATTTGATATCTACATTAAAAAAAAATGAGCGAACTAAGAAGATGGAGAGGCTAGCAGACGAAGATACAATGGCAGATGAAGCGAATTAGGTTACTAACGACTACAGACAAAGCTACAATGACGGATGAAGCATACAAGGTTACCAATGGCAGCAGATTAAGTTGCAACAACGGACAAAGTGTACAAATACAATGCACAATGCAAACAAAGGCTACAGATGAACAATAGGTTGCACTGAGATGTTGCGAGGTGCTTGTGTCCCGCCTCGCTCGAGTGCTTTTTAAAAACACTACTTGTTGTAACATAATTCATATCCAAAAAGTTTGTGTTGTCAAGATAAGAATATTGAGATGGATATATGGAGTTACTAGGAAAGATAAGAAAAGAAATACTTTTATTTATGAGAAACTATGTATCACTTTAATAGAGGATATGATGAGAAAAAATTGTTTAAGATGGTATAGGCATATGCTGAGGAGATCTCCGGATGCAATGGTCAGAAGAGATAAAATAATTACTATTAATAGTATGAGTATAGGTAGAAGAAAACCTAAAAATAACTTAATAGAAAATATAAATAAAGATTTAAGTACTTTGAGCTTAACTAAACATATGACATTTTACTGATCTCGATGGCAGCAAAAGATCCATGTAGCCAACCCTAAATAGTTATGAGTTGTGACTAACGGCTTTGTTATTATTATTATTGTTCCTTTGGCATGTTCAATCCTATGGACCTTAAGAGTTATGGGTAACGATTAAACTAAACAAATCCAATTTTTCAAATCAATTAAAACGACTCTGCTAATCAAAACAAAACGACACTACGAAACCAAGTAAACTGTGAACCTAAAAGCATTTAGGTGTTCCTCACAAGCTCAAAGCATAACAAGCCATAAGTCAATGCATCCTCGTCACTTAAAAACATAAAATTTAGAACATGCATAACTAAATAAATCATACATTTGTGAAACTAAAACAAAAAATTAAGCATAGGCTTATAACATTATAAAAACATTACCTAGAGTTGGTTTACACTAAATTTATTATTGATTTGTCATAACTCTTAGGATAAGGAACTTCATAAATGGTAAGTATTCATTATTTACATAACTTATTAGTTAACAAAAATTAGGATGGTATATTAGGTCCAAATGGTTCCCAAGATGATGCATCAAATAAAAGCACCGCAAACCAAGGTTTACAATATCGTACTATACTGCCCGATACAAGCGATACGTATCGGTCCACTAGCAGATTGACACGCGGACCACCAACTACCAGGCGGTATCAAGCATTTGGCCTCATATCGAGCGATGTGAGCTGTACCGAGGGGTAACAGTTGAAATTTCGACTGTTACCAACATGTACCGGCCAGTACAAGTTAATTTGAATAAGATACTCAACAAGACACTTTCTACTAGTACTCGACAAGATACTGATTAAGTTTATGCATAAAAGAAAAAGATGAAGCTAGTGGATAATTTTAAGCAGATGCGACAAAACCTACACGACGTAGACACAAAAAAAGCTTATTGTATTCACAACCATTGTATTATAGAGAATCCAATGACCAATAATAGTTGGTCATACTTCTCCGAGTAACAGTATGATACAAAGCAGCAGATCAGTAGCAAAAGTAAAAGTTCTAACATTCACCAATATAGAGACGCCTCGAACACATACGATTCATGATGATCAACCTATGACCATCACCACATTAATGCAGCAATGACATACGGTGTATCAATACACTATGTCGTGGAATCAATTTCAAGATTGAGTCCGACAAATATATCATATTGATAGACAGATACATAGGATCAAGGACTCCGATCCACCACCTGTGGAGGCCCGTCGTTTGTTTTGGTGGTAGAATCAGATATATCTACACATGTGATTACTTAATTCATTTGAATCTCAAAGTTTCAATTGTATACAAAATAATCTAACAATTCAAATAATTTTTCTGTAGATAATTCAATATTAACGAAAGGATAATCCAGAACAGACCGAAATTATGAACCTTGCACAAGGCTACTCCTCAAAGCCCGAAAAAGATGTGACATTCTTCTTACCTAATTTACAATAGTTTTTCTATAACAATACTAAATGTATATTTATTTCTAATTTAAAAACCCTATTCTAACTTTCTTTTCTATTTTTAAGTATTTTTGGAGAGTTTTATACCTATTTTAGGCGAATCGCTCGGTACACCATACCGTACCGTATCATACCAAGCAAAGCTCAATATACCAATACGATACAAGATTAAGAACCTTGCAACAAACCACTAATTTCTTAATATACAAAATTATCCTTTTAATTATTATTTATCTATAAGTTATATAGAAATATCTCATGTCTTTTCAATGTAAACAACAAGAAATCTTAGCTTTATGTTTAAGTAGACATCATAAACCTTATCTTTGCTCCCAATTTACGAGGCGTTTCACTTTTATCCACGACATATGGTGAAACTGTTTGCCCCCTATTTTACAATAATATTATGTTGGTGTAAAAAATAGAATGATAGGAATAGTCATACTATCCTTATAGTAATATTGTCATGGCATCTATACTAATATAAGAGTAAACTATCATGATATGGATATGTATAAAATAAAAGCATAGCAAACTACTAATTTCTTAATATACAAAATTATCCTTTTAACTGTTATTTATCTAGGGTTATATAGAAATATCAAAGGTCTTTTCAATATAATCAACATGAAATCTTAGCTTGAAGTAGACATCATAAACCTAGGCTTGACATAAATTTTATATCTGCTCCCAATTTACGAGGCATTTCACTTTTGTCCATGACCAATAGTGCAACTGTTTACCCCCTATTTTACAATAATATTGTGTGGGTGTAAAATAGCATGATAGGGATACCACCCTGTTTTACAGTAATACTGTCATGGCAACTATACTAATACAATTGTAAACTATCATGATATAGATATGGTTATACAATATCCAAATATGAGTGTATTAAAAATTAAGAACAACTATACTTTTATCATGGCAAAATTGCCCTCACTAACAGTGACAATTATTAATGTTGGTTTCCTGTCAAAATCCAACTGGACTAGACTTATTCTTTTAGTCAAACCGATTCACTGCTAAACCAAACTGAAATGCTTCAACATTGCGTTTATTTTCATTCTTCCACAAAATATAAACATAAATATTATCATGTCTTTCTAATATTCATATATCTAAATTTTATACTGAAGGAGGAAAAATACTAAAATTTGTCATCTTTAACTTTCAAATACAATAAAATATTCCCAAACGAAACAAACCATTCAAAATTTCTTTTATTGGATGACATAATAAATGAATACAGATATTATAATATTTTCCAAAATATATGGATCAAAATTTAAGAGGATGAGCCTTATCACGGACCCATCCCTCTAAATAATATTTAAAGGTAAGGCTGCATATGCTAACCCTCCCCAAATCCCGCATTGACAAGAGTCTCATATGCCCTTTATGGGGATCAAAATTTAAAGCTAGGTAGAAAAGAAAAGGATTTCTCATCTTTTATTTTGAAATGTATCAAAACCTTCCTATTTTTTATCTAATTTAGTCAATCTCTCATTCAAATCATCTTAAGAACATCAAAAATTAAAATCAAGTTCACAATTAAGATTGGTGGGGATATGAATCAATTGAAACTCAATTATATTGTTCTTCAACAGAGTTAGTTTTGATTCAATAATTAAGAATATTATAAGTCTATTAAAAAATATTGTAATGGGATAACGTCTCATCCTTTGTTATTGTCATTCTTTCACAATAAATGAACAGAACTATAACAAAATTTTCCAAAATATTTAGACCTAAATTTCGGGTAAGTGGATAAAAATGAGTATTTCTCTTTTTTTATTAACTACTCTTTCTATTTTTCTAAAAAACCATTTAAACTCTCATTCAAATCATTTATAAAACTTGATGGCTAATAATAAAGTTGATAATTAAGGTTGGTAGAGATTTAAACTACCTAAAGCTAAATTACACTTGTAATAATTTTTGGTTCAATAACCAAAATCATTGTGAGTCTATTTAGGAACATTATACATAGGTAATGCCTCACCCTCCTTGATTATCGTTATTGAATAATAAATCTCTACAAATATTATAAGGCTTTATTAAAATATAATATTTATCCGGCTTGTAGAATATAATTGACATTATGGAAATTATGGATAAAATCATCTACATCATTGTGACTCAAAATTACATAAAACAATGAAACTAAGGCACAACCAGACATGAAACTACCCTAGTCTAATTGACATAAAATTGCTAATCCAACAGGCTGCATCACTCTTGCATATTTCTAACAATGCAAAAATATACCCCACTACAATCACACATGGAAAGATTAACTAATATTGTCAAATAACAAGGAGTCAAGGTGAGAATGTCAAACACATTGCATTGACCCGATCTCAACCTAAACAAATATTGTTTAAGATGACTCGTCAGTTAATCAGTTGATGTAAGTCAAGAAGTGTTGATTGGTGGATAGCTTGGTCAGGTTCAAGTCACACAATATGCTCTACATTGGACATGGTTAAATGGGTCCTAACTCATCTAGAATTTTTCTACCTAAAGAATAAAGAACTCATCTCATCCCAACCAAGATTATGCAAAGTAATAAAATTACAAGTTGCTTTGCACTTCTATGAAAATGAGAATCACCCAAAAACAGATGGGCATATAACACGCATCAAATCCGAATAATATCCATCTCTATCACTTTATATTAAAAATCAAAAATACAAGAGTGACATATTTGACCTACATCATGGAACATGCTCAACAAATAATAGGTATCACATGCAGGAGTCAAGGTGATATTGATCACAAAGTATATCAATTAAAAAAATTTTGGTTTTTGGTTGATAAAGACAGGTTCAGTTAATGTAGCAATGCTTGTACAAGTTCTAACAAAGTTCATTTATGTCTTCTAAACACAATATTTACAAAATAAAATTAAAGAATTGGCCATCCTACAAAAAAATGTCAACAGTAATAAAAGATTCCACAAGAAAATAATATTCTATATGGAACAAGATGCGCAATATGTTGCAAAATAAGCTTCAAAAGAAATCATATGCTTATTCTGCTCATTAGACGACACAACTTGTAAGACAATACATTCACCAACTAAGCAAAAAGCAACCTGAACATGCAGAATCATTAAAAAGAAATAAAAATGCTAATGCATGCTTCCAAAACAAACCTTATATAAACCATCATATGTGTAAACTTTTCCACAGTAACTGTTTTGTGATTCATGCCCACGAACAACCCTAACAGGTGAACTGCATTCATAGCTATTCTGCACAGAGAAAGAGGCAAATCATTCTCTGAAACTAGAAAAAAAATATATGCATAAGCATATAGATAAAAAAATGTTTATACATCATTCTTTAAAGTCAAAAGTTTAGCATACGGTTACTGTAAAATTGTGTTTGGCAGCTTGTGATAGCAGAAAGGCCACTGATAATCTATATATTGTTTCAAACTATATTTTTTGTAGAAGAAAATACCTTAAATATAATTCGGTGCATATAGACAAGCACAACTACTATTCCAGGCAAAAGCATAAAGATTTTTTACCAATAATTTTTATAATATATCTACATTTTGAATCATCTAAGCCACTCAAGTGATCCCATTGATAGACAATCTACTACCGAAAATTATTTATTTCTTGATGACTCTTCGATTTTTTGAAAGAGTATAAAACATAGTGTTGTTGCTAGTTTAAGTACCAAAGCAAAATATCATGCTCTTGCTAATACTACATCAGAATTGCTTTAGTTATTGTCACGGGCAAAATTGTAAGCGGGGTGTTCGATGTAACGCTTATATATGTGTGTATCTTTTGGTTTTGTTCATGCTTTGCACAACATGTAGAGGGCTGGCCAAAGGCTTAACAATCCTAGTTTAGTTGAGTTTAGTGGTCGTTTTAAGCTTGTACATAAAAGTTGTATCATGTGGACACTTATGAAAGATTTCAATCTGTAGTGAATCATTTTGGACCCTTTGTTATGCAACCATTTAGAGCTTGTGAAATCCATGATTATGATTTGCATTGACTATAAGTGTTTGCTGAAATGGTTGCTTGTAGATCCCGAATAAAGCACTTTCTCTCATCCGTTTTCTCTACCATAGGAGGTTTTGGGGAGGCTGACCTTTGCGGACAGACACGCAAGGGTGCCGCACAACTTAGGCAAAGCCAGTTAAGTCTGTGACAGATAATATCAGAGCGGGACAAGCACACATAGAAACACTAAACATGCAAACATGGGGGACCTAGAGCGAGGCTATGTTAAGGGCAGCCAACAAGCACAACCATTTGGGGGAAACGAGTATGGAGACATAGGGAAAGGAATCACTCAAAGAAGCGAGCATCCAAAAATGACATTCAAGGGAATGGTCAACCCTTTGCGCAAGGGGTATCACGAGGACAAGCAAACTAAGAAGAATATGTAGCACACAAAGATTGCGATGGCTAAGTTTAAGCTATAGCTCGACGTTGGCAACCAAACTTGACGATGCTTAAGGCAAACGGGGAGCTTAGTAGAGGATAAGACCATGCAAGGTGGGATGGCAAGCTTAGTGATCAAAAGCGTTGCGCAAAGCTCACAGAGGTGAGGGGTATTGTTAACTCAAAGAATTCGATACTCATGCAATGACTTATATGTGGATAATGGATTGTCCGTTGCCATCCCAAAGCAATCGAAACTCGACACCATAAAGCATTGTAACTTTTTCTTCGGCATGGGAAGGTTACGTCCGTAAAAGGCTAAACTGTGCAGTAGGTTCAGCATGTTGTTAAGCCTTAAGTGGTACAGCGAGAGCTGTATTGGCGAAGAGTCATAATATAATAAGTGTATTTATAAGGGCAAAACAATGCACAGTTTGTTCAGCAAGGCAGAATAGTCCAAGGGGATGGTGGTCTTCGAAACTTCCAAAGGGAATAATACAAAGAGAGAAAATTACTCCAACGGGATAGGTAACCAGGAGGGATAAGTCCCGATTCTCTAAAGAGAGAAATATGTGCAACGAATCAAACATGTTGAGCAGTACCTCAAGACAACAACTCCACAAAACTCAATGGACCAAGCAAACGACGAGGAGTCATCAAATGATCTCGCAAGAGGTAATGCATTGGTCGATGCATTGCGAAATTAAGTGGAGAAGCGACCTAACGCAACACAAAATGAAGGCACACTTAGAGCCAACATGAAAATCGGACTCAACAGAGGGCTGACCCATGGAATGGTGGGCACGAGGGCCACCATCAACTCAATGCAAATTAAGGAGCGAAGCAACTTGAGTGTAAGTTAGTAAAGTTCCAAGCCGCATGAAGGGAGTTGGAATAGAAGATGGAACATGGAGCGGAAGCATGAAGCTTTCCTTGGATGGAGGTCAAGGACATGAACTCTTGTAAAGGCAAAAGCAAGATCATGTCGTTCCATGAGTCCCTTATTATGATGGAGCGAACTCATCCTGCATGAGTGCCAAAGATGAAGAAAGCTTTAAGGCATATGCATTTTATCTCGATAAAGCATTTGACGGAAGAACTAAGGCGACGCAAGTTGCATATTCGAAGTTGGTATCAGTAGGCCTTGCCACGGGGCAAGAGGACGCAATGGCGAGTACTCTTGAAGAATATGTCGCAGTGCTACCATTTAAGTTGCCACGAAGGAAATGATGCATAGCGGAGATTGTGCTTGTGGGGGTAAAAGCCCAGGATCCAGACAATGGTGCACCAATTTCAGTGAAGTCGATGGACTCCCGAAACTACTAGGCGAAGGACTGTCCTAGAGTTGTGCTTCGTCTGGGTGTGACCTGAGATCGGATGGACAAAGATCAATTGCCAAAGGAGCGAACATAATTAGAGGTGGCAGAAGCCTAGCGATGTGTTGGTAAAGGCCACATATGGAGGGATTGCAATCCAAGCTTATCCCACAATAATCAGAATGCAAGGGAAATGTCATCAGGAGGCGACATTGTGCAACGGATCGTGGTGGAACAGTTCAAAGCAATGCAACACATACAAAACAAGTCCCACGAGGGATTAGGTTATATGGAGGTATGATTGGGAGCTAATAGGAGTTCCACTTCGGTGAACAACATGACGACGGGAAGGACTATGGATCCAAGTAGGGAATGTCATGGTACCGTAGAGACAGGTCTTCCGTGCGTGTATCAAATTTTGCATCAAATGAAAACCTTGGTCATCAGCAAGTCAGAGGACAAGACTGAGTAAGCGAACGTTGTTACCAAGGAAGCTAAAGAGAACAGAATCGACATAAGCCCTGCAACATAATGGCAGAGGCCATGCATGGGAGTTGCAATCTATCTTTCCATCGACCAAGGAAACTGCTTAAAGAACACAAAGGTATTAAAGCAGGTGGTCGAAAAGGGACGATGAAGCAACAACGAGTCCAAAGGGACTTGGCTACCCAAAACCAAGCATCGGTTAGAATAAAGATGGGCTTGGAGGAGTGCCGCAAAGGCGGATCTATCGATCACGAAAAAAGGGACACAGATGCAAGGCAATGAATAGTAGTGTCATGAGCATGGGAGCTCTATAGTACTGCAAAGGCAAGACTTCTATGGAGTCATCGATCACTTGCTCTCATGGGGGGAGAGCGCTTGATCGTGAAAGGGGCCGAGAAGGTGGAGAATGCAAAGGCAAACTCCAAGTACTTTAACAAGGCTGAAGGGCAGAGACCAAGTAATTTCGTAAGACCGGTGTCAACAAGCTTCTCATCAAGATTGTCAAAAATGAAGAACTTCAGATCGAGATAAGAGTGCTCGACCAAGGAATGAAATAGGCAATATGCAATGTTGTACCTTTGCTACTCAAAGGAGTATGCAACAAAAATGCTGGGGAAGACGATACAATCTCAAAGGCAACCAAAACTATTAGAGACTTACTCCAAGTTGAAGTGAAAACTTCTTGCATTCCAGAAGTTCGATAGTATTGAGAAGGTGAATCACAGTAGCTAACTCAACGCAAAGAGTGCAAACACTTCGAGTGCTTCGGAAGTGTGAGCAAAGAACAAACGAAGGCTAGTAACCAACTCAATGCATGGAATACAACCTTCGAGGAGACGGGTGAAATCGAGTAACCTTTACCTTCTCAACTCTTAAGAGAATGGGCGAAATCGAATACCTCAGTTCTCTTATTTACCCAACAGAGGAGTTCTGCACAGGTTCAAAGACCCTTCGAAGAAACCTAATAGAAAAAATCAGTTGTCAAATCCTCACCAATGATGATCAGTGCTACTGAGAATAGATTGTCCACTTCATTTTCCAACAGAATGTCAATCGAAAGCGAAAGTGATGCGAAACTACTTAAAAGTGACGACTAAGTGGAAGAAGAATCGATTAGCAAATTTTACGGAGGAAAGACCTGAAGACTTCAGAGTCTGCAATGTGATGCTCGTCAAAGCTCCAACAAGCATCCACCTAATTCAAGCGACATGAGGCGTTTGAGAGACTGGCGCAAACCAAAGATGTTCTTTTCCTTCATTTAAAGAGTCCACAGGAGTTAACAGGGATCAACATAACTCAACCGACCCCACACCAGAGTTATAGTCATTGGCGAGTTGAAGTAGAATGGTGAATCAAAGTTCGACTACTCAACAACAACGACGGAGAGTAGCTGGGAGAAAAGGGGTGCATTGCAATAGGAGCAGAAGGTTGAAGATACAGCAAAGATGAGGAGTTGCAATTCAGCGTCAACAAAAGCTTCGACAAGGACGTCGAAAGAATAAATGGGGGAGAATGTCACGGACAAAATTATAAATAGGGTGTTCGATGTAATGCTTATGTATGTCCATGTCTTTTGATTTTGTTCATGCTTTGCACAACATATAGAAGGCTAACCGAAAGCTTAACAGCCCCATTTTAGTTGGGTTTGGTAGCCGTTTTAGGCTTGTAAATAAAAATTATGTCATGTGGACACTTGTGGAGGATTTCGATCCGTAGTGGACCATTTTGGACCCTTTGTTATGCAACCATTTAGAGCTTGTGAAGTCCATGATTGTAATTTGCATTAGCTATAAAGTGTTTGCTGAAATAGTTGATTATGGATCCCGAGTGAAGCGCTTTTTTTAACTTGTTTTTTTCTTTTATAGGTCCTAAGGGACCATAAGAGGTTTCGAGGAGGCTGACATTTGCAGATGAACACGCAAGGGTGCCGCACAACTTAGTCAAAGCCAGCTAAGTCAGTGACATTACATTGGTTACTTCAAGATCTAGGAGGCTCATTCATGTAATGCTAAAGTTGACGATATAATCAAACAGCATAGAAGTTCCACCATTAGTAGGGACCATACATTAGGCATGAACACATTATTTGTTGTACCCCCCGAGACTCCGAGAAACAGTATGATACAAGTGCTACAAATCGACCTGTCCAATACCTCTTCGGGTGGAGCAACACAGGAAACAACGTGCATATCGAGTGGTATGGCCCTCGCCTAATGCAATCGAAACTCAATCATGACCAACGTAACAATCGATAACAATCGAACTTCGATCGTACCAATTGAATCACATGTAAATTTGCGTTCAACAATCAAATTTACCATTGGACCATGGTTTTAACCGCTTATATGTCCTCCCCCTCTCACTCACGCTCATTCTCAATCTCTCTGTCACTCTTGATTAAACTTCTTAATGAACTATTAGCACAAATTAAACCCTACAATTGGAGGGATCAAAAATCTAGATCTGGTGAAAATTCTCTCCAATTAAAGGTAGTTATGTTCTTACTATGTTTTATTTATCATTTGACATAATTAAATAATTATTCCATAATTAGGAAGAATTAAGGGTGTTAGTGATTAGTGTATTTCTCTTAAGATTTGGCTTAGCAACTTTAATTCATCTGCACAAATTTAGCACAAAGCAACTAGAATAGTGCTATCAAACAAACCTTTAATGCCAAATTACCACGTTCCAACTTTTGATCCCGAATTTGTTGCTTACTACCAAGTAAATCGTGTCCACCCTGACCAGTGTACACAATATCTTCGGCATTATCACTATCATCTTCATACATGCCTGACAACACTATGCATACAGCAAGTGGAAAAGTATAACCCTTGTATTGTTCCTGCCACATTAAAAATAAAAATCAATGATGACTATCCATCTGTCTAAAAAATCTCGATTCATGGTAATATAAGACTAAAATGGAAATATAAACCTTGTATTGTTCTTGCTACATTAAAAATAAAAGTCAGCGATGACTATCCATTTATGTAAAGAATATTGATTCATGGTAATAGAAGACCAAAATTTAAATGCATTATTTTGTAAACTAAGTGAAGCATGTCTCAAAAAGCCAATTTTATGGAAATATGTTATAAAGAAGATACTTCATAGAACTATTCTGCCATAATAAATACAGCACTGATAAACAATTTAAAACAAGGATCTAAGGCATAACACAAGACAGTTCTGTTTGAAGGACAGTTGAGATTTGATAATGGCCATCACTTCTGTCACATAAGAGCCTTTATTATGTTATAATGGATAGAAATGAACTATAATGGTCATTATCATCTTTATGTCATTTAAATTCACAAAACATGATGGAAAAAAGTTCTAAAGGTTTAAGACATTTATAAAGATTATTCAGTAGGAAAGAGAGATAGATGAAGATATTATTCATAGAATTGAAGTGAAATGATTAAAGTGAAGGAGGACATCAGGAGTTTATTACATTTATTAACTGTTTAATGAATTGAAAATTTGATTAAAAGAACTTATAAGGCCAATCAAGAATTTTGAGCAGAATATTAGGTATAGTTACAATCCAACTATGTACCGTTTCAGGCAGTTTGGCCATCCTTGAGTTAGAAACATATACAATAAATTAATGTTGCAAATTTGAGAACACCAAGATAGTTGTTTAGTGCTACTAGAGAATAGGATAAAGGAATGTCTATATTCATGAACATTTATGCCCAACAAATGATAAAATGAAAAAAAAAACAGTTATAATGGTCTGAGTACATCCAAAAGAGAAATAAAGATGCCTTAGATAACATGAGTCAACTTAGTTGTACAAGGAGAAGTAGAGAGAGTTGTAGATAAATTTCAGTAGAAATAATATATAGATAATTAACTACTCTTAGTTTTACTAGTTATACTGCCTAAACAAAGTTCAGTGGCAAAGAAAGGTTAATGTAGCCACCACAAATAGTTGGGAAATTAAGCCTGATGATTTTTATGTTGTTCTATTTAAATGCAAAAAACAAATAGGACATAATCCATAAAAAAATGATTAAGAATTTGATAAGAACATTCTCAAGTCAATAAGGATATCGTATCAATTACCTGTTTGGCATAAGAGCCTCCCAAGTAGTCAATTCCATTTAGCCAGTGGCTATGTACACCTAAAACCACCATTTCAGCACGTGAATAGAATTGTTGTCCAACGTCAATACCTACCAAAACACAACAAAACATACTAGATAAGCTTAGTACCATATGCTCTCGTGTGCATTTACCAAGATGAATAAAAGAGCATAACAAAAAAAATATTTACAAATAAGACATGCATAAATATCAGCACCGAATGCAACCTATTAAAAGATACTCAAACTTGGAATAACTGACCTGGAAGATGACCGATCCTTTTCTCATGACAGAGAACTGATCCATTTTCAATCATCTGGCAAACAAAGTTTTTTGAAGAAATTAAACAAAAAATTTTAAACTATGATTGATGACAAACCAAAATCAATATCCTCTCAACTCATGATACTGAATAATTTTTAAAATCATCATAAATTGGTGCATAGAAGCAACGATTATCATCCAGCAAAACTATACCTCCAAATGAAATTTCACATATGAGAACATGCATAGTTATTTATTTATACATATAACATATACAAGTGTGTCAGGGTGTTAACAATTTTCAAAATGCATGCATCAATTCTGATAAATTGACATGAAAGCTTTATCATGTATGTTAAAAGATCTACTGTTTCTCAGAAAATATTATGCAGTGTAAGATTATCCCAACTAAAATTTCAATTATAAAAAGATTGATGCATCAATTCTGACAAAAAACTCATATGAAAGCTGTATCATATGATCACAAAAAACCTATTGTTTTGTAGAAAAGACTATGCAAGATAGAATTATCCCATTTCCCGCACAGCCCAGCCAATAAAGGGGGATGATTAGATATATCCACAGACAACAACAAATAAGATCATCATTACTAATTTCTTTCCCATCAAGCCCTGCAATTTGCCATTATAGAGCAAGTGTTACAGCCATGCAGTTGATCAACTTATCAAACTGATTGAAGCACTCTAATGAAACCTAATCATGGTTGGTTGATATGGAACTTATTTAAACTTAATAAGAGGATTGTTGAATTTATCTCAATGGTGCAAAGAAGAGAACATGAAAAAAGATATAAAGAAAAGAAAGAAAAGATGTTAAAGGCCAGTGTCAAAGAAGAAAGTTCTATTTTCCTCAAATGAACAGATGCATCACTGTTTTCAGAAAAGAATAAACCCCTTGATTCATAAACAAATAGGCCGCTAAGTCGACTCATAATATGTCTTGCAGAATAAAAGAAAGGCATCCTATACTTTCTAACTTCCCAATGTCAGACCTTTAAACAGTATTGAGAACCTTTAGGGAGGAGGACTTTATGAAAGAAATAGGTTACTAATATAACAAACGTGCCAGAGGCACCTGTCTACCACTTTCAAAACAAAAAGAAAGCTCATTCTGACAAAGACTGACAAAAAAACTCAATAGGATACCATGACAAACACTGCTAATTTTGCCCATAATTGATCCTCAAAGACAAGATTTTATGTACAACTAAATTACAGTAGTCCAATTAATGACTTGAAAATTGAAATGACTTTCAGACTTATTCGCCCAAATTGACTTTCAGACTAATAAGGGGCTTTGCTATCTGAATGAAGCAATAGTAATGAATAAACTATTTACCATCAATGTATCTTTCAACAAAATTTTCATTTACTAAAGTCCACAACAGGACTCATATGCATCCCAGACATCCACCTTTCAGACTAATTAAGGAGTTTTACTAAATACCATCAATGTTAACGATTTTTACTAAGATGTTTGTTAATTGACCAAACAACACTGTTTTCTTTCCATTGAGCAACAAAAAATCATCTCATAATTTTCTATTAATTCATATAATGCTTGGAATCTTTATGGATCCCAAATATTATCAAAGTAGTTGGTTTATTTCCTTCAATGATAATTATTATCAAGTGACATGGCTTTATCTCTTGAAAAGTAAATTATGCTAATTCTGTAAATCATTATATTTTATAAAATGATTTTAACTTAGTTTGATGTTTGGATCAAAAGTGTCTATTCAATAACGAAGAGAACATTTGAATCATTCTTTTTATCCAAAAAACAGAAAAATAATGCACAAACCGTCATCTATGGAGACCCCAAATAAAATGCAGCTAAAAGGAAGATTCATTGTCTTATTGAGGTAACACACACCCTGTTCTTTCAAAAAAATATGTGCCTAAGGCATATTGGGAAGAAGCAATACTAATTGCTATTTATTTAATAAATCAACTATTCTTTAAAGTTTCAGAACATAAAGCTACAATTACTTTTCTCTCAAAGTTTTTTCTTGACTTTCATGGCTTTAGTGACTTCTCATCCAAGATATTCGATTGTATAATTTGTGTTCATATTCATTCTCAACATTATGGTAAACTTGATCCTCGCCCTTAAATGTGTCTTCCTTGGTTATTTCTCCACATAAAACAACTATAGGATGATAAGTGTTATCATCCTACTTCAAAGAAATTGTTCACTTTTATAGCTGATACTTCTGCTAAAAATCAATAATTTTTCACTAATTTTCTTTCTATTCAAGAGGAATCCATGAGTTTCAAACTTTAAACCTTAATCTTTTCTATGATCTTTAAAGTGCAGTCCACATTTTATACCAAAAAGAAAATAAGCAACTTCCGACAATAATCTACTTCAAGTTTTCTTAGATGCTTAGGTATCATGTGTATTTAGTGGGTTTTCAAGATGTACCAACCCAAGCAGAACTATAATAAAGATTCCACAAGTTGTTGGAGCTTAACTTCGACAAAACTAGTTTATATACTAATTTAGAAGAATGAAACACTTGCCTTTGAAATTGCCTTGAGATCAGGTCGTTTAGCAGCTCGTTTTACTTCCCCTTCAGTATAACCCACAGCCTACACAAACATCAATTAAATACAGTATTAGTTACATAGAGGTGGAACATTGCTTCATAAAGTATTAATTACATGGAACAATAATCACAAACTAGGCATAACCTAAACTAGTTTAAAATTGCAGGACCATTTTGAGAACATGGCACTTTTAATTTTTAGCAAATCCATAGTGTTGATTAACAGCACAACTGTAATATAGAATCAACATAGTTATTAGTTGAGGCCCACCTTCTTTTTTGAATCTTTAGGACGTTCCGACAGTTTAGCTTCAACTTGCTTAACCCTCTGCTCCTCCTCCTGTATTATAAAAGAAGAGAACACTGAGATACCAGATGCAAGAGAATACCATCAACTATTACAGTCCCAGGTTGCTCGACATATAACGAATCACACATGGTTGACAGGAAGTACCTATTTTCACAAGGTATAAACAATTTTATTTGGTGCAATTACAAACATTCTCGTGCTATTCATGAAATTTCTCGTTCGATAGAAATCAATGCCTGTTTAAGTACATCCAGCTTTCTATGATTGCAATGACATGTAGATTCGCAAGTGAAACTTTTAAATTCATTTATGTTTGCCACTTGGAAAAAACAAGGACAATTTTCTTATTGATGTAACTAATGTGCATATTTGTTCCATGATCTCATACAAAACATCTCTTACCAAGAGTATCTTCTGTATGTATCAGTTAGTGATGAAATGATTTACAAAAAGTGATCAGTAAGCATTCAGGACTTCCGAAAGCATCGATTTGCCTGTAGAATTATACATTGACAAAATAGATTGGTAGCATAACACTTGCATTACCAATCTTACAACAGTCCTATACAATCCCAAAAAAAAAAAAAAAAAAATCAACACTTTCTGCACATGTACGGTCATTGGCTCATTGGCAGCAGCATGCCTAGTTTCTGGACATGTAAAAAACATCTGGGCAATATAGTTTCTATTACGGAATACTTGCATACACAAAGAAGCATAATTTGTTGTATACAAATGCAAAATGATGACTGGAGTTCTGAAGTTTCCATAATTCGCCTACTTAATAATTCATGATATGACCTGGGGCACCTCTCGGATTTCATACAAAAATTAGGATTCTCTTCTCAAAATATCATTATCATATTAAAAAAATGCTCATGAACAAAAACAATTTAGCTATCCTAAAGTTTTACATGCAAGTTCATTTTACTTCCATACCTATGTAAAATTGGATGCAACGCTGACACCAATTTGGTCAGCATACTTCCAGCTAGAATGCATGTCTCTTTAACCTTCCTTTCATTTAGATTTAGTGAAGGCATCCAATTTAAGTTCAATATCCCAAAGAACGAATGTATTGTTCATGTAATTCAAAATTACTCGATCAACAAAATGAAAAAAACCTCAAAAACGTACCAAGAAACACCCATCAATGTCCAGCCGAAAATGTTCCGATTTTCTTTTCCATAGTATGTGAGCATTTTAGTAATCACAGTTTTTTCAGTACCAAAACATCTCCCAGAAAAGCTACAAGAAGAGGCTCAAAACAGGATAACGTTGCCCAAGGCAGAAACTAACCACTATCGCCTTTCTGGTTCTCCATACATTCTTTTAAACATGCCACAATTCCTTAGCAGTAAATTACGATATTCATTTCAAATTTACAATTTTTATTAATAAAAATTAATTTATTATCACACTGTACTTGGTTCGGGAGAAGGCGAACCTGAACGAAGTGAAGGTAGTGACTGTTAAAAGCCCTCAGAGTTTCCTTGACCTGGACATAACCACTCTTAACCTCTCCGTTTTGCTGGTCATGGCAGCCAACTTCACGATCGGCACCGACCTCACCAGGAACACCGTTAGCATCACTCGTAGAAGCTTGCATCAGGCCGAGGTCCATTCTGGCCCTCTTCTTTACGATTTCCTTCTTCGGAGCCGAATCCGGGCGCGGGCGCTTCGTACCAAAGTAAGGGCGCTGCTTGCCCTCGTACCTAGCGCTACACCTCCTCGGCGCCTTGGCCGCCGGAGGTGCAGCATCTCCGGTGGCCGGGGCCACCGGGACGCACTCCCCCGCGTCGCCGACCATCTGAACACCGGCAATTTAAGATCCATTGCAAGGTAAAAATGAAAACAAACGTAAAAGTGAACGCTCACCTCGTACCGACGAATCGAGGTAGGGTTTAAGGATGAATCAAAAGAAAATCGATGGAGCGAACGGAAGAGGGGAATTGGATCGAGAGGGGAACTCGGAGGAGAGGAAGAATTCGGTTAATTTGGATCGGAGCAACAGAGCGCGAAGGGGGGCAAATAGATCGAAAGGGGTTGAGCCGCGGGTTAAGAGGATATGTCGCGCACTATACGTGCGGAATGGGGCAAACTAGAAACGGGAGAGCGGGAAGCGGAAATGGAGAGCCGGGAACTGGACTTTATTTATTGACCGTCTTTTCGATTCAAAGAATCCGCAGGTCGATCGGTAAAGTAACTTGTTACCTGCCAATTTTTAGTTTATATATATATATACAAATATATTTATTTATTTATTTATATTTGTATATATTTATATATATATATAATAATAAATAAGATTTTTTCAATTACACGAGGAAATCTCGTTGTTGTTTAGGTGAGAAAAATCCTCTCATCCAATATTTATAAATATTTATAAAAATCGTTGAAGGTGTTTGACGTTGCATATGTTCTTAAAGAAGCTCATTGGCTTGCCCCGAAGGGGCTAATGCCGGAGATTAGTGTTTTCTTGGCAAATCCATGAGATGGTCAACTGGTTGGAAAGGCCATGATCCGCAAATCCAAAATAAAGCGATGCAAATTAGATGGATACGACGCGTTCTTGACATTAATCCGAAGCTTGTTCGGAAAAGAAATCGGCATCTCGGGTTATTTCGCTGATACAGAAGCAGTTCGCAGAGCTTGGGTCGACGACTCCAGCGACCTACATCGCCGACTTCTCGATGGGAACCAGCGGCAGTTCTCCGCCGTACCTCTGCGGAAGCTGGCTCTCCTCGATGTCCTCCATCAGAGTTGCCTTCAGGTTCTTGTTCTCCACGAACACGATCTGCAGTTCATCATCACAAACACTTTTAAGATGGCCTTCCTTTTTTGCCGTTGTACACTAACTATCAAACACACGATGCTCGAACGAACAGTGGACTTAGATCCACCTTTTTCCTGGTGTTGTTGTCGATGAACGGGTATATGATCTTCCACGCCTTCATGAACAGATACGGTACGTGGACCATGTAAGCCTTGCCGAGCCTCTCCGGATAGTAGTTCTGCGGATGGCAGCTCGAAAACATAACCACATTTGCAAACATCCAAGGCTCGATGATTTATACATAATTTTCAGATGGATCTCAACCTGCATGATGTCGAGAGCTGCGACGTATCCCCTGATGTCGCAGTTGGAGTAACCCCATCCTTGCAGATCCACGATGCCGACGAACTTCTCTTGACCGCCGGTCATGCTGCAAATAACCACGTCCATCATCAAATTGTGAGCACGAAAAAACTCGGTTTGCCGTATGAGATGGGAAAATTACCTGGCGCACAGTTTGTCGAGGACGTAAACCACGAGACCTGAGAGATTTCAAGCAAACCGAAGCACGGGTGAGATGCTTGTTTTATGATCTTATTATCGATGGTGAAAGCTCGATGGGATCACTACTTACGTTTGAATTCGTCCATCTCTCGTGTGGAGTAGAAATGTTTGGCACCGAAGACGACCCCGATCGGGCGGCCGGCCTTGTCCCGTCCTTGCATGAAAACCTTCGCCTGAGCGAGCTCATTCGGGACTTCCGTCTCCGAGACGAAACCATTTGGCACGGCGGTCTTCCTCCACTTGAGACACTTCAAGAACATGGCAGAGGCCTTCTCGATGTCGAGATCGCGCGCGCGCAGGAACCTTCTGAGCGTCAGGTCGTCCACCACCTCCTGCGCAGGTAAACACAGTTCCCGTCAAAACACGAGTGCATTAAAGTTCCTCGCCGAGTGGGAGACGCGATGGACATGCCTATCTATCTGATTTCTAACACTCAACCAACACAGTTATGTCGATGGTCTCACCTTTAGGTGGAACCAACTCCCCCTATTCCTTCACCTACCAAAGCAATGGCAAGTAGAGAACCCCGACATAATGCCCAAAAGCTCCGCCCGCAAAGCGTTCGTAATAAGTGCATCTACATATGAAAGATTTCTGATCTAATACGCTATATACCCCTTGCAAAACGCAAGCGATTCACCGCAATTAATGCTGACAAACTACTATTATCGTTTTCATTTACAGTCTTCTTCTTCTTCTTCTTCCTCACAGTCGAGAGTCGAGAAGAGAGAAAAGGATGATACCTTGGCATTTGGATCTCGACGCTCGACGAAGGCCCTCATCAGCGCCATCTTTTTCTTCTCCTCGCTGGTATCGACGTTATTGTCGCCACCGCAGACCGAGGTCTTAATCTGCTTAGATTCCATTCTGTGTTTTGGCTGGCCTCTTTGTGGAGTTGGGATGCAGAGGCTTCGATGGAATCTACATATATATATATAGACATGGCAGAGCTCGAGGTGCATGCATGCGGTGGTGCGGCAGCAACATGGATCGAGCAAGCGGTAGAAGAAGATGACGTGAAGCGTCAATGGAGAAGCCACGTGTTAAAGATGACATGCTGCCCAACTGGACTGACCGAGCTAGCCTTTATTGCTATCTTCTTTCTTGACCGACTCAAGAAGCCTTCAATGCTCCCTCTCTCTCTCTCTCTCTTCGTACTATCTAACTCTTTATTTTTATTTTTCTATCGATGTCATTCCATCTAAAACGTTAATTTATACGGGCGATAGATAGCAAAACAAATCCCATTCTCTCGGATAAGGACGATCGATCGGCTACCTGCGCCTCTTCCACGGCTCCTCCATTATGATTCTGCTCCCCGCTCCGAGCTCGTTGGCGTCGGCAGGTCAGTCGTTGATTAGGGTTCTTCTTCCCGAGCTCTCCGAATCCACCGAGAAAGTGCAAGCGTGGGCAAATGGCGACGGACAACTGTTCCTGTAGCAGCTGACGGGCGATGGGTGGAACAGTCCCACCGTGCGTGAGTGTACGCGACGGTGACGATCAAAAATGCATTTGGTTAGATGGGAATTGACCTCCAAAATCTGCATCATATAACGTAATCCAAAAACCTAAAAAAAAGAAATTATTTCTTACTTATTTGATTGATTTCTAGTATATTGTTATGTTGCATTTTTCATGCTGTGATCAGAATCATCATCATCATCATTATTATTATTATTATTATATATTTATATTCATAAGATAGTGCCATTTTAGTTGTGTATTTTTATATATAGATTTTAGATTGTGGAAACAGCATCATCGTCGACAATTTCAATTTCATCATAAATATGACTCCGATTTATATAACGTAATCCATAAACCTAAAAAAAAAAAAAAAAAATTTCAATCGAAATGTGAGGTTGGAGTCGTCGTCAACGCCGATGGATGCTTCTTTCCGCATTAACGTTTCTTGATGCCGGCCATATCGATAGAGACGAATCAGGCAGGTCAAGTCGCGATACGTGAAGGGCGCTGTGGGCATCGTATACTAACCACTACAACGTGGTCCGACCTTCCACACCACGATTGTGATTTGTAATGTGGAACGGGTGGGAAGATGGAAGCCGTCTTTACGGTACGGTACGATTCGATTCCGTGGCTATGCCTTGGCCGATGCTTCTCTTACATTAATGCTTTGACAAGATTGTTTTCTTTCCTGTTTTCGTGGCAATTGATTAGATAAGTTCAGGGATATCATGAATAAATAAATTGACAACGTGTTGGGGATTTCTTACATGATTTTTTTAATCGGCAATCGTCCGTTCTGTCATGTCAACCGTGATTTGACATTATACCGGCTCGGAAGTGCCGTGTTAAGATTGACTTCATCATAGATCTCTTGTGTTCGATCCAATTGGGATGATCCACCCTCGGCTGTTTTCAACTATATACAAAAAAAGGCCAAGAATCCAGTGAGAACAAAAATTTAAAGGAAATGGTTGTAGGTCTCTTTCCACAGTACATATTTATAGGTCCTTTTTGACCATGTGAGGCCCACCGTTCCTTGGTTTTTTCTATTTCAACCTCAAGCACGACTAGGCTTAGTCATTTATAAATGAAAACAATTCTTATCTAACATCATGCAACAGGAACGATAAGAACATAATAATGAAACATACAACGATTGATGCAGGAACAACTGCACATCTAGTGGCTGGCAATTACCATTTCATTTGGGTCTTGGGACTTCCATTAGCAAATCCAGGTCCAAATCTGATACAACAACAAAATCACATTTCATAAGAACACCACTCACCAACAGGCATATACTTGTTACGGCGGATGAGATGAGAGTGCCAAAAAGATTTCAGAAACAAAGCATTCAGCAAATGGTTGGGGGGGGCTTCAGGGGCACCATGTTGTTTTATTCTACAGCATTATATACTGCTCGCATCAGACCCCCAAGAAGAAATCTCATGTACGGACAAGGCATACGAAGTAAGAACATCAGGTTAGAATAAATTAGTTAGTGAGTTACATTTAAGCAATTAGGGCTCGGGTTGCTCGGCTTTTGCAACAACGCTCGTGGGAGGAGCGGCGGTGCTCGAAGAGGCAGAATTGTTATCCTGGAGAGTACCAGCTACCACGAAATCACTCACCACGTCAAAATTAAGCCTGCCGCTGACTTTTCTTCCACTGCAGAAATTTATAAAGCACACCATAGAAATTACGATGTTGTTGAAAATGCAACACGAGCATTTAAAACAAATTTACATACCCGTTTAGCCGGTTATTGATGGCTGACAGATCTTTCGAGGGGCTCTGATAAGCATGAGTGCTTTCACCAACACATGCATAGTAACTCTTGGAGCTTGGTGAAAGCAAAGTATCCATCTGAAAATATATTGAATATGGCTTCAGCATAAATCATAGATATATAACTGTTGTTTTATGGAAATTCTGGTTCTAGAATCCGGACCCTGGCGATGGAATCTAACTATTGTTTTAATAGAAGTAGGGAGTCATTCAACTCGCTCCATCACGACGGTGGAATAAAAGGCATTTTATTTTAGGATGCCAGACCTTACAGCTAATAAATCGATTAGAGATGACTTTTTTCAGAAATATGAACCACCTAAAACAGAAAACACATCAACGATTGCTAGGCAGTTAGCAACAAAGATGCTGTACTTCATGCTGCCTTTCGAACATACTATTTATGGATGTCAGGGCCTTTTGAGAAGTCATGGCATTTCACGTGAGAAAGTGGAACTAGTAAGCATTAAGATAGCACACATTAGGAAATGAAGAATATGAAAGACCTGAAATGGCATTTCAATCATTGAGGGCTTTCACGTGAACTATTTCCAGTAGTTCAACTCTATCAAGAGCGAGCTTTTTTTTCTTCCAAAAGGTTATTATTCCTTTCCTTTAACCTTCCTCTTATTTCAGATAAAATTGCTTATTTCAGCTAGTGTTGGATACAAACTCTTCTAGCAATTTCAACACAGAAAATATGCTCGCCTAATGATTTCATTCTTATTTGCAGCCTCTTAATAAACTGCAGCTGGTTGCTCTCTGATGAAGCTTGTTCATATCTTAGCAGGAATAGGACTGGCTCAAAGGATTGACATGTTCATCATGCAACAAGCTTCTTCAAATGTAGTCACCAGATTGGCATGACACAGTTGAAATAGAAATTAAAATATGGTGCGGATTTATGGTCGACATGTCCTAGTGGCATAAAGCTTGACATCTACAATAATGGCTAAAATTTACTTCCATTTTGGTACAGCATATTTTATGGTCACTATAAGGCTATTAAAAAGGGCAGGCAATTGGCCTTCTAGAGTTGTATAAGATTAAACTGACAAACTACATAGTGTGGGTTACTACAAGGCTACATGCCCCTGCAAGGTTAGGAAAGTATCTGGAAGTGGCTATTAAAAAGGGCAGGCAATTGGCCTTCTAGAGTCATATAAGATTAAAAGTGAAACTACATAGTGTCAGATATAGATCTCATTGGCTATATATTTCCTTTTATTTTCATCATAAGGTTCCTATAGTAGGAAAAATAAGGAAACATATTTAATCTAACTAAAAAGAGAATGTGCTGCTGCCAAGTGGATGCAATAAATAAGTCTTTTTTTAAGCTGCATCTCTTCTTTTTCTCTGCATAAATAGACTTTATTTCTCTCTAATGTCTCTGAGGAGACATTCTAGTGTAATGAATTAAGTAAAAACTTTATTAAAAAGCACACTGTTTCTCTGTTTCTGTTCTTCCAAATCCTTTTGCTCCAATTGCAGCTAAAAGAACAACTTGATTGCTAATTTCAATCAACACGTTGAATTCAAAAAAAATATCAAGATAAATTTCTAGAAATCATGTCTAGCCTCTGAAGCAACAAGGTTTCTAACTAAAAAGTCGACTACATGACTAATCTTCAGCGGACAACAATGAAACTGACAATATGAAGATTGAACAAAACTACATACCTTTGTCGATCGCAGAGGAGAAACATAAACATTATGAACAGCAGAAACCTTCTTTGGAGACATGTCTGGAAGATTTGGAAATGGGGGTATCCTAGGTGATCCTGGAATTTGGCCTGTTTCATCGGGAAAAGATATTAATTAAAAACCACATGCAATGTTACATGCAACATAGTATTAGAATAAAAAAACATTAACCTACAGTCAGAACTAATCTTGTCTTCAGGAGATCGGTTACTTCTATTATTCACACCACCAGGTCCTAATTCCACCAATAAGGGCTTAACCGAGGGAATGAATACCTCATTGTAAAAGGTAATGATATCAACATGCTCCTCTCCTGTTTTCTGTTTGCAGATAATGTCAGCATGAGATAATACAAGGCTTAAGTTTAAAGAGAAGAAAATTCAAAATTATTACTCCATTTCGGCTTGTCGATGGCCAGTGAACAAAAACGCTGCGAAAAACTTGAGGTTTGCATTGAGGTTGCTTTCTGTAGTTATAAATGATCTCCTTAAATGTTAGACTGAGTTGAGAAATCTGTGGACGAAAACATAACCTTGAGGTGACTGTCACAAGCAATAAATGAGGAACTACTAAGCATAAAAAAGATACCTTAGCAACCCCATAAAAGCTACAAAGGATTAATTGATCGATATGTCGATTGAAAAAAAGAGCAGTTCTATGAGTGAGAATCTGTTGAATGAGACAATACACACGCTCCAATATTTGCTGAGATAGCTGAAGCCTTTCGCTCAAGCTTTTGATTCTGATAGCTGCCAGTTTCACAATCTATAAAGCACACAGGAAAACAACATAATTAGAAGAACAGACGAGTCATCACAGTGGTCTGAGCATCAATTCATATATCTGTCACCATTTACACGAGACTCAAGCTTTACCTTATTAAAGAAAATGTTGGTTCCTGTTTCAGCACAAGTTTCCCCTCCTCCTGTGGGACTGGGCCTGGTTGGACTGTGGATAGATTTCAGATCCAAATCTCATCAGGATTTTGATAATAATGAAATTTTCAAATATCAATGACAAGGCATCAACCTGGCAAAAGCAGACTGAAGAGGAGGTAATTTAGATTTAGGACTGTTAAATGCACGATCCTTAACTGGTGATGCTAGGAAATTGCGCTCCACTAACACATTTCGATAGTCATTGCATGCTTTCTTAGGAGATATGGTATCTCCATTTTGATCTGTAAAAAATAAGTCAGGCAACAACAATTCAGTTCAGTACTCAGTAACAATGGAATCTCCATTGATGAGATATATAATCGAGTAAAGGGAAAAAGTGTTTCCAAAGAATTGGCGGAACATTTAAACAAGATGCTCATCCGGTGGCTATGGATTTGAGATATGCACAAGAGAAGAGAATCTTGACAATAGTTAGACAATGCAAAGAAAAGGGAAAAAACTTAAATAGTGGAACAGAAGTGATTTACAGAGGCCTAAAATTATTGTTATCACAAAAATATGGTGATCATGAAAATGTAATGCATAATTTTCCAAAAAGAAGAAATTAACAAAATGGAGATGATAATGATTCTTAGTTTCAAGTCCTCAATAGAAATATAGTGTAATCGTGTTTATATCAGGAAACTATAAGTGAATTCAATGTGTTTAATGTCACTTATACATTCAGAAATTGACATACAGCTTTGCTAAAGTTAAATAAAAGAAGTCTCAAGTGTTCATAGCAATATATAAAGCAAAAAATCCGATATTATTCAACGGTCATCAACTAAACAAAACTTTGTGATGTCAAAAGGAATTATGCAACAGAAATGCAAATTACAAAAGCAAAAATAGATAAAGGGTTTAGCATTGTGATCTAATGACTATATAAAGTATATGCTTGTTCCTACGAATGTCACTTTGCTAGTTTTGGATCAACTCTTGTAAACCTGCAGAGTCAAAATATCATTTCGAAACCGACCAGTATAATGAATTTTCCTTCGACAAAGAAAATACATCAAGGCACTTCAATAGGAAATAATAGAATTCAACCATTAACAAGTGGCGATCTTGTATACCTGGCGAATGTTCCTGCTTTTGAAAAGGCAGAGGCAAGCCTGCAGCAGAAACATTATAGCTCCCAGCAATAGCATCAAGAGAGGGCATTGGTTCAGCTAACAGTCCTAAACGATTTATTTCTGCCGAGAGAGCTGGTCTTGCTACTATCAAGGTATTGTACATTGATGAACCTTTTTCCCATGCCATGCTTTCTAATAGCCTCTCTTCCAACGAATTTAAATGTCTTTTTAACTCACGTGGAAGAGTTTCTTCATGACGAACAAAACTTTCTATGACCTTGCTCAAATCAAAAGCAGTTATGCCAGTTCTCTCCAGAACAGCAGGAAACATCAAAGTAACTGTTTTATGTGTAGTCAAAACCAGTTCAGCTGAACAAGCAAGCATGCAGCGATGAAACCGTTCATTCGATAACAAAGAAGTAAGGTTGTTTCCATTCAGTATCTGAGACTCTGCTCTACACATTGCCTCCAAAACCCTGTAGTATAACTTAAGTGCCTCTGACTTTCTCTGCTCAGCCCAAATACTATCCATCCGAGCAGCATTTTGCATACTTACCGAAACACACCGCTCTCCAAAAGAAGTGCATGGAAAAACGGCTCCAAGTATTATGCTGGCCCTTTGAATGACATCACTGGTTACATCTCTGTCACAAGATGAAAGGAATCGAAGAAGCTCTGATGAAGGCCTTGAAGGAAGAGGAGATATAATGCTTCGAAGCCATTTTGCAGTAGTCATTGCGGTGCTAACTGGTGTAGCGGGAGCCATCTTAGAGATCCCAATAAGACTTCCTTTTAATGGTGATCCAGGAGAACATGGTGGAGACATTGGACTTGTGATAGACTTTGCTGGGGAAGTTATCGCATCATACTTCCGCTACATTTACATAACATACATCAATGGAAGGGAAGACCCAAGACCAAGGAATGGACATAATTTTCAAGGTTATATCTTTACCTTTGTTCCACAAATGTTAACAGCACCTCCAGACAAACTTCCACTGCCAAGAAGACTGTCGTCATCATTAACAAACATACGCTCATCTAGTTCACCTTTAAGAATTGCATCATCATAATCTTTCTCCAAGATAACTATACTTGACTGCAACGATTTTTCCTCCATGAGATCTTCAAAATATGTCAGACCATCTATAAAACAAATTATGCTGTTTAATTTCTTCCGACACAGTTATTTAGATGTCATAAAACAGGAAACATAAAGTTGACTTAAAACCTGTGTCAATGTGAGCTAGATTTTCCGCTTTGCCGTCCAAAACTGAACATGGATTTTTCTTCAAAATATTCACTATCAAGCTATTTACCATTTCCATCACTCTTCTTAATTCGTCCTCCGACGCATCATATTTGTCACACAGAGAAGCTACAAGGCTGACACCCTTGCCTGATTTTTTAGCTGAAAAAAGTATGGTAACCATATTAACTGTCATGTATTAACAACATGAATATGGGAAATAAAATTTAAAAGACTAGCATCAAAATTAGAGAAGAAATAAAATGTCGGTACCAAAAATTGGGGAATCTTGAACAATGAATTTCCTAAAGCGCACAGGAACATGGAGGATAAGTACAGCCTATAAAAGAGTAATGACA
The DNA here is from genome assembly GCA_023547065.1 of Musa troglodytarum. NCBI lineage: Eukaryota > Viridiplantae > Streptophyta > Magnoliopsida > Zingiberales > Musaceae > Musa > Musa troglodytarum. The sequence goes on along the minus strand of CP097510.1, from coordinate 61,073,756 downwards.
ATGAGTAACTTGAAAATTAAGTCAAATGGATCCATTGAAAATAGCATAACAGACAATTTAAGCTATATGCCTAGTGAGGTAACATTACAGAGACTAATGCTCCATCCAGGCAGCTGGATTGTGAGCATCTGACTTCCTTTTCCACATGTTGGTGTTTCAGTTCCCTAGAGAATCTTGTATGCAAGGTCTACCGCCTAACATGGATAATATATGCATCTAACTAGACAGGGGAAAAGAGAAAGGAAGACACTACAATGACTAACCAGGATGGAAACTAATCCATTAGTACAAGTCACTAGATCCTTGAAGCGACTGAATGCATGGATACGGAGAGCTAGAAATAACAACCATCCAAATCGATGGTAGTCAGAAACATAATCCTTAGCACAAGACACTGCTGAATCCTGACTGCCTTTTGCATCATTTTGCAAGAAGAGTTCCTCGTATGCGCGTTTATAGTACCTGATGAAGCACATGATCAGGAGCATCATGACAAACTTAGTTATACCAAAAAACAAAAGTAATTACAATCAACAATGACAATTATGGCACAATATAAAAAAACCATAAATTCAGTTCAAGCCCGTTCAACATTTCACAAATGGGTTCTTTAACCATGTCAGGCATTAAATGTTTATGCTTGAATACTTCCATTTTAACTGGTAATTGAGCTTAGTTAAGTTAGACATGATAACAATCCAAAACTTTCACAACCATGAAGTTAGACATGAAGAAGAAAGGGCAGGGAAGATATCCTTGGAAGGAAAATCTAATATTAGGGTCAGATTTTAGCAACTTATATAAGGAACATGGAGCTACAAATTGCCATACTGAAAAAAGTCCATATTCTGTATTTATTACTGGTATCTGATAGGTGAATCAGACTTCTTTCGAGTTACAAAAAAAAGCCAATAAAAATAAATAAGAAAAAACTAAAGTTCCGGATTAAATGTTATATCCTAAAATGAAACACTGTTCTCGAAGCTTCCATATAGTTTATCTAATTAACATTGGTAAGGTGCAAACTATATGTAGCATTAAGACTGGACCAAAAAGTCCTAACTTTATCTCAGAAAAAAATCTTCATCACTTGATAGTATAGAAACTGATCCTACTGTATACATCTAATATAGTGTCAACAAATGAGTATCGACATAACAAGCTGTGCCCTCCCTCTAACAATGAGAAGTTTAGGCTTCCTCGATGTATAATCCATCACCTGATGCATTTCATTTGTAGATTCTCAAGTTCTTCATTCCTCGCAAACACAACTATTGATAAATTATTTAATTACCAATCAACAAACTGACAATGTATAGGCCTATGAACAATGATAATTGAGGAAGAACGACAGAATGCATCATTATGACTTCAACTTTCATTTCTTTATCCTTACTTTGTTTTGGCACACAATGACAATGCTCTGTTAGCACCATTGCTCTCAACCAAGCTGGGGCTTCATTTGGCAATGAGAGCATAATTTTGGAAGTTGTACACAGATGCATTTATAATTCCTATGGTTTATAAAAGAATCAGCATCCTCTTAAGTGTTTTAGCAGGATTAGATTGGATCCAACATCTTATGTTGGCAAGTGATGATTTTAGCAAAGCAATAGCCTTAAATTTTTCTGATATATACCGCACAAGCCATTTCCAAGAAACTAAAGAAGAAACTGTAAGCTCTAGGATTAGTTGCACGTTTGTTTCTTTGTCAGTCATGCTTAACAATTAGGCACAAACAGAAATCCCTAGAGTTCAATTTTTCTTTTCCTTTTCTGTTGCTTTAATAATCAATTTAAACACAAAGTGTTATGCACATAATTGTGCTTATTTTTATCTGCAACCATCATTTTCTGTTGCCAAGAAGTTGAATTTTGTTGCCAAGAAACAAGATCCACTAACAGAGAATGCCATTTACAAAAAAACCATGCTGGTGAAAAAAGCTTATGTAAAACTGTGCAGCCTTGTGCAAACTATACCAACTGATAAAGTAGGGGATACAATTGGATTACAGTGAAACTCTCATTGCACATATTTGTCATTCTGATCCCAGTGTTGGTCCTTTGGCATGCAAAATTTTCCAATAGTATGACAACATTAACCCATCCGTAGAATGAGCGCAAAAGGAATCCATCTTCCTTGTTGCACAGAAAATGCTATTTAAACAGTTCAGTCTTGGAACACTGGACGACCTAGTAGCAGTAGGTTGTTAAACAAATCAACAAAGCGACAGCAAATACCTGCTTAGAAGACTCAAGTGAACGATGTTTGCTTGTAACTCCTTTAGCTAATCAGAGAGAATAATAGGCAGGAGTCAATAATGAGTTGGTTTGTGGAGTTAATAACTATTGATAACTGATTTTTCCAGTACCTCAAGCTTCTTCTCCCACTCCGAACCATATAAACCACTTAGAATGTAACCAGCCTTGAGACAAAACTGTGGCATTTCTTTAAAGAACTCCACAACACTACAAATACAAAACAGAAATTAAGCCAAACAAACCCAAGAAACGATGCAACAAGAATGTTGAGGAAGAAAAAGAAGGCTAACTTCAGCTTAAATGCTCTCAATATCTGACAGAGCGAAACACTGTTTTCTTCCTTCTCTTGCTTAGATCTCGGCTTGCTCAGCTTTGTGACACAGTACAGAATGAATGCAGACCATAGCCTCTCGATCTCCTCAGGCTTGGGAACAAAGAGCAAAAGCATCAATTTTGAAACTCCATCTCGGCCCAAACGAACCCGGGATAAAAGTCTAAAAGAAGATGCATTACCAATCCACTTCCAATTGCCGACATATTTGCCAAGAGAACGTGCCTACTTTCCTTGAATAAAACCATTGCCTGCCTCAACATGCTCTCATCGAGACCCAGTTTGCTCTATTCACACATAGAAAGCAGGGAAATTACAGTTTATAACACAACAGATCAAAGAACAACACGCGAAACAAACAAATGTAACACGACTCAACCAAACCTTGCAGAGATCAGCGAACCGAGCTTCCATAGTGCCGTCGTCATCTGCGAGCGAAGCAACCGATGGCTTCGTGTCCTCCATCCCCGAAGCAGCAGTAGATCTCATCAACTCAAAACCCTACTCTGCGAAACCCTAATCGATCGACCATCGACCATCCCCTCCCTCAAAATCTCGGAACAGAGGGAGGTCCAAGGAAACCAAAAGATCTCAGCCAAAATTACTCCCTTCTGAACTCGAGTCCCTCGATCCACGAACGGGAGGCCACCGGAGATCGCCAGATCCAGCCGGGAGAGCGCGGCAGCGGCGGTGGATCGAGGCGGAGACGGGGCTAGGGTTTTGGGAAAGCAGACTCAGAAAACCCAGCTTTATCTCTCTTCCGATCTCAACCTCAGTCTCGCTCTTCCCCTTTGTTTCCCTCCCTTTCTCTCGCCTCCTTTTATAATCGGAGGCATCGCCCTCCGTTTTAGCGCGGGAAAACAGAGATGCATGTGATGTGATCGGGAGCATGCGCGCCAAGCCGGACCATGCTATCATGCATTGACCGATCAGCCTCCGACACGTGGCAATGAGACGAATTCCTTCTATTATTTTTTACCGCCAGAATACCCCCCCATCTGAGGCGGCGACGGCGATGGGCGGGAGGAGTCGTGGGACCCACCAATTATGTCAGCGAAGACGTCCATTTCTCTGCCCTCCTCGCGCGTACTCGCCCGATCAACCCTTTTGCTTATTGGATCAACAAAGTGGGGCCGCCCGGAAGGAAGGAGAGGCGGGGCCCACACCTTGGAGCGGCATCGGACGAGACACGTGTGTGGCAGGGAAATTTTCTGGGCAAAACATGCATTATTTCTACGAATAATATTTATCGACGGCTCGATTGGAAGGCCAAATAAATTACATGAATATGAATAATATTTATATATAAATGATATGACTGGCCAAATAAATACATTTGTGACAGACTAAAAAAAAAAACATTAATAGACTATCAACGAAACTTGTCGATAATAATTTTCTCGATAATATATCAACTTTTAATTATTTCGTAATCAAAAGTCCAAATCAATATTAAAGATAATACAATTACAAAATTCATATGATATCGAAAACAAAAGCATGAAAGATTGAAAAGATATTTACACTTCTTCATTTTTTAACACATTTTTTTACGGTCACTTTTCTTCATTCCTCAGCACTCTCTTTTACATCCACAAATCTTAACAATAAAAAGGTTATAAAATATAACGCATAAAAATGAACACATCATTGCGTTGTTTTTTCAATTGCATTGCATTAAACAATGTAATCACTCTTAAAATTTATAATAAAAAAAAACTCCAATAATGTATAAGCTAAACCATTTTTTAAAGAATTATATGTGTTATTTTTTTATACTCTAATAGAGTTAAGCATTGTTTTTGAAGTATTTGGCAAATCTAATAGTGCAAATGTGCACTAATAATTAAAAAAATATTATAATTTAATTGTTCAATTCACAATAATCTTCAATATAAATTGCTTATGTTGCTAACTTAGCTATTTCATACAAGGCATTAAAGAAGATAGAGATATTACATTATTTTTTACACAATGTTAAAAATAGTGTAATCGCTCCAAAAATTAGTTGATTTTTATAATTTTTTGTCTAAACCATTTACAAATGAATTTTAGGTGATATTTGTGAGACCTTAATATAATTGAATATTAATTTTGAGAATTTGACTTTCTCTTTAATTGTTTTATATTAAAAGTATGCAATGGATGATTGTTATTAAAATACCTTTCATAATTACTTCATCATGATTTTTTAAGTAGCACTTCAAAGTTGAAGGCATGCATGAGGGAGCCATTTTGTTCATATTCAATAAGGAAGTATAATTATTACCATATAACCTTTTTGTTTGTGGTAAAAAACAAGTATAAAATAATAATTCCAATAAAGTGATCCAAAATTATCGATTAATTTTATGGAAAATCCAGCAACACTCACTAGAACTTGAACTAACATGAAATAAATAAAACAAAAGCAATGGAAAGAGCAAAACTCATGACATGTCATCTTCTCAATAATGATAACATCGAATCATAAATCATTCGATCATCCAAACAAAAGAAACTCAAGTTGAAATTTTGATGTGTTGTGACAATCTCGATGTCATAAAGTCGAAAGTAGTAAATTTGTCTCGAAAATTACTTTACATTCATAAAGTCATGTCTATGTGTTGATTAATTGCCATGCCAATGTGTTGTGTTTGCACTAAGTGTTCCATTTTATGTTAACGTGATTCATGCGGGGGTGGTGGCGATTATTTTATCTCCCCACTTTATGTTAACAATTTATTTAGTTCATCAAGCACGAGAATATATTACAGTTCTTATAACTATGCGGATCTATGAACATGCTGTGAACCTGAATTATTATTATATATAAAAAAAAATGTCCTTCATCATCGCACGAGCTGTTTTCTCATCTACCCTGGCTCGACTCCAATTCTGACTTCAAACTCGGGATCTATAATTATGGAAGAGAATGAGAAATGAAAGTTACAAACTGTACACAGCTTTCAGCAGGAAGCAAACTTGTTCTAAAAAATCTGCACACCTTGAAAGGAGTACAGGAACAAACAAAAGGCAAGAAAGCAAAAGTAGAGCCAGGAAACCCCACCACAGGCAGCGAAACACAAATGATCATGCACAGAGTGGTGGGAAGAAGCTCTCTTTAGGCTCCCAGGTGTTGGAATTTGCCACCACAAGAATGCAACCCATCTTAAAGGACCATCTGTCCTCCATACCTAATTTTTGTTCCTGGTATTGCTCCAAGTATTGGTTCCTTTCCCTCGTATCTTTTCCTTCAGCTTTAGTTTAGCTTTTCTTAGTGGCTACTCCACTGATTCTTGATTGTTTCCGCCACTACTCCCACCTAAAGCTGCGGAAGAACCGCTATAAATAATGCATCAGATCCAGCATGACAAGGCCCATGACAAACCAGCAACTCCACTGCAGTTCATCCTCGGAATGCCAAAGCGCATCGTCTCTCCATTCCTCCTGAAGCCGCTACTTCCGTCTTCTTTTGCTTCTCAGAGCGCAGCTTCCGACAAAATGAAGAACGAGGCCGCCGCTCTCCTCAAGCACATAGCCACCGTGCTTGCGGCGACCGTGAAAGGCAAGTCCATGGCGCTTAAGAACAAAGCCGTCGCCACGAGAACCAGACTCACCGTCTTCCGGCTGCTTCGGAGCAAGAAGGTGCTGCTGAGTGCAATGTCTGAGAAGATCCGGTCGCTGCTGGGCCGGCCGATCGGTGGAGGTACCGGTGGCCGTGTGATTGCGCTGTTTGATGCAGCAAACGAAGAGGTGTTCTCGAGTCCTCATCGCACCGAGTTGGTGGAGTCTGCCGAAGACGATAATTATGATGACTTCATGCGCTATTTCTTTGATGATCACGAGGAGGAGGAGGAGGAAGATGATGACTCCGAGAGGAATGGCTCGGAGATCGGCCTCGGGGATGATGTTGACCACGCTGCTGCTGTGTTCATCAGGAGGTTCCATCGGCAGATGAGGCTGGAGAAGCCGGAGTCACTCGAGATGTACCGAGAGATGCCGGAGTTGTGCTTCTAGGACATGAGAGACTGGAATGCAAAGAGCTCCGAGGGCCTCGGAAATAGATCGAGTTCCACTATATCTCGTCAAGGACGTAGAAATAGTCGCCTATCTATTTTGACCGAGAAAAATTACTGTGTGTAATATGGCCTTTGTATATTTTGCACAGAGATCAAAGATGTATGATTACTTACCTTAAACCAAGCAAATAGAATATAAATGTATCTATTGTTTCTATGATTCCAATCTAAGCCTCACAAATAACAAATAAGATGTGCAAATTGCATGTGTAACATATAAGGATAAATACCAAATATGAGATTGACATCTTGCAAACTATATAAACCCAAGATTGATTCACTTATAAATTCCTGGAATGTTTGGATTAGCTCTTCAAAAGTATGTGGATTTTGTGAGAGGGATGTTGTCAAAGACCAGCATAAGAGGGGGTTTAGGTTCATAAAAAAGATGATAAAACAATTACCAGTGCCTTCATTTTTCCATTCAAAGAGACTAAAAAAGAGCATGGAATTTATTTATTGAACTTGTAATAGGAGATGAAATCTACAAGCAAAAAAACCATAGCAACAAATGCACAAGAAATCTCGGAAGCATTTTTTTTTTTTCCATATGTGCACATCAGCAACTTTTTACTATATTACTAAATGGATCATAAGTGCTCTAAAATTTAAGAATACTTTTTTTTATTTTTTTTAAATATAAAATATAGTCTTTTGTAATTGCATAGTAGTTAAATCTCATTGAATATATAGATATTTAACATATTTATCTAAAATCTGGCTTGCTAATTTACTTATGAATCTTTGTTCCGACCATCATTAGCAGATTTGATAAACATTGAAATAAAAAGCCTTTTCCGGTAATATGGTCCTTCTATGGATTGGACTTAATTAAATTATATATATATAGTGAAAATTTTATAGTGTAAATTTACATATATATATGAAAAAGTATGTAATACACAAAAATCTTATATTAATACTTAACAATATTCCAAACATTAATTTTAGCAAAAATATAACAACATTAGAACTGAGATTCATATATCACACATATATATATATATATATATACTAATACATATATACAAACATATTATATACATTTATATATGCATATATATTTATATATTTGTATTTATACAAACATATATATAGCTCAATTTTTGTATGGGAATTTTGGAAATATCATATTTTCCCTTAAAAACAAACTCATGACTAATCATTATTGACATAGACCAATTTGAGTTAAAAAGATATATTAAAGCCAATAATAATAATAATAGTGCAAGGAAATTATAGCGTTTGAAATTTTGAATAAACGAAATGAATTGATGAAGATTTCGCAATGGTATATGTGCAAGTTTTATCCTAAAAATTGGATTAAAAGGGTATATTTAAAGATCACTTGTTTTAGAGGGATGTACATGTGATTTGACCATTTTTATAGTAGCTAAGCATTGACCGGTGGAAGTCAATCTAACAAATGAGAAACCAACAACGTGAAACACCCACCAAAATTTAGCTTCTAGATAGCGTGTTCGAAGGCCTCCCAAGTCAAACACACCAAAGAAAAAGAGACTTGGGCTTGATACGCCGCCGTGCACGTGTTGGTCGACTTAATGCTCCCTCGCACGTGCTGTTCAGACATCGCCCGCTCGTGTGGACGTGCGTGTGTAAATTAAAAGACTCGTCGCACGTGCCGGGAATGGACCGGTTGACGATTTGACCTCTCTTTCGTCCGCTTCCGCGGCGCGCGCGTGCGGTGACGACACAGAGTCCGACGAGCGGGACGAAGAGGGGGAGAGAGAGAGAGAGGGAGGGAGAGGCGATGGCAGCCTTCACTGTGCTTCACCAATGACAGCACTTGTTTCCCTTTGTGAACACTCACTTCTCGGCTGACACCAAATCCTTTCCGCCAACCAAGGCCTGCAGCCTTCATACGAACTCACAGTTGTCAGCTGCCATCCAAATCCTTTCCACCAGCCCATGCCGGATGCTTTGACGAAGACTCTAGCTCTCGTCGGCTTTCCCCACTCCTTCCCAGGAAGAGAAGTTAGAGAGCGAATAATGGACAGCAGCAAGATCTACTCCTTCATCCTTGAATTGAACATTAAACTAATGGACAAAGAGGTTGCTTCATTCATGGTGAACAAATCGATGGCCGTGCTTCCTAAGACCAAACGCAGTTTGATAAGATCACGTTACAACGAAATGCACAAGGCGCTATATATATTAATTTGGACGTGTAATGGATTACAAGGGAAGGAATGGGATGTGATTGCTATCAGCCTTTGTTTTCCTTGTTGCGGTTGTTCTTGAGGTGGCCACACTTCTTCCTTCTGCCGATCCTGCCAAAAGCGGCACCAGCGCTACTCCGCCTCCTCCTCTCCGACTCCTTGATGGTCTCCAGCTTCGGCTTCCAGGAGCGGCACCTCACCAACTGCTTGTAATCCTTCGCCAGCTCCTCCGTGGTGCACACTCGCTGCCCTCTCCTCTCCGCCGCCGCCTCCTCCTCCTCCGCCCTTCTCAGGCGCTCCAGGTACTCGTCGGACACGCGGACCTGGAGCTTGCCGGCAGCCGTCTTGTGGATCTCGATGGGCTGCAGGAGCGACGCGACGCCGCTCCGCTTATGGCCGCCGAAGCAGGCGGCGAGGGAGGCGAAGGAGAGGGCGGAGTGGAAGAAGCGGGAGGGGAGGAGGAAGTAGGTGTGGCCCGGGAGTAGGCGGTCGTCGGGGGAGAGGGCGGCGATGGGCTCGCCGATGACGAAGGAGTCGGAGGGGCAGAGGAGGTGCAAGGGGTGGGCGGCCATGAGCTCCGCCGCCGACACCCAGCGATGGTAGAGCCTGATGCCGCCGTCGGGGCTCACGAGGCGAACCGAGGGCTTCGGCGACTCGGCGGCGGTGTCGTCGTCGTCGTCAAACCAGGAGGAGGAGGAGGAGTGACATGTGGCGCCTGCTACATGGAAGCACCAGGGGATCATTTGGAGACTCAGAGGTTTGAGACCCATCTCCTGCCTTCCTCCACAACTAGCACCCGCAGGAAGTGATTCGGTTCATATAATGAGACGCATAGACGAGAGAGAGAGCGAAAGAGAGAAGACACAGAACAGGTCAAAGAGTGCAGGAGGTATTATTATTATTATTATTATTATTATTATTATTATTATTATTATATGTGAATCAAAGGGTCATTCACACACAAAAAACCCGTTTTTTTCATTTTTCGCTATAAAATCTTTTTTTTCATTTTATTGCCTAATGAAATTTATCTATAATTCTGCAGGATAACATCGGAATTCAAGGAAAAAAATAACAAAAATAAAAATATATCTCCACTAAGAAAAAAATTATCAAAATGTCATTCATTTGCCCAAAAGAATATGATTAATCCTTCTTCTTTTTTTCTATAATAGGCCTATCAGAAAATAACAAAAAACCCATGTTGAAAGTGAGCTGGCGAAACGAATACATTAAAAGATTTTGTTTTGATTTGGGAAGAAAAGTCAATCCATTCAATCCATCAATCACTCCCTGGATGCTAATTATCTCACCAATATTGACCCATCTAAATGAAATCATATAATATAATATCCATGTGAACTTTATATTATTAAAAAAATTTATATATGAACAAACAACTAAATTAAGTAGAAATCGTAATCAAATAAAATATTAAGATTTACATGAAAAACTCCTCGAATATGAAAGATAAAAACTATGGACAAACTAAATATAATCTACTATAAGAATAATAAATACATAAATCTTAAAATATTTTACCCAAAACTCAAACAATAATCATAATATAATAACTACGATACAAGGATCTTATCATTGTGTACGATATCCAAAACCTCATAAAGTAAATACGATAAAAATTTACTATAAATATAATCTAATTTTAGATAAAAATACTATTTGGATGATTGAGAATAGTCTTTATGTTGTTCTTGTCTTTTTTTTTCCTTTTTTTTCTATCTTTTTCTTCTCTTTTTAAATCACATTATTGTTACAAGTTTTTACCTTTTTAGCTATAATTTTTTCATTTTTTTGGCAACCATCATAGCTCATTTATTAGTTATTGTTAAAAGAAAAATGAGCTATGAGTCAATAACCTCTTTGACTTTTCCAACGAGCTCTTGGCGTCTACTTCATCTCCGCCTCCCCACCACACTGTTTTGCTTCACCTTCCCACCACTTTGACCTCGGAGCTCGTTGGCAACACCATCGTCTTCAACGCTATAATTAGCACACCAATCTTTTTCTCTAATAGGCTTCAAAGTTGGATCTTTTGTCGTGTTTATATTATCCGATCTACAACAATTCATAGTATCTCGGAGTTTATCATCCAGCTACGTAAAATTCAATATCCTCAGCCAAATTAAAAGTACTTCAACATTTATTTATCTATCTTCTCCAGCGTACAAAAGAAAACCTTATCCTCATTCTCAACCTTTGGACCATGCGAAGAGGAATGGATAGCTCCTACTCCTATGTGTTCTTTGTCCGAGAAAAGGAGTGACCGACAGCAAAACCAAACCTATCTCCAGCCACAACTACAAGTCTTACTAACTCCTTAGGTTTCACTGTAACCCTTGTCGTATCCATAGCAAACTACAGTAGGCATCAATGCACGCATGAGATCTTTTTGTTCCAAGGCCAAGCAGGTGCAAGTACGATATCCTGAGCTAGTTTAGCAGGAAAGGACCAGTTGCAGATTAGCCTAGAACAATGGTAAAATGTAGTTCATGGTCACCAAAGAAGAGAGGGAGAGTTGCACCTTTTTCTTGGGTGTTGGATGCGAAAGCTTCGGTTGATTTGACTTTTCTTCGTGGAACGTTTCTTTGACCGCTCTACCCCCTCAATTTCCACGTGGAGATTCCGCGATGTAACGTTTTAGCTATTTTTTTTCCTTACTCGTTGACTCGAATCGATTAAGTGCTCGTCCTACCAAACCCAACTTTGGTTCTTAGTTGCGTTGTCTCTTTAGATGTCGGCAAAGTAAATGTTTACAAATAAAGCAAACTAAGTAAGCATATAAACACAGGGATTCAAGAATACAAAAAAATAAAAATAAAAATAAAAATTATTGTAGTAGTTCATAAGCTTTTCCATTATCTATCTTGATATCTTTCTTCTAAATTTATAAACGACAATCATCGTAACAACAAAGCGGCTCTCATGCAGTTAAATAATTTTATCAAAGACTTCCTTCGTTGAATCTTGAAAAATGCATAAAAAGAAAGAAAAAAAATGATAGAATATATTATGGTACCACCCCCGAGGTAATAGTCAGCAACCACGTCAGTGCCAATGTGGAGCGATATGGTGCACTGTGTCGACACGATACTTCGTATTCGGATAGGACAACCACCTGTCCCCACACTATTTGAGGCTGTACAAGACACTCTGCATGGTACGAAGTCGCTTCGAAAAGCTCGAGACGACGTCGCACAACATCGATCCGTACATATCGATCGACACTAGCACAAAAGGTATGAGCTAGCCACCCGAGAAGTTGATGGTCATTAACAGATCATGTATTACCTATATTTGTTCACATGTGTAAAACGAATCAATATATTTAAGTTAGGTACGTTCGAGAATACATTTGAAATATGTATTAAATATCTAATATATATTTTAAATATATTTAGTTTAGTTGTTACATTATAAATGCTCTAATGTCGATACTACCTCATGTATTAAAATTTAAAATTTTATTTTTTTTAATTTCAACCTAATTTATTTTTAATTATGAATTTTTATTTATTATATATTTGGGATACATTATTTTTTTTGTAAGATTACATACATTCATTCATTTTATTTATTTACTCATTAATTAAATAAAATATGCATTCATCTTCGAAATAAATATTAAAAATACTAGAAAGATAATATTATCACATAATATTGAATAAAATTTTAAATATAATTTCATCAAATAATATTTATGTTAAGACATATTTTAAATATAGCTTTCATCTAATATTTATCAGGCACTCAAAGTATTTTAGAACTATACATCCACCCAAATTCTTTGTCCAGATGCATATTAGAAATAAAAATATATATTAGTTATACAATTTATTTCATGGAATAGATGTGAGATCTTATGATCATTCATAATAAGTATTAGATGGAAAATATTCCTAGTAATATTAAAAAAAAGTCACCGGGCTTCTAATTCTTTATTTTTTTTATTTTTTTTCTTTCACCACCCTATTTTTTAAAATTATTTTTAGGATTTAAAAATATTTTTAATAAAATTGAGGTACTTTGAAGTGACCACATGAGCGAGTCGGAATCTGCATCTGAATCTGAATCTGCTGTAGACGGGTTGACCTTTCTCGGTGTTACGTTCACCGGGGTGCGTTAACCCTTCGGGAGTATCGATACGTCTCCTTACGCTCACTCACAAAACCTTCCTAATCGTACGTGGCCTCGTCGCTTGTGGGCTCCACAGATAAGTCTCGTGAGGTCCACGAAGGGTGAGAAAACCGTTGGGTCTAAACTTTGGGGACATCGAGCATTATGGCCGTCGGTCCCAGGATGGGAAACCTTAAATTACTGAAGCCATATGTGGATGTGGTCACTCTCGGTGGATCGCTTTCCTGCCACCAACCGCCCTCTCGCACCAACCAATGTGATGACACAACCGGTATTCGAGGCCGAGAACTTTTCCAGAGGTGATGTGGCGAGGGCCACGTATCGCTGATTTGACCGAGCACATCGCCCGTAATCGATTTCACGGCTGAGTCGGTCACGATTAGCACCGACGCTGCCGGCTTTCGTTCACCGCATGGTGTGACCAACCCTTCGAGAGTAATAATATATTAAATCGAGTATATATAGGCGTAAAGGTGGAGAAGGGTTCGTTCGCCCGCTTACACCAAACGAAACGGCCATTACTCGCCCACTTCTGGCTCGACGATGGCGGCCGTTGCTTCCGGCGTGGCGTCGCCCTCCAACCTCCGCCTCCCCTCCTCCCTCTCTTGCCGCCTCCCCTCTCACCCCTTTCCGCAGATTGCCACCGTCCGTTTCCTCTCCCCCGTCCCTCCTCCCCGCTGCCTCCGAATCTCCGCCCGTCGCCCCCTGACCGTCCGATCCGGCGGAGGTGGAGGCATCGGAGGTGGTGATGGTGGAGGTGGCGGTGGCGGTGGTGGCGATGGGGGGGAGGATGGGGACTCGGGCCGGAAGAACCGGTCGGAGGCGCTGCTCGTGCTGGCGGAAGCCGGGCGGACGTTGGAGAGCCTCCCTAAGGATTTGGCGGCCTCGATCGAGTCCGGGCGGATCCCTGGGTCAATCGTGCGGCGATTCTTTGATCTTGAGAAGTCGCGGGTCTTCCGGTGGCTGCTCCAGTTCGGAGGGTTCAAGGAGCGGCTTCTGGCCGACGACCTCTTCTTGGCCAAGGTCGCCATGGAGTGTGGCGTTGGTATCTTCACCAAGGTCCTTCTTCTGTCCGTTCTCTTCGGATGTTCGTTTAAATGTTTCACCATTCATTTATTCTTCCCCAATATGGTTTCGTTGATTAATGATCTAGAAAAAAATATTTACAAATGAGAGGCCGATAAGACGTCTTTTTGTCTTTTGTGTGGTCGTTTTGTCCTCCGGTCTTCTAAATGAAGCTTCCACTAATATGTTCTTTTTCTCTGTTTGGCTGATTTAACATTTCTCTCTTCTCATTCTGTAAGCCATATAGGCTTTTTCTTTAACATCCTGCTAACTTTTTGTTATTTGTATATTCTAATGTTGGTCTATTCTCAATTTGCAAAATTCTAATGTTAATGTTCTAACTTAGACTGAAAAGATAGGTCACTAGGCGGTAATCATTCGTTCCTTAATACTTTCTGTATTGTAAATAGGTGCAGTAAAAAAGTTCTTCGATGTCTTTTTTCTTTTTTGTTTTTTCTGTCTCACTTGCCCTTCAGTCGGATAACCAATGCGGTTCATTTTGGTGGGTCAAAGACGAATGGGCTTTTTGAATAATGAAAAGTTCTTTGGTGGTCTTCTTTGTGGTTTAACTAGTGGGTTTTTCTTTAGAGTAAGCTAGCAGGATTAGCCCTTTTTTCATTTTTTATTGCTTAATCAATAAATAAGTTGTATTGCATAGAAATTGCATTCCATTATTCTTATGTATACAAAGAGAAGAACAATGGATTTGGTCTTCTTACAATGGTACAAATGGCCATTCGAACCCCTTGAATGATTTCTACTTCATGGGTTTCTGCAGGAGATAGCAGCAGGGAATTAGGAAGATACTTGATATTTGCTAGTATAAGCTGATCACACAGAGACATAGTTGATATATGATGCTGTAATATATTTGTCGATAACATAAGGTAGGAATACCAGAAAATTTAGTAGACGAGAGTGAGAGAGAAGAAATGTGATAGGTTTCTTTGCTTCATCTCAACATTTGAATACCATGTGATGTGCTCCCTCTTTATGCATAATATTAGTTGCGTGTCTAATTAGAGATCTATAAGGGAGAAAATAGCCTCATTTTCCATTATAAGTATGGATATTTTCTTTTGAGAACTTGTCTGAATCATTAAGGGTTTTTTTAAAATAAAGATAGGACAGGAACTCAACCAGAGAGTTCTTTTCTTCTTTATTTGTAATCCTAAATAAAATCTCAAACAGCCACGAATGTGGTGAAGAATGTCCTACCAAAAATGACAGAAAGTACAATGGATCTGGACTGCAATGAATCAACAATTCTTTCTAAATCTACGTGGGCCTAAATTATACTAGTTCACTTTTGGTACAACTCATCAAATCTACATGACTTGTTTAATTGATGTGCCAGTGTTCGATGTATTGGACCTTTTGAATCTGATGTCACATCTTACTCCATACCTTCATGTCTTTTCAAGATTGGGTTGGTGTTTGTAATTCAATCAATAGGTACTCAGCATTTTTTCAGTCAGTAGTTTGTTTGACATCAACCTTTACAAATCAGCAAGGAAAGAGTTTTCTGTCTAATTTAATTGATTTTGCTTCTTTGCCTTATCAATGGATGAAATTTGCAGAGTGAGCCCCATGAGTAAGGTTCTTCATTCGGGTTTTCTTTTATTATTAAAGAATCTTTGGTGTTAGAGGTTTGATTTTCATATATTCTGTAATCAGAAGGTATTTTAATCTTTATTTTTGCGTCTTGATCTAATGTCTTCTTCAGGTTGCCCACACCTCATTTTAGAAAAGACAACAATCTTGTCTGATGTTGCCGTAGTTCAATAGAACATTATATATAAATTTCATCATGTAAGTTTATGTGTCAATTTGTATTTCTAAGCTTTTCAGGGGCACAAGTTGTTTGATTGGCGTAGTTACGCAAGAGGCAATCTTGCTATCTTGAGGTCACTTTATTGGAGGTGGTCCAGGTGAATTAGGTTGGATTATTCAGACTACTACCGGACAGGATTGCACAAGTGAAATCGATAACCCAATAATGAGTTAAGAATATACCACACATGACCAATTGGGATCAACTAGATTGTGATGTAGCTAAAAATATGCTATTGATTGGAGTAGGTTTCTATCAGAAATTAGGGAAGAATAACATGAACTCTTGCTTTAGAAAAATAATAACAAGAAATTTAGTAGGAGACAGAGAGAAATAAAGGAGTAGAATAAATAGAACAGGGGAAGAGGGCCAGGAAAAAAATGTATTTTATCTTGCTGCCTATTATTTAATCCTCTTTTTTCAGACTACTCTGGCTTCTGATTCAGATTTTAGCAAATTATGTTGTCAGATCATGTCTAATCAGTCATGTCATAGATGTTGGATGATGCAAACAACTAGCAGCGGGAAATTTTTTTTTTTGGATAATAGAGGAATAAAGGAGAGGAAGATGAAGATAACAATGAAAAGATAATAAAAAAGAAATGATATCTAGCAAACTTGCAAAAGAAAGCAGAAAACACTCAAGATGAAGGCTTTACACATCCGTATGTCTCGGACAATGGAATCATACCATTCGAAAAATAAATACTGCTCACATATGATATAAAAGAACTCAATTTCTTGATCTATTCTTTGATATTTTGATTGCAATATTCTGGCCCCGTTTTATAGGTCCTAAGCATAAGAAAAGAGAAAATTGTTAATAAGAAAGAAAATAAAATCATATATGCTGATCAAATAATTTTTTTTGCCTACATTGGAGAAGATAAGTTTTCAGGTTCACCTCGTCAAATTTTTAGACTTGTCTCTTTTTCTTTATTTTCTTTATTTCTTTTCTTCATTCTAGGGAAAAAAATAAGAAACATTTTATATGTTGCCATGTGGCAACTTATGACATACTTGAAATACCCCTAAACTAACAAAAAATATTCAAATAAAAAAACCAAATTGGTTTTGCATTATTCATCCTCTGCAACAAAGTGCATATTTACTTTCTAAGCTTGAATTTCTGTGATTTCATTTGTTCAATTGTTGATGACTTCTAATTGTTTTTGTATTTGAATTGTTGAACCGGACTACCAGTGGTAACTTTTGTCTGCAAACTTTATAATTTTTATCTTCAACTTGTTTAATCAGTGGTAATTAAAATTTTTCTTCTATCAATACATTTGTTTAGACTTCATTATGATGCTTAATTACTGCTGAAGTGACATTTTCTCAGTTCAGTAAACAATTTATTTCTTTGACACCAAGGTAGACTACCTAACTTGTGATTTTATTTACTTTAATTTTTTTTATCTTAGTTTCTGGGTTCATGTCATGTGGAGGAATTGGATATTCGCTTGTTTGGATCGATATTATATTTATTACACATTTCATTTCTAAATTTTTTTTACTTTATTTACCTTCTTCAGACAGCTGCTGAGTGGGAACGTCGGAGAGAGAATTTTATCAAGGAATTAGATTTTGTTATTGCGGATGTGGTATGGCTTCTACTGGAACTATTCCTTCATATTCTGTTTTTTTTTTTTTTAAATGCTTTATAGAACAAGCTTGGAAGTTGTAGGTTTTTTCTTCTTTTGTTTGATATAAAGATGATTCTTCTCTTCCGTTATGTTTGCTTGATTTAAAATCCTTATTTGCAAGTAAGAAAAAGTCAAATCACAAGTAAATTTATCAAATGATTATTAGAAGCATAGAGATATGGCATATGATTGAATATGCATTCATCCAAATCTATGATCTTGAATTTACATGTTATCTGGAAAGAAATATGCAAAAGCATTCAAATTCAAAAGAAATAATGTAGGCTGTTATAGCTTCTTGTTTTTGTGCCTCAGAAGTCATGGAATTATGTATAGAAAAGAGAAAAAGCTACTGCTATCTCGTGTTGATAAGTGGTTCTAATGGAGTACACTAGAGATGGTGTAGATCATGAACTGATTTATGCTTAATTTGTACAAATATATGAGTAAGACTAAATTGCCCTAAACACTAGGGTTGGACAAACAACTTTTCAAAGCATAGGAGGCTTATAATAAGTTTTTGTATGCTTATGTTTTGTAATCGATTGCCTTCCATAGTCCTTCGATTCTTATGGTGTAGGCTGTTATCAAGAAAATGGTTTGCTAAAGGACCTTTGAGGCGAGTTAGTTTTGTTGATGATAGGATATCTTGGATGTTTTGCATATTTTGTGGTATATTCCATCAATTGTTTTTCATAAGTTGAACTATGCTGGGCTTATTTTTCTCATCACATGATAACTACTGTTGCTTAGGTAATGGCCATTGTTGCTGATTTCATGCTCGTGTGGCTTCCCGCTCCAACGGTCTCTCTACGACCACCTCTTCAATTCAATGCTGGACCCATTGCGAAGTTCTTCTATAGCTGTCCCGATAATGCTTTTCAGGTGAATGTTGCTTTTGCACTTGATTGATTATTTTAAAGTACTTTCTTTAGCTGTACCTGTAAATGGAATCATTCTTTTGCCAGGTTGCTTTGGCTGGAACATCATACTCATTACTGCAGAGAGTTGGTGCCATTGTGGTAAAATAACAACCCTTCTTGATCAGTCTGTTATGACTGGCTTGGTTTTTAGGAATTTAGTTGTTTTCTTTTTGCTTGAGTGCATTTAAATTATTCCTTTAATTATTTACCAATTTTACAGAGAAATGGATCAAAGCTTTTTGTTGTTGGGACTAGTGCATCTCTGGTATGTTATATTTGTCCACTTCTGGGATATTTTCATACAACATGCAACATTTTTTTTTTCCCCATTTAAAGTTCGCAGCAAGCTATGGAATCTTTATTTCTCAGCAAGTAAATACTGAAGTTGTGCACTCTCCAATTTTTTTTCCAATAAAATAAATTTTTTTTTAAAGATATCCTCAGGGAGTAATATAAACTAGGAAGTTCTCTGTTGGTACAAGAGAAAAAGTTCCTTGTTGGTAACTCTTCCCATAGGGTGTGTTGTATCAAAAATCTTGTACACTGCTACACTGCTTAAAAGATGTTCTGTTTACTTGATGGGTTCTCTTACACGCAAGGTTTACCCTCCCTATTGAAATAGGAGAATTCTATTCAATTTACAAGCAATTTGGTCTGTGCTGTGCGTCTAAGTATCACTTAAGATTATAGTAAGTAATTCAATTTACCTCTATTTCTGCTTGAACTTGCCACAATATAGTTCATCTCTCTTAGATATTTTCCTGTGGTGAATTTTCTCTCCATGATTGTCCATGTTCTTGAGTTTATCAACCTACGTTTTATGCCTTTTATGCTTGCAATTTTTGAGATGTTACATTGCAAGACAAGGAGTTAGGATCATGATTGATTAAGGTGTGATCCTTATTCAATAAGGATCCTAATTTTTCGGAAGGATTGGAAACAAAACAACACCATGAAAATAGTGTTGTAGATAGATGTTGTTTTGGCATTTTGAACTTGGGTAAATGTCACCATTTTCCATGCAAAAATCTCATTGCTTCTTTAGTTGTAAAGCTGAAAGCTTCTTTCTAATTTGTCAGCAGTATTGCCTATTCTCATAGTTTGAATTTGATATAAGATTGTCTGCAAATGAAAGAAAAGAAAAGTTACAAATTTTGGCCGGCCTTGCAGTAAATATCAAAATAATTAAGGTCAGACCATTTAAGGTCTAGCTCTTGGTTCAAAGAATTCTCTCAAACTTCTCACTGTAAATCTGACACTCATCTCTCATTTGTGGCAATGGTGATGAGTTGTATCATCTCTCATGCTTAAATGATCACTTTACTATAATATACATGACATAAATGAAACCCCTCCAAAGAAGTTATGTTAGCATATTCTTTTTATAAGTCAATAATTTACATGATCTAGTTATGTCATTGTGTATCATTTGTTAATGACACATGCAAAAAATTGATCTTTTTAGTTGCTTTGTGCATGGGATAAAGCAAAAGGAAGATGAAGCATGACATAAATGGGGCCACTTAGTGAGCTGTCAGGTTGAGAAAAGCCTATTTCACATAAGGTTCACCTTTGGTATCATGAGTTTCGTGGGCTAGTTTAAGCTTTTTTCAATCAAGAAGCAAGTGTAATATCAGAGGGAAAAAGGGTTTATGTTCTGTAAGGAAACAGTGTGTTTTGCTGGAGTAGAAAATTTAGGCGTAACTTTGAAGAGCCAGCAGGTAACCTCTTCACTGACACAGAGCACATTATTATTATGGAATATTGTGAACTGATTCCATTGAGTGTAAAGTTGACTCATATTTTTGTTGGTCAGCACCCGAGTGGTTAGTACTGTACATGCTATGCGTCATGTGACGTCTACCTAGGACTATGGATTGGATACTTGGATGCAATGTGGTCTATTGATACAGTAATCAATATGAGTTGGTGCTATCTAAAGAGATACAAAATGCTTAAGACCAGGATGGAAATGGTCAAACAGATTGCATCGGGCCAAAAGGACTATATACTAACTTGACCCACTAATGAGTTGGTTGAGAAAATAATTTCATCAGCAGTCCATTACGAGGGAAAAGAAATCAAAAGGGTAGTGATATAGGTTTCTAACTGAAGAAAAAGGGATGTGTTGGAGAAACGATTTGGTGTTTTCTACACTTTCATTTATCATGAAATGGTGTTTGATTGAACTACTTCTGACAGATGCCTAAGTTAAAACTTTATGCTGCATGGACCACGAATTACATGTTAAATCATTACCATATTTATTTATCATGGGTTGGCATGTGATTGACCAGATGAGTTGTTTGCGGAACCCCTTTATCCTGCTCATCTAGCGAGCAACAAATGACCACACCTAAACTAAATTTTACAGAACTGTCAACCAGCATATATATGAAAAATTTTCATTGCAGAGAAGTGCTTCTCACAAGTCACAACCCCTTGTTCAAAAACCACAAACTTGACAAGGAATTGGGTAACATTGTCATGCAACTTTTAGACAAAATTGGTTGGATGGTCTTGGGATGAGAGCTTGACCACACTAAAAGCAAAATGTTGTTTCGAAGGAATTTTACCACACTGTAGACGTGGAGTTTTGACAGTATTTGACAAAGTAGGTGCACAAAGTATCTCTCATATATTAAATATCTTGATACAAAAGAACAAATATTTGTGTTTTTGTTAAAGTTTGGCCTGTGTTTAAAAGTTGTTTTGATGCTTAGGGAAAATTGTCGAGTAATTCAATTTAAAATGTGTTGGCTGACGATTGTCATAAATGATTTACAGATTGGTACTGGCATAACTAATGCCTTGATCAAAACAAGGAAGGCGGTTGACAAGGAATTTGCTGATGAAGCAGAGGATGTGCCCATAGTGTCAACTAGTGTTGCCTATGGTGTTTACATGGCTGTTTCAAGCAACCTTAGGTATGAATACAAACTTAGTTGCTTATTTTAATTGCTCTTGTTTATCTGATTCGGCAACCTGTTAGTTCCATTTAACACCAAAATCTTTTCATAATGTGCTGCTTATTGAATTACCTAAAAGGCTGGTGAAAAGTGTTGGTATTTAGGGTTATAGTTACATCTTTGTTATTTGGTACAAGTATGTTTTTATTTTTTCACACTTTTATTTACTGTTTTTTCTTATTGATGCATGCCATATGCTTAAGAAACTTTGTGTCTGTAGACTTTGTACACTTTCTTGGTCAAAAATTAAATGTTAGCACTCCTATACTGGGTACTTTTTTGAATCTTTATAATGGTCATCACCATCACTTTGATACTTGATATGTAAGTACAATGTTCTTATAGCACTATCACATGCTAAGTTTTTATTACCTTAGCTACAAAGTCCAGTTTGTTTGTGACTTATTATATTTACCGGTTATGAACCTAGTAGTATTTACCGATTCGATGCTGAACTGACCCATAAGCTTGGGCTTTTCGCCACCGGGTTTGGTTTAGGGTTTTTAAAGAACCTTTTAGTAATACCCCCCTCTTTCTCTCTTGACCTCTATCGCTTGAGCCTCGAGCCCTGTTGTGACTTGCTTACTTACTGCTAACATTGTGTGCTGCTGCCCATCAGCATCGGCCTGTCCGTTTGCCCACTACCTCTCCTCTGCCTCTTTCCCTCGTCGTTCTCTTCCTCATTTTCCTCCTCCTCCTCTTCTTATGCTTCTCCCACCTCTTAGTACCAATCGATATGCCAGCATACAGTGTATTGTTATATGCCTATGCATACGGGTTCACACCGTCTCAGCCAGCGACCAGTATGGGATCTGGTACCAAAAGAAAAAGATCATTCCACAATTTTAAATAGTAGTCATGTTACTTGCAATATGATTTTAACTTCCAAATCACTTCACTGTCACTTGAAACCATATGCACTAATCTACTATCAAAGCCACACGAAAGAATACTCTGCAGATGGTTGGTTTAACTGAAACTATCTTAGCGAGGTACCATGGGACCATTGTAGGAACAATATGTTATAACAAGCTTCCCCTTTAGCTCTATGACCTATTCATTGGTCCAAGATGGCGCGTCGAGTCTATGCGAAGATTCATTATGTTCGTCATGTCTCAAAGCTTTATACATGTGATGCCTATTCTAACCATGTATTAATTAGCAAAGAAAAACACGTGCCATTAAGATGTTCTTTCGACTGACCGTCAAACAGAAAAAATCACATGGGAGATTAAAGATGATTCTTCTATGCATAAATTTCCAAAAGCAGCATCACCTTCGGAACAAGGCGAGACTATGCATATTGTTTGTCGTGCAAATTTGTAGTGATTAAAAAGATTACTTCCTCGGTCTTATAAATTAATAAATCAAGCATTAGAGCTTAAGTTGAATTCTCACTATTCGTAGTGATTAAAAGATTACTTCCTTGGATGTTTGATGTTGTGATAAAAACATTATGGTTGAATGAATGCTACTGGGTCATGTAATAATTTCATTTGACCATTAAGTTTACTCAAAAACATCGAACAGGAAGAAGGTGGGTAGTTATAGTTTGTTTTCATGGGATGAAGCAAAAAATGTTTGAATTCTCACTATTCGTAGCGATCAAAAGATTACTTCTCACTTCTTGTTGTTCTTATCTTGGATGTTTGAGTATAATGTAACAGTCATGAATTATAATTATGGGCTTATTTCTCAGCATCAAATTCTATTATGGACAGGTATCAAGTATTGGCGGGTGTCATAGAACAACGTATCTTGGAGCCTCTGCTGCACAACCAGAAACTATTGCTGAGTGCGTCGTGCTTTGCTGTTCGTACCGGAAACACATTTTTGGGATCCCTGCTGTAAGTTGTTGAATTCACCTCGAGCGTCGATTTCTTGAAGCATCCATGTATTTTATTTCCTCGAGTGAATGTGTCTAAATGTCCTATCGAGCAGGTGGGTTGACTACGCTCGCTGGGTGGGTGTCCAAAAGATTCGCGAATAATGCGCCAGTTAAAAGCCATCGCACTTTCTCCTTACCATTTGCATCACATGCTGTGAAAGCTCAGCTGGAGAGAGTGTTATGGCCATCTTATGGAGCTGCACCGCCTGAACTTTGGCTGGCCGAGTTTAATTCTTGAACTGTTGTTTGCCATGGCTTTGTTTTATCCTTGTTATACTCGAAAGTTTTGATTTCTCTTCGTTTGCACCAAAAAGTGGAAGATGAATAATCTCAACCATTCGAAGTTATTTTTCATGGTTCAATAAGGTTTTCAACATGCTTTGTGTTTTCAGGTTTCCGAGAAAAAAAGGGGGCTAAACTCTTGAGCTTGACCTCAGATCGTGGTGGACAAGGGTAAGGTGATCAAGCTTGAATAGGATAATTGCCATTTAGAATATTTGTTTAATTGTCTGCTATTGGCAGCACTTTGTTATGATTAAAAGTTTCTTTTATTAGAAAGGAAAAAAATATATATATCCAAATAATCAAGAACTGAAATTTTGTATCACATCAAAGTTTCAAAATTTGCTCGATACGATACATACCGTTGATACGCTAAAGCATATCGACGATATTACTATAGATCGTATCAATCGATATATTTCAAAATCTGAGATGGTATTGATCGATACGTCTGAATATCGATTGATACATCTCGGTGGTATCGATCGTTATGTTTTGGTACCGATCAAAATACTCGTATCATCCTCCGATAGAATACGATCCACACACTGATATGCTCTTGGATCGATATATACCATCCGTACCAAACGATATTATTCGAAATTCAATATATTATCCAAAATACTAATGCTAATAGGATTGAAATTTCATATCGTACTGAAGTTTTTAGGTTTGTTCGGTACGATACATATTGATATGCATCGTTAATATATTAGGACATACCGAACGCACCTCTATGTCGTATCGATCGGTATATCTCAAAATTTAAAACGATATCGATCGACACATTTCGATATCAACCAAAATACTTGTATCGTCCGATAGAGGAGGATCCACGTATCGATATTCTCTCGGATCGATATATACCATCCGTACCGGACGGTATTATTCGAAATCAATACCTTGTCCAAAATGCTAATGCTGATAGTAATGCAAATAATGTACAAAGAAAATAAGTAGTGATAAGAAAGATCTATTTTAGTGGCTAAGTCCAACACTATAAGATCTTTCTTATATGGTGATAAGAAAGATTAGCAAGCCATATGCTGCCAGCAATATCGTCCGTCAATAATGACATCAGCGAATCCTGAGGATGGAATCAGGCAGTCAGTCAAATGCAGTCCAGATAGAGGTTTTGGTGGACAAAGTGTTGATTGGCAGAGAGAGGACATTTATGTAGGGCATGTGAACATTTTTTTGATATATTAAGACAACTTAGTGGAACCTAAATAGCTAGCTTCATTAATACTTCCACATAGAAGTTGCCTGGCTTATTCTGGATCAGGAGAACCGCCAGGGACCAGCTGCACAACAGAGTTAGTATCCAGATGTCAGAGATGGCAAAGGGAAAAAATATTAAGATGATAGTTTCTCCAATGCATATGGTCATGAACACAGATATTAGAAGATGCCTCCTAACATGCAAGCAAATTATCCTCAAAGATCTTCCTCCACACAAAAAAAAAAATAATAGCATCATAATATTCTCACTGCAAATCTCCAATCCTACCTGAAAACTCATGTTAGATCGATCAAGGTCAACTAATACAAGCTTAGAGAGTAACAAGTACATTCCTTTTATAGGTACAACCAGGCTCCATTATGAATGAAATAGCCAACGGAATACACGTATCAGCGGAAAGCAGGAAAGAACGCAAGATGAATCAATCTATAAAACTGAGAATGAAAATTATCTGCTCATCTTCTAAAAATCAAATTCTACGACTTCGCATGTTTTCTTTTTCATTTTAATCAAATTCCACCACAAAACAGACTGCATAACTCCCTTTCTAAGCTGTGCATTACCTTTTCTAAACAAAATCATATGAAAAAAATAGCAGTATATATAGTTACATACACAGAAAGAATACCTAATTCGATAAAAGAGGCAGCCAAAAATAAGCCTTCTAATCCGTAGAACTAAGTGGCCTGTCATAGATGATGCATGGTGACAAGAAAATTTATGAAGCTCCAACGAAAAAAACAAAAAAAACAAAAAAAGAACATGATGGACTACTATGTGATCAGCTCATAGAAATTAAACAAGTAAATGCCAAGCAAGCAAACAGCCAAATAGTGTACTAGTAAATGCCGATACAAAATGGAGGTTCTCGATGAGCATTAACTGGATGGTACATCAGTTTCAAGACACTCTAAGATCCATGATGGTTTCAAGTTTTCAGCTGTAAATTTCAAGAGTTCAATAAAACTAGAAAAGAATTTTCTTCATTGCCAAAGTTGAATAGAAACGGGAAATTGTCTGAATTACCGGGAATTTGATAGGTAAAATAACAAAGGACAAAAGATTGCTTACGATGGCGATGTTGTTTCCATTTAGCAGTATCTGGTCAAGTTTTGTTATCCTACGTCCTTCAGCTGTGATTTCACTGAAATAGGAATACAGTTAACGGTACCAACTGAAAGAAGCTGAAACAATCTTTACACAAAGAATCAACTGTGTTTCTCAATTCAAGAGCAGAAATATAATTTAGCAATCGGAATAAGTAAATACTATAGGCCTTATTTTATATGAGTAGAAATATAAATCACTATTTTAATTTTAATTTCATCAAGCATGGTCTCATGCTTAATACAAGCATCGTTGCCTATCTAATCTTGTATCAATCTTATCGACAAAAAAGAATTCAACATCCAAAGAAAGCAAGATGCTATGAAGAAACATTTTGAAGCTTCCGTAAGTGTCCTATAAGTATCTTACTTTAACAACTAGACAAAAGATGGATATTTCAAACAAGTACAACCAAAAAGGCCTCCTACAAAGAATCATACTGGCCACGTATTCAAGACAGCTAGCAAATTGAAGCATCATAGCTTATTATAATATTAAGAACCTAAGTTGGGATGCTTAAATGACATAAATCTGATGAACATTAAATTTTAAAGATTTTTTTCAGAGCAATAAATAATTATGTTGGTAGTGCTGCAACGGCCTTTTTTCTTGATTCCTCAAACAAGTGCAAGTCGAAGAAGACTTGTAGTTAATGATTAAAAAAAAAATTTAAAACAAGGTAAAAAAAACTAAACAAGACCATCTTCAAGGAGTTTGACATGGAAATAGAATGTAACCAAAACAATTCTAAGCACTAAACATAGAAGAAGAGGGAGAAGACATTGATACAGGGCAAGCGAATGAGGTGATTACTATAATTATCTTACTTTAACAACTAGACAAAAGATGGATATTTCAAACAAGTACAACCAAAAAGGCCTCCTACAAAGAATCATACTGGCCATGTATTCAAGACAGCTAGCAAATTGAAGCATCATAGCTTATTATAATATTAAGAACCTAAGTTGGGATGCTTAAATGACATAAATCTGATGAACATTAAATTTTAAAGATTTTTTTCAGAGCAATAAATAATTATGTTGGTAGTGCTGCAACGGCCTTTTTTTTCCTGATTCCTCAAACAAGTGCAAGTCGAAGGAGACTTGTAGTTAATGATTAAAAAAAAACATTTAAAACAAGGTAAAAAAAACTAAACAAGACCATCTTCAAGGAGTTTGACATGGAAATAGAATGTAACCAAAACAATTCTAAGCACTAAACATAGAAGAAGAGGGAGAAGACATTGATACAGGGCAAGCGAATGAGGTGATTACTATAATTATCTTACTTTAACAACTAGACAAAAGATGGATATTCCAAACAAGTACAACCAAAAAGGCCTCCTACAAGAATCATACTGGCCATGTATTCAAGACAGCTAGCAAATTGAAGCATCATAGCTTATTATAATATTAAGAACCTAAGTTGGGATGCTTAAATGACATAAATCTGATGAACATTAAATTTTAAAGATTTTTTTCAGAGCAATAAATAATTATGTTGGTTGTGCTGCAACGGCCTTTTTTCCTGATTCCTCAAACAAGTGCAAGTCGAAGGAGACTTGTAGTTAATGATTAAAAAAAAACATTTAAAACAAGGTAAAAAAAACTAAACAAGACCATCTTCAAGGAGTTTGACATGGAAATAGAATGTAACCAAAACAATTCCAAGCACTAAACATAGAAGAAGAGGGAAAAGAGAGGGCAAGCGAATGAGGTGATTACTATTCGGTGACGTCTTCGAGGACCATGTTGACGTAGACATCGAAACCTTTAAGGGTCCCGACGAGTTCCTTGTCGCCTTTCATTATAACCCATATCTTCGACCCAATGCACCGATCGATCAGCTCTGCGAGGCCGCACGCGGAGCAAATAGATAGATCGGAAGTTTAGTGAGAAAGAATGCAAGCAAGCGAGAGGAGGACTCAGGGTTGGAGACGGGTACCCGCAGGGAGCAGCTGGGAGGGGTTGTGAGACATTAGTAACCCCTCGGTTTGGTTTCGGGAGTCTTTCCTCCTTCCTCGGCCCCCTCTTCCGAGCAGCGAAGACTAGCCGGAGCGCTGCTGGAGACGAAATAAACCGTTGCCGAGCGATCGGGCAGGGGAGGGCGGAGGGCCGCCGACGCTGCCGCTGTGGGATCGAGGAGGAGGAGGCGGAGTCGGTGTCCCGCTTGTCACGGCCCGATTAGGTTTCGCCATGGTTTTATGGGCGCGGGCGATCGTCGCGGCGTCTAATCTGACGGTGGACATATGTTGACGATCCACTAAAGACCATGACACATGATTTTTTTTTTATTTTTTATTTTTGGTTGAAGAAATGAACTAATATCAGCTTGATAACATATGTCCTACCATTATAAAATATATAAAAATAAATAAAACTTGTAAAAAACGAAGAATATAAATTTTGTAAAAAAAAGAAAGACTTGAAAAGAAACTATCGACATGGGAAAGGAAGGGGTGTGGGGAGGTTAAATCTGCTTACAAAACTAGTAAGAGCGTGCGTCTGTCGACGTCCCTGTTCCCCTTGAAAAAAGCACAGAATAAAAGCCAAAAATGAAGATTTATGTATTAACCTTATCATATCGTATGCGCGAGGCATAGCTTACCGCTGTATTATGATTCACTCCTTTTTCCACCAATACCAACAAAAAACAAAAAGGAAATATACTTTCATCAACTACCCATCACAGGGACATTAAGGTCTGTATACCAAAAAAAAATTGTATTATTCAATACTAGAGACGTCCCACACGAATGTAATTTAAAAATAAAAAAATAAAACAGTATATAAGAAATGAGTAACTTAATGCGGCTCACTATAAAGGCCTAAAAATCCATTCATCATTCCATTTATCATAAAACAGTATATAAGAAATGACTGTTTGATAAAACCAGAAAATTTTTATAACTTTTAGTAGAAGGTTACAAGAAGGAGAGTGTAGTACATCAGAAGAAACTTTTGAGTGCTAAAGGACTATTGATTTCAATCACTATTGCAAGCACCAGAGAGAATGAAACAGAGGCTTAAATCTTTCTTGATAGAAACATTGGAACTAACACAAATCTGACGGATCCACACTTCGAACCTGTCGTGTAACATCTAAGCACAGAATAATCAGTCTCGTCTCAGAGAAGCTCCATCAACTGTTGGACGATATCTGCAATTCGGATGAACAAATAAACAATCAAGTCCCACGGGTAAGAATACGAAAAGGTCATCCATGGCAATCACAAGTTTGTTCGGTGTCATTACCCTGAAGGATAGCCGGTGTCGTCTG
The DNA here is from genome assembly GCA_023547065.1 of Musa troglodytarum. NCBI lineage: Eukaryota > Viridiplantae > Streptophyta > Magnoliopsida > Zingiberales > Musaceae > Musa > Musa troglodytarum. Next base: position 61,044,532 of record CP097510.1, on the reverse strand, counting down.
GAACTCGTGCCAGAAACTTGGATAAAGAGCAAGCTCATAGTTTAGGCACTTGGCGGCAAGCAACACAGCTCCGGCAGCGATGTGACGGGGCTTGAACTGAAGGCAAAGAGAACTGCGGTATCTGCAGAATTATGAAACCATAAGCATTTGATTAAACGATTGGTCCGTTGTTACGATCAGGGGGGCAACAACAAGCCAAAGATGATGATAAGCTAATAGCCAAACCATTTTTCTGTGGCAATGTTTTAGTGTCCCAAGTTACATGACGTGCTCCAAGAATTAACATGAGCAAAACGGACGAGCTAACAAGTATAAAAATTATGACAGGATAAGAATCATGGAGCAGAACAAACAAGCCTACATGCCGAGGACTCCTTACCAAATATGAAAGCAGCAGTCCAGCTGATACATAGTCTGAGAATCTTCAGTTGAAATTCTGTGTTAGAGCTAAACTATAGCATGTCTTTGGTAACTATGCACCGATTCCTGAACCCAGGAATGCTCCCGTCAAAAGTTCCCCCTCCCATTATCCACATACTCAATCAGGAAAGTAGTAGAAATTTGGGACACAGAAGAGAGAGAGAAAACAAATCTCTCCTGGATGCTTGTAGCTTCTGCTTATCGGTGTATGTCAAACATGAACTAATCAGATACCCTGCATTATGCAAAAATAATACCAGTGCACATGCTTCCCTGAATAGCTAATGCATGCCCAAGAATCATGAGCAGGTTGAAGTAATTAATTGGTACCTCATTTTGAACAAAAAACAATTAATAGATGTGTATTTACACATCTGATGGTCCTTAAGTAGTTGGAACGAGATTCAGCCTATTGAACTTAAGCAAGACGTCATTTTAAATTCAACTCCAGATCACCATGGTGTTGTGGGAAGCCCAGAGATCTATGACAACTTTCGGTCAACCATCACCCTCAATTCCACACACACATACCTGTAGATGACCATGCAATGCTCATACTAGTAAATGAAACATTCTGGGAAACAATTTATTATTTTAGGATATTGATATATTTACTAGCATAAAAAGATACCTTATTAGAAGAAGCTGTTTGGATCTCATACAGATGACATAGCAAACACCTGTTTTTACGTCAATGCAAATAAGAAATAAAGGGCATCGCATGCAAACTGTTGGCTACAAAAGCTTAGGAATGTTATGTTCTTAATCATTCTCTTATAGTACCATAGCATATATAGAACTACCTACTCTTGAGGATTGGTGGCTCTGGTATATTATCATCTTGTTAAGTCTGTAAGTAAAAATTTCGTTAACTTGCATGCTGAAAAAGGATGCAAAGAGATAACATCAGGTCCCGATTCCAATTAGTTATGGAAGGACATTAGGCACACAGAGAGAGAGAGAGAGAGGAAAATAAACAAAAAATGGTTCTGTAAGTTTCAACCTCGTGATTAGTATATAAAAGTTGACGCTTGGAGGCGAGCAGAATTGGACGGTGCAGAGAAGATCCAATAAAGAACAGGAGTGAGCACCTAAACAAGCAACACAAACAAAAGATAGTAGAAGACTCGAGGGACACAGGAGGAGGATGGCATCGAATCTGACCATAATACAGGAAGCAAGAAATCAAATGAATATCAAAGAACAAAATAGGAAGACTGGCTTTAGTGTTTAATTGCCAAGTCACCAGGAAAGGATCTCAGGCATCTGAAATCAAGAAGAATAATTAGAGATCCCGTGATGCAAAGTGCTTGAGATCCATTAATTATGTGTGATAACCAATTCAAAATCATATTAATAGTTTTCATCTAATATTTGTCCAACTCTTGCTATTGCTCAAAAAGTGCTTTGCATGAACGCATATCCTCCAGCTAAGAATATCACATAGAGCACATTAGTCTTGTGAAGAAAACCCTGCAATTTATGACATATCAAACAATCAATATGACACAAGAAAAAATGACACGCAGAAATATTGTAGTACAAGGACATGACACAAAAAGCCATATTAATAAAAGATAAAAAGTTATTATGTAGTAAGGTTTCAAATACCAATCAAACTGGTTTGTTCCAACCAGTCGGCACCGATTGATATTCTATTTTTTATATTTTTCAGTAACATGCTAAGGTACAAGTCGATATAATACCCAGTATGCCAATCCAATTGGTTGTCAAACCAATATTGGACCCATGTTTAGATCATCGCCATATAATTCCAACATTCAAAGATATATAATTCCAACATTCGAAGATACTCCCGAGTTCCAACAAACAAAAAATCAAATGTCTAGCAGACTGTCAAAGATCTACAGAGAAAAGCATACCACAAACATTAAATCCAAAAAATAAGTCAAACCATGCTTCCTTTAGTTGCAATATTTTTAAAAGCGCTACGCGCCAAAAGGATCCAAGGTCCCAAATGCTCAAGGCCTAGGTGCTCACCTAGGCACTCACCTAAGTGAACCGAGACACTCTAGAATATTAAAATATAAAAAATATATAATATAATTGATAAATATGATTATATAAATAAAAATATGACATTAAATTGAATTTTTCAATGAAACTCCTGTATTGTTTTGTACACTTGCCATTACTATTGAAACTCTAATAACAATTCTAAATAAATAAAGATTAACAATGCTAAATGGGGACTAATAACGAATCAAAATAGCGATTAACAATGCTAAATAAGGATTAGTAATTCTAAATAAGAATTAGTTCTAAATAGGTCAACAGTTTTAAGGATTAATATCAGTTTTAGTTTATTATATGGTAACAACAGTTTTATTATTATTTAAGGATTAACAATTCACTGTTAACAGTATTTAATCCACTATTAACAATAATCATAACAATAGAGGGGGATAAAAGGTATCACCAATGGAGGAACGTGAGGAAGGAGAGGACAATGGTGACGAAGGAACCTTTCGATGGCGACAACGACGATGGAGGAAGCTACGGACGACGACAACAACAGCAGAGAAAGCAGTGGACGACAACAACAATAGTGGAGGAAGCTGCAGACGATGACGTCAGGGGCAAAGGAAGCTTCGAATGTGTCCGTCGATGGTAGAGGAAGCTGCGATTCTGTCCCCCAACGACGAAAGGAGCTACACATGAAAGCAGTGGCAGTGGAGGGAACTACGCATGAAAGCTACAACAGCGGGAGCATCGAACCCGCCCATCGACGATAGAGGCAATGGCTACTCTTTATTATGTTTTGTTGGTTTTATTGAACCAATCAAGTTTCTGTTCAACCGAACCAGAGTTGACCATCTGGTTTGATTGCTTGCCTTCAAAAGAGCGCTCGCCTAAGGTGCCCAAGCAGTGCTTCATTGAAGCGCATTGCTCGACAACCATGCGAGGCGCTCGAGCTTCGCCTCACATCGCATTGCTTTGCTTGAGCACCTAGGTGAGCGCCTGGGCACCTTTTTAAAGCAATGAGTTTGCACAAAATAATTCCACATGAAGATGCAAAAAGGCAAAAATTAGTAGCCATTTGGCCATTGGTGTATATATTGTTGGCAATATATCAAGGTCTGCCATTTCGTACCGTACTGGAGTTTCGATTGTTCTTCGGTATGGTTTGGTACGGTATACCGAACGGTATGTTTCGGTATACCGTTCGGCGACGTCCAAATTAAAAAAAAAACGACGTCGCCTCGAGAGACATTGCCTCCCTTCTCAGGCGACGTCGCCAAGGGAGACATCACCCGTGCGACATCGCCTCGAGAGACATCGCCTCCCTTCTCGGGCGACGTTGCCTGCATATTAAAAAAACAAAAAAAATCGGCAATGTCGCCTCGGCAACGTCGCCCGAGCCTCGGCGATGTCACCCACATATTAAAAAAACAAAAAAATAATTTTCTTTATTAAAAAATAAAAAAAATGATATCGCCCGATAGCGGGCGGGCCGCGTACCGATATCTTATCAGACCGGGTATCATTCGAAATTGCATACCTTGCAATATATAACCATGCTCATCCAAAAAAGGTTCCAAGAGAACAAATGACAGTATAAATATTTGCTTGTGCACTTATATATATAGAACAGCACAAAGAAACCCAAAAAGATGCATTTTTAGGACTTGCTCTCTTTCTAGTGCATCCTGTTACATTCAGCATTTTTTACAAGCCAAATGTTTCAGAAGGTGGCAAATGACACACCAGCACTGAAGTTTGCAACAACTGCAGTTGCAGAGTAAGTAGGACTTACAACAGAAACATCAGAAATAAATTGCACTGTAGCAAACAAATCTATCATTGTAAAAGAAAAATCTAACCAACCAATTAAGATTAAAGAGGATGCCAAATAGAAGATATGGTAATAAAAAGTAAACTATTTGCAAAGAAAAAGAGACATTTTTCGGCAATGATAATCAGAAAATGCATCACTAGCATATAGATATCCATGTCTTCGTATGAAAAAAATAAAAGCATATTCACCAAAAAGAAAAAAAAAGACTGCCATAACAATCCTATCAAATTATTCAAAAATTCAGTTGTACATTAGACATGACTGCTACAGTCACAACCTCCAATAGATGAACTTAAAAGAGTAAACATATTGATAACTACAATGAGAAAAGGAGCAACGCATTAGAATCCAAGAATTCATCACACAAAAAAGTAGTAGTCTAGTTTGAGTTGGAAGCCATTCACTTGCTTGTGGTCTATTTCTTCAGGCCTCTTTTTCAGAGGCCTAAGAAGTTGCTCAAAATGATTTACCCTCCAGAACTAAAATTTCCAAACTCATAAAAAGTGGTCTTTAAATTCAGGAGGCGGAATGCTTGATACAGATTAAAATGACAGTTCAAGGTACATTGTGTACCATAATCACAGTTCTATATAGATTACTTCATCTATGCATGAATTACATAGTTATCCTATAACGTAAGAGGATCAGGAAAGTGTGGGGTGATGCATTTATCAAGATGCAAGAACATGCATATGCTAAACTACATAACTTAATAATAGTTCATTAATCTGATGACTTGCATAATAAAACAAAAATATAGACTCTTCATCTTATCTCTGTCATACAAGAGAAAATATAATAAAATGATTCAACTGCACATAACTATGCACAAAACACACAAAGGAAAAAGACAAATGAAAAAGAGCTTTCAATTCTAGTACTGTAGGAAAAGATTTTTCAATGTAGGTGGAAAACCTGGCTTTTAATCTGTTGCATTTGCAATTAGGAAAACACCATATTTTACTCAAATGTTGTTTTGAGATAAGAACTACATGCAACAGAAGACTGCAGAACAAATGAACTTCTGTAACGTCAAAAACTCTGAGTAATTATATTTTAATAACCCCAGAATAACTTAAAAACCTGAACTCATAGATACAATAGTATGGATCAAGTATGACCCATGCTCATCCTCATGATATAAAGGCATGCATCTTGCTAACATATAATGGCAGTACAAACTAATGAAATCCAGGAGAATTTTGTCTGATTTATATAAATGACATAAGCAATGTTAATGTTGTGCTTTAGATAATCCGTATCATTGAATGGTGTCTACCAAACCATTGATCATGTCAAACTTAGTTATTATGTCAAAGATAAGATTTATTTCAAATAGGCATCAAGCACATATTTTAATCCATAACATCTTGAAGAAGATAACAATAAAGGAGAATGGGGAGGTAGTTAAATATGGCAAACTTCAAAGGGATTCTACTTGCAATGAAGTTAAGTAAAATCCTGAAAAACCTCAAAAGACCAGTACAGGAAGCAGACCAGAAGACAAAAGTCAATAGAGAAAAATCTTCTTGACGGTGCCCGAGTATTACCCACACTTGTTCAAGTAGATCAATACAAAGAAGGAATGATAGACTTTATTACCACAAATAATGATGCAGGACAATAGGTTTGTATACAATGGTAGACATGAAAGCAAGGACCTATGGTTGATAAGGCAGTTCTGCAATGCAAGTTCAAGGGTACATGAAGTTAAATTGAGGCTTTGTTTCACTATATCACATCAGCAAGTGTAACTAGCAATTGAACCAAGCAGATAATGGGCAGATCAACCTCGATTCATTTTTTGACTTGATAAAGCTCAACTTGAAGGCTAGAGCAGAGCTTGAACTATTAAAAAAGGCTTCAAATATTTCCAAACCATGATAAAATGATTATGGTGAACACCTAAATAAGTAGCTTGTAAGGACGGTGCAATAATTAGTTTCACCTAAATACTTCCAGATGGAACTCCATTTCTACATAAATGTGAAAAATGAATCTGACGATGCAATAAATACTTCATCTAACATCACTCAAACAAGTAGTTTCACCTAAATACTTCCAGATGGAACTCCATTTCCACATAAATGTGAAAAATGAATCTGACGATGCAATAATCCACAATGGACTTGCATTTGTAAGAAGCTAATCCAGCAATCGCTATATATAATGCATACAAGAGACCGAAAATTCTCAAACTATGGATATCATCGAGAGTACTATTACAAGTTCCAATGCTAAACAATATCAGAGGACAGTTCTGCAAAAAAAAACTTCAAAATGTATGATAACTAATAACATTATGCTTGAAACATATGCTTGAAATAACTACCAAATAAGCCAAAACAAAATGTATGAAAACTAATAACATTAGGTTCTGATGAATAAAAATATCAATTCGATACTTGTCGAACAAAAGGTTCTGATGAATAAAAATATCAATTCGATACTTGTCGAACAAACTAAACCTTCCATTCCAAATGAAATAGATGAGTTGACATGGCGAAAGCAATAGACAAATAGCACAACCGAGATCCATACCCTTCACTGACAAAATTCCAAGCCACTGTAAGAAGAACAGATTGTGAAAGTCCAAGTTTGTTAAGTACTGATGCAAGAGGGACATATGGGTGCTCCACTTCAAGTTCAAAATCCAGAGTAGTTAGTATCTTTTGTTCAGTTTCAATGACCCGTTCACGGTATTGCTCAAACCAATCCTGTGTAACAAAAAGACAGCACAGTTTAAATAATGGCATATTTACAATGTAGTTTTGGCTAGCATTCATAATGAATATGTATCAGGTGGTTGAACAAAACAGGCTGCTTTGGTAACAGCAGTAAGATCATTGAAGTTCAATGCATAATCCTGTTATGCTTCATGCAAATATGAGGTTCTAAGCAAATTAACACAGAATATAGAGCCATTTGAAGTTGAATTTCAGAAAATGAACAAAACTCAAGAAGATTAATGATATATCTCAGACCATGCTTAATGATACGGTGTAGATGGTCCCCACGAATCCAAAAGTTAACCAAAAAAAAAAAAGCCTAGCTCTTCTTTCATCTAACCTTTAGGGCCTTCGGGTCCAATCTCTTTAAGCCAACCTGCTTAGTCCATGACAAGACCATGATTTCTCTTTTATTGTGAAGGATCCTGATACTGGCAGCCCTGGAAACATAACCTAGAGGTATCAGGATTGGCAGAGTCATAGTCTAGGACTAGATAATCTAGGGCTTGATAATGTTTATCACTCCATATAACTCATTTACCATGCCTCCTGCCATCTTTAGAGTTTGAAGATTCTATGTGGAGTTACGGGCAATCCATTTGTAATGCATAACATCTGCTTGAGAAATAAGCCATCAAGTGGCTCGCACTGAAAGGAAGAAATTCATTCTGCAAAACTCCTAGCAAATAAAGGCTAGAAATTTTATGCTTCTCAACCTATTTGTGTCGTTCTAGCTGCTGAAATTTGGAAAACCATAATTTCCGTGCTCAAAATATCTTAAGTTCCTCCTCTCTTAAGAAATTTGTGAAATTGGAGAAATAGACTGATTACAAATATCTTTGAAATTCTCCTTAATTGTGTTCTGCATAAAAGCTAAAACTTGGATAGCATTTAGAGATAAAGATGTGGTACTATAGATTGTTATGAGCCATTTTCTCTTATGGTCATTGCATACATAGCAAGTTTCAATTTACTTTAGGTAAGATGACCATAGTATCCGATACTAAGACAAATGCATAGCAAGTTTCGAGTTCATCAAGGATCCTTGGACTGGCAGATAATCAAGAGTTTTACAAGTACTTATTATGAATAATTCAGAATATAAACAGGTCAAAACATTTACCTTATGATGCAAATATGGATAGTAAGAAAGCTCTAGTTCTTGAGAAGTTTCACATGATGCCCTGAGCATAGAGTTCAAGGCACATGGTGTTTCCTCAGACTTTGCTGCCAGGAACAGAGCTGCTGTCGCAATCATCTGAAAAGATTGCAGGGTATTAAAAGAGTTTGCTAATATGCTAATTTGCTAAAAGAAACATAACTAAGAAATGTCACCAGAATAAGAAAAAAAAGATGTGCTTAATTCAACTAGAAACATTGGAGATGTTGCTAAATGGCAACGCATTTGCAAAATGCCCCCTAAACTAATGTATTTATTAAAATGATAATACACTAGAATGATCCAGCATCAATTATAACATAATCTCGATTATTCACTGAAATGTCTGCATTAGATCTCCAACAAACAACGTTTTGGTCTTTCCAAACCTCAATACTAATAATGCATGAAGGGATCACCTAGTATGCAATTGATTTTCTAATCATGAATACTTACTATCAAGTCTTAATAAATAGGCAAGAAGAAACTAGGCACAAAGTAGCCAGAAGACCAAATGGCCAATACTCTCTAATCTGGAGTTAAAACACTAGCCCATCCAACTTGATAATATAAGAGGGCAATAAAATGTAAATAACAAAGAAGTAACCTAGTGAGACTTCTCAATCCAAGAGATTCAACATCGTATTGTATTGGCATACATAAGTATGTTAATATTTCACTGTAGGTTTATTCGATTGCAGATTTTTTTTTAAATGGATTACTGCAACATGGCATAGAACCAAGACTATGTCGTTATGGATTATTGCATCTTGGCATTGTGTGTTTTATGACAATTGACATAATCAAACATCTTCTACTGAAGTCTCTGATCATAATTATATTTTGCTGAAACCAAATTCCAAAACACCCATCCAATTTATAATAGTTGTTTAACACGGCCTGAATAAAACTTCAGAAGAACCTTCTTTATGCATCTTGTGCAAAACAAAATATTCTCATATGCTAATTCAGAAAACTCCACAAATCTGCAACATACAAGAATAAAGCTGTACATTGTGTGGTGTTGGAATTTCCTTTTCTTCAGTAGATTATACTAGAAGCCACAGCAACGATGAAACAAGGAGCGCAGCAGGAGCTCCGAGCAGTTCACTCATGCAAAAGGCATCCCAAAGAGAACCATCAAGCGATAAGACATCAAGTGGGGCAAATAAAAGTGAAGATCTTTTGTTATGGAACGAACATGGGAAGCACAAAATGTGCATCCAGTGAATAGCATCCATAACTAATGTCTAATTTGAAGCACAATCAGTGGATGCATCACAGAAAATAATAATAATAATAATAATAATAATAATAATAATAATAAGCAAAACATAGCATCAGAAACGCACAAATCAAGGCAAAAGAGCTCCAGAACTCACAAATCTATCGTGGCAAGCATGGGACCTCCGGAAAAAGAAGCGGTGGCAAAGAACCATCGCTGTTCCAACGGTAGTTTGCGGCCTGCAAAACCAAAGTAAATGTCATAGAAAATACCAACAGAACTCTTCAAGGAAACATCCGTAGGCCAATCTAACACCGATATCTATTAAAGATCAGATTATTTTCTCTATCCTAATATTATTATGTCCAGCCTCCTGGACGTCAAAGAAATAGCAGGAGATCAGGAAATTACAGCTCGAGTCTCATCCCGAGATTCTGAAGGTACGAGCAGTAGGAGTACCGCAGCTGTGTCTCGAGCAAGGGATCGATGCCATCCTTTCGAGACGGAGAGCACCTCTCGATCTCATCCCTCGACACGAAAGCGGCGTTCTCCCCTTCCGACCTCACCGGCGCGTGATTCTGTCCGGCGCTTGGGGGACCGTAGCGCGCATCAACACCTCTCCTAGGCGGCTGCAGAAAGGAACTGCTACTGGTGGACGCTATATTACCACCAGCGCGACCGTCCCACGAAAAACCATCGGACCTCATCCTCCTCCTCTTCAAAGGAGGCGGACCGCCGGGGGCGGCGTAGGGATCGTTAAGAACATAATCTTGGCGTCTTCTACGGAAGGGGGGCTCCCTGCAGGGATCGGAAGAAGCGGCAGGATTGGAGATGTCAGGGATCGAGATGATCCTCCCATAGGCTGGCCCAACGGCGCCACGATTGGAGGCATATCTGTGGCGATAGCCGCCGGTGATGGGCTGAGACACGGGCATAGCTTTGATTTCGATCCGTCGATGGATGGGAAGGTGGAAAGATTGGAGGGGACAATTTGGGGGAAATTTTGACGATTTGGAGGAGACGGCTCGCAGATCTTGAAGGAGAAGAAATGGCAGCGGGGAAGGGAAAGCGATTAGGTGAGAGGAACGAAAACTTGGGGAGGGAGGAGCACTTATTACGACCTAACTTGCCGTCTCCGGATTCCTGGTTCTTGTTGTCCCTCGGCCATCGCGTTTCCCCTGTGAGCGCGAATCATGATGCATGGGCCAAGCGCCGATGGGCTTCATGCGTTAGCAAGCACGGATCTCTCTATCGTGTTTCCCTTGTCCGATTGATGCGGGAGCACGAATCATGATGCATAATGAGCTTGACGTGTCAATAAGCATGGATCTCTCTATCGTGTGTCCCCCTGTTCGATTGATGCGTGAGCACGAATCATGATGTAAAATGGGCTTGATGTGTCAGCAAATATGGATCTCTCAATCACATTTGCCCCTGTTCGATTGATGCGTGAGCATGGGCTGCGATTAATGGGCTGATGAAATCGACACGGTCATGATGCATGATCTCCATCACGCTTCACCGATTGATGCGTGAGCACGAATCATGATGCATGATGACGTGTCATGGATCTCTATCGTGTTTCCCCGAATCGATTGATGCGTGAGCATCGAATCATGATGCATAATGAGCTTCGACGTGTCAACAAACACTGATCTCTATCGTGTTTCACGATTGAACAGCGAATCATGATGCATAATGGGTTTGACCTATCAACAAACGCGAATCTCTCTATCGTGTTTCCTCTTGTTCGATTGATGCATGAGCACGAATCATGATGCATAATGGGCTTGATGTGTCAGCAAACACGGATCTCTCTATCGTGTTTCCCCCTGTTCGATTGATGCGTGAGCACGAATCATGATGCATAATGGGCTTGATGTGTCAGCAAACACGGATCTCTCTATCGTGTTTCCCCCTGTTCGATTGATGCGTGAGCATGAATCATGATGCATAACGGGCTTAATGCGTCAGCAAACACGGATCTCTCTATTGTGTTTCCCCCTGTTCGATTGATGCATGAGCACGAATCATGATGCGTGGGCCTGGCGCCAATGGGCTTGATGTGTCAGCGAACACGGATCTCCCCATCGTGTTTCCCCCTGTTCGATTGGTGCGTGAGCACGAATCATGATGCATGGGCAAGCGCCAATGGGCTTGATGTGTCAGCAAGCACGGATCTAGATGCGTTTCCCCCCTCGTGTGTACACCGATGATGGGCTGGACGAACGGAAGTCCAGCAAACATATATAAATAAAGGTAAGTAATGGTCAAATTTCTCATCCATTTTTAGTGTTCCTTCCTTCTCTCCTATGGCTATTTCAAATTGGGCCATTTTCTAATTTTTATTTTTCTTTTTTCTATAAAGCCTTCATGTACTTTCTTTTTTGTAAAATATAAAAATACCTTTGATCCCAAAAATGGTTCGATTAGAAAACAATTGACTCAAGAATTGATTCTTTTTTTTTCTAATTTCTCTTTTCCTTAGGTGAAGTAATTCTAAGTGACTTGTTGATGCAAACTTTCCTTCTCCATATCCCTTTTCTCTCTTCATTAATCTCTTGAATGTTAAAATTTTTTGTTTTCTATTTTTTTTATCAAATTAAGATGAATCCAGATCAAATTTGGTCATAAACGTACTACTATATTATCAGGATTTTTTTTTTTGAAGGTGGTCTACATTGCTTTGAATGAGATTATAATATTTTTGAGTTCTTGTTTAAAAGTAGTATAACTCCACTGAAAAATAGTAGAACTAAAATTTATTTTTTAAAAAATACTAATATTTTCATTAAATCTTAAAAATATCTTATGGGGTCATAAATGATCTTTTTGTAAAAAAAAAAGGCATTTAAAGTATTCATTTTTAATTCATTTACTACTTAAAAAATTGAAATTTTCTCTTTTTTTTTCATTTGTCGTCAAATTAAGATGTATCAAGATTAAATTTGGCTACAAGACCACTTATATATTACCAATTTTAAGAGGTTTTTTGAACTCTAGATTAAAATTGACTACAAAACCACTTCTATGTTACCATAGAAGTCTTTTAAAAGTTTTAAGATTTTTTTTACCTTAAGTTACAATGTTTATGAATAAAATTATATTATTTTTATAACTATTCAAAATAATATAATCTCATTTAAAAATAGTATAATTCAGGTTTATGTTTTCAAAAATATCAATTTTTTAATGAAAACTTAAAATTTATTATTATAAGTGCAGATTCTAATTGTCCAAATTATAAGCCGAATCCAACCGAGATTTGATCCAAGTCTATCTTAATCCAGGGTATCATTTGTACAGTGTCAAATTTATAAAAATTAATAATATAATTTATATATGTGATTCTAAGAACGATTATGCTCAAGTTGAGGGCATGCCCGAGAGTCCCCTATATAGGCAATCCTGAGGATCATTATGCAGTGTTTCGTCGTGTACAATGCTTGTGTCGAACGGCTTAGTTTAGGTCGAATCATGAGAACACGTGAACATCACGTCCAATTATAGGGTTCAAATGATCGACGGGTCAATCGCATAGTGCGAATGCGTCTCTCGATCCATCCACCATACATCGGTCGTGCGATCATCGCGGTCTTGGGCCGTTGGTCATGTGTTGCCACATGGTGATATCATGTCATTTTTTATCTATCGCTAGCCCCTTACTTCTCGGATCAATAGGTCATAAAACAATCAAGCTGAGAAACATTTTATTTAGCATCATTGAGATCGATGAGAGTAAATATTGTTTAACCTTTTGGTTGTACATCATCAAAATACCCCTCAACTATGTATCACTAAAGTGCAGGTTTAACCTTTTGGTTTTGCATTATCGAGATACTCGTTTTCATATGGTATTTTTTTTCGCATGACATCAAAAGATATTTATCGTAACAACTTATCTAATATTATTTGATTTCAATCAAATATATATATTTTTTCATATTACATATAATATATTATAATTTTTATGTTTACAATCCTAACCAGCAACCTTCACATTGTACCATCAAACCCTATCCAAAGTGAAGATGGGAAAGAGAGAGAGAGAGAGAGAGAGAGAGAGAGAGAGAGAGTGGGCCAAATGGCCACAAGCAGTCCATGTTGGTATGTCCCCCTTCCTCCTGTCCTTTTAGCTTCTTCTTGGGCTTCTTTGTTCTATTAGATCCCAAGTCACTGTGTTTGCATGCCAAACCATCTTTCTTTTTTGCTTAGGTTGTACTCATTTCGCCCATGGATGATAGCAAACAAAAGGAAGATAGAAGTCTTTTATTTTTCTCAAGCATATATATATACATACACATCATGAAGAAAACTTCTGCCTTTTTTTTTTTTTGTGAATATAGGCACCAAAAAAAAAAAAAAAGTAGAAGAATCGAAGCTACAAACCAGATCTAAAAAAGATGCATTGAAGCACCAAGGCAACCAAAGGGCATGGTTTACCATCAAGAAGGAAGAAATGATTTATATTGTTGTGGATTGTGACATCTTGAAATATCATCAAGAGAATATTTTAAGATAATTGACAGGGCAGAAAGGGGTCGAAGAAAATAATTAATTCGGTACGACAGTGTTGGGAGGGAGAGAAAAAAATTTTAAAAATAAAAACAAATAACAAGGAATGATCGTAAACTTAAGATTAATAAGGTTCCATAATTTTCATCCATATTTATAAAAAAATTTATTTTTTTATCGATCAATTATAAGACTTTTAAGTTATCCCCACTCGAGTAGAAGTCTGGCAATATACACTCTCATATAAATCTTTAAAAAATTATATTTTTTTTCTCACCCTCTTAAAAATCATATAGGATGGATAATCAATTTTAGAAAATTTGAGAAAAAAACTCAGGAGCATGTAAAGTATTCCTCGTATTTTGTTCTCTTCCAACTAAAACCTAGATATACATAAAATATTTATAAAAAAATAAATCTTAATTTTCATGATTTATTTTTTCTTTCACGAGGACTTAGTCTCGTACTAGAATTCGTAATCCTCATGAGACATAAATCCCAATAATCTCTTTTAGTATTATTTTGTCTACTTTTACAAAGAAAAAAAACTTTTACTTCATTCTCTTTTTAATATATAATTGAGTTTTTTTTACTTTGAATCTAATTGTCAAAAAGGAGAAAATATTTTCAAAAAATCAAGATAAGATTAACATAGTTTAGTAGCTCCCTACTTTGTAAAAAATAATAATAATAATAATAATTTTTTATAATGTGAAATCAATTATAAAACTCTTAATTTATTTATATTCGAAGACATTTCTTTCGGATGAGTTCGAACCATCAGTGAGATATCACTTTAAAATGATTAAAATTAAAACCTTATTTTAGGATCTACATGTCAAATGACAATCTTAAGTAGATAGTTGATATGATTCGTAAGCCTCCAAAAAAATCTAATGATAACTCAAAATATTTCTCATATTAAAAATTTAAAAAAAATAAAATATTTTAAAAAAATAAAATATTTCTCAGTCGATCCGTAAATTTGCAGACTAATCACTGTCGTTCTCGCAGAGGGGAATATTTGTGCACTCGCCTCGGCGTTTGCGTCGACGATTCCGGCGCTTCTACGATTTCTTGGCGTGGCGTGTGTGCATTAACTCCGAGATTTGTCTGCTTTGCCGACCAGCACAACAGCGTTGATTCACCGGAAGCAGGAATCGAATTGTGTCGAAGCGCCGGTCGGTCGTCGGAAGAAGCTTTGCAGCACCACCTGATACGACCAATGTGGTGATCGATCACTGTCCATTCATCGTCATCTTCTTCTTCCTGGGCGCACCACACCAAACCGATGAGCATGGGGGAGCGGTGGTGGGCACAGTCGACCCCACTGGCGGAGTGGGGATGGCTCGTGAGGTTTACGGAGCACGGGGATGTGTCAGAACAGTGGCATCCATTAATGCTTGGTTTCATTGAATCAGCGGGATCCTCTTTCCTTGTTTGTTTTGCCATTATTTATTGAATCAGATGCTTCTTACCGCGGGTGGTGCCGATCTTTCACTAAATTCCGACGAGCTTCTCTGACAAGGATTCAGCGATCCACGCGTCTGCGCGCAGCTCGCCATCATTCATTGAATCAGATGTTCCTCGCAGTGGGGCTGGCGCGGACACCACTCTGCCGCGGAGCGAGGTCTCAGCACCTGCGACCGGCTCTGTTCCCGACG
The DNA here is from genome assembly GCA_023547065.1 of Musa troglodytarum. Lineage (NCBI taxonomy): Eukaryota > Viridiplantae > Streptophyta > Magnoliopsida > Zingiberales > Musaceae > Musa > Musa troglodytarum. The sequence goes on along the minus strand of CP097510.1, from coordinate 61,029,000 downwards.
GATCCAGCTTGGTAAAACCAAAGATTTTAACTCCGAGGTGAAAGGAGAAAGATGGAAGACGGTGAAAGCGAAAGGGCAGAGGAAATGAACAGGGGTTAGAAAAGGTGGCGAAGTAAAAGCAAATATAGCAACGCACAGCTAAGGCCATTCTCGGTGAGCGCACATTATTGGGACCGACCTTGCCGTCGCCGTGCGGAGTAAAGTAATATATAACAGCGGACCATCGCCTCCTGGGTTTTAAATTCACCGGGGAATCGATCGAGGAGCCACCGGCTTCTGCCTGTTGCTTGTTCTCGGTCTTTCGGATCTGAAATCGTTCTTGGCAGAGTGGGAAGGATGAGTAAAGAAGAAGACGGCAAGTTCCTCAAAATACAGGTAAATTAACCCATGCCCGTCTCTTTCTTTTGCCCTGCTTCTTCTTCTTCTCTGATCGTAATGCTTTGTGATGTTGGGCTGTGATTGATTCCGAATTCTGGTTTCTTGCTTCGTTTGCAGGCATGCGTGCTGAAGGTGAACATATGTTGCGAGGGATGCCAGAAGAAAGTGAAGAAAGTGCTTCATAAGATCGATGGTACGTCGTTCCTGTTTCTTGTTGTCGCACTTTTCGTTCTGTATGTACATTAGAACGCTGCTGTTCTCATCAGATCTATGGGTTTCGATTTTTCGTGCAATATGGGGAGTTCAGGGGTCTACACCACCGCCATAGACGCGGAGGAGAGGAAGGTGATCGTCACTGGGAATGTGGATCCTGCCATCCTGATCAAAAAGCTTGGCAAGATTGGCAAACGCGCGGAGCTGTGGCCTACGAAGGGTGGAAACCAGCAGAACCTCGCCAACCAGCTCCAAAAGCTCCAGTTTGAGCAAGCCAAAGGACAGCAGAAGGAGAATGGAAAGACCAAAAAAGGTGGAGGAGGCGGTGGTGGAGGAGGCAAGGACGTCAAGTGGGAGCAGCCACAGCCGCAGCAGCAACAGGCAAAAGGGTTCAAAGACCTGAAGTTTCCAAGTCTCAAGGACCTGAAGTTGCCGTTCAAGAAGGAGAGCAAAACTGTCAGGTTCGACCTTCCTCCCGAGGAAGAGATTGACGACGAAGGTGACTACAGTGATGACTACGATGAGTTCGACGACGAGGACTTGGACGACATCGATGGGTTCGATGACGAGGACATCTACGATGACCCCAAGATGATGAAGCCCATGAGCTTCCAACCGATTGCAAATGGTACGGGAAAAGATAAGAAGGGCAATGGTCATGGTGGTGGTGGTGGTAAGGGAGGAGAGGTTCAAGTACCAAACAAGGCTGTGGGTGGCAGCAACATCAATGGTGGGGGTGGGAAAGCAGGTGGTGGCGGTGGTGGTAAGAATGGTGATGGGGCCCATGACAGCAAGAATGGAGGGGGAAATAAAAACAAGGGTGGCAATGGTACTGCCGGGAATCATGCTAATCATGGCAATCCATCCCATGGGGACAATAAGGGTGGTGGTGGTGGTGGTGGTGGTGGTGGGAGCAATAATGGTGCGGGAGGAGGGGGCCTTCCAATGGGCCAACCTAACATGATGGCTCCGATGGGTCACATGCAAACAGCCATGGGTCACATGGGGAGTGTTCCGGCGGTCCGAGGCCTGCCGGTCGGAGACGGCCCCCCGCCCGGCTACTTCCAGGGCGGGATGGTGCCGCCGGAGATGATGATGGCAGGCGCAGCAAATCCATACCAGCAGCAGTACCTGCAAGCGCTGATGCAGCAGCAGCAGCAGCAGAGGATGATGATGATGAACGGCCAAGACCGTCCCCCCGCGTTCCCTCCCATGGGCTACGGCTACGGCTACGGTCGGCCGGCGTACGCGCCACCGCCTCCTCCCCACGGGGAGCCCTGCACCATCTTCAGCGATGAGAATCCCAACGGTTGCTCCGTCATGTGATGCCCGGCCGCAAAGTGAGCTCGACAGCGTCTTCGCTCCTCTCCTCCGTCCTCCTCGTATCTCCCCCCACCTTCACCAAACTTGGTCTTCTTCTCTTCTGGGATTTGGGTATAGCTTTTTAGCTAATGTGTGGTTATTACTGCGGTTTGTAAGCGGTATATGGGGGTGATGTAGAAGGAACAATACATGACGATAAATGCGTATAAGATGGAAAGCGTGTGTGCGATAGTAGTACTGAACCCGAGACATGTTGTGCTCATGGCTTTCACAGTGGGTGGCAACTTCCGGTGGTAGATTTAGGTAATCTATCAGCTTATCTTGTCGGATGCAACGAGCAGAGGTTTCGGTGGAAGACAGTGGTGGTGAGTGGGCGAGCTGATTCCTGGTTACGTGCGGGACAAGGAAGCTGCAGATGCGGTAAGTGGAGGTGGGGCGGATGCCGTGGGGCGGCGGGCCAGGCGTACTCCGCCGCCGTCTCGTCTCCTCTTCCTTCTAACCCAACCCGTGCTCGCCGGACTACTTTATCTACCGATCGGTCTACCGTCGGCTACATAACTCCTCCTCCATCACTCTAACTGTGTCAAAGTGCAGACTGTCGCTCTTCTACGTTAACATTATAAAATATATATTTTTATATTTTATAAATATAAAATATTATATTTTATAATATAAATTTTTTTAAAAAATATTAATAATTTAAGTTTGATGAACTATTGATATTATTCATATTTTATTTTACGTTTGAGTGAAATATTGATATTATCTAATATTCACTTAAAATTATTTATGAAGAATAAATATTATCGTTGTGTAATAGTATCGATACCTTCATGTATACATTAATCATAAACCATAAGGATATTCAAAATAATATCATTCTATCCTATTATATAATTACTCAAAGTATATATATTTTAGATTATCTAAATATCTTAATTACGTATGTCATTATAAATATTATTTTTTAATATTATTTAAGATTAAATTTTTAATATAACCCTATAACTTACTGGTCTAACAACTACAACAACAATACAATTTATGAAATATAATTTAAAATATCTTATAGATGATAAACATATGTGTGTCATTATAAATATAATATATGTGTGTCATTATAGATATTGCCTAAATCTTTTAGTTATGTGTGTCGTTATAAATATTATTCTTCTTAATATCATTTAAGGTTAATTCTTTAATATAATTTTATAAGTTATTAGTCTAACAACTACAAAACCAATATAATTTATGAAATATAATTTAAAATATCTTATAAATGATAAACATTTATTGTAATTCATATCTCAGCCCATCTTTAGTCATTTTATAAACTACTAGTAAGATAGAAACTTAGAGATATAAGTTATAAGTAATATTTATAAAATTTTATATCTAATTTATATAAAAATAATTTTTTAATAAAAAATTAATAAATTAATCGATATAAAAAAAAACTCATGTGATATCTATACTTCTAATAAATCATAAATTATGTCTAACTATGTGACAAATAAATATAATTTTATAATTTTCATTCATGCTCATGTATTTAATAGTAACATAAATATCCAAAATAACAATTACAATTTTTAAATAACATAATTAGTTAAACTTAATAATAGTAAATTATATCACATAGATAAAAATAATAAATATTTTTATTTAATAAAAAATATTTAAAAATAAGAGGATAACCTTGAGTTTGGAAGGAGTCGCATGTATATTTTATAATATAAAAATATTATATTTTATATTTTATATAAAAATATTATATTTTATAATATATAAAAATATTATATTTTATAAAAAATAACATTAATAATTTGAGTTTGATGAACTATTGATATTATCCATATTTCACGTTTGGGTGAAATATTGATATTATCTAATATTCACTCAAAATTATTTATAAAGAAAAAATATCATCATTGTATAATAGTATTGATGCCTCTAGGTATACATTAATCCTAAACCATAAGGATATTCAAAATAATATCATTCTATCCTATTATATAATTACTCAAAGTATATTTTCTTTTGGAATTATCTAAATCTCTTAGTTACGTGTGTCATTATAAATATTATTTTTCATAATATCATTGAAGATTAATTCTTTAATATAATCCTATGACTTACTGGTCTAACAACTACAACACCAATACAATTTATGAAATATAATTTAAAAGATCTTATAAATGATAAACATATGTGTGTCATTATAAATATAATATATGTGTGTCATTATAGATATTGCCTAAATCTTTTAGTTATGTGTGTCGTTATAAATATTATTCTTCTTAATATCATTTAAGGTTAATTCTTTAATATAATTTTATAAGTTATTAGTCTAACAACTACAAAACCAATATAATTTATGAAATATAATTTAAAATATCTTATAAATGATAAACATTTATTGTAATTCATATCTCAGCCCATCTTTAGTCATTTTATAAACTACTAGTAAGATAGAAACTTAGAGATATAAGTTATAAGTAATATTTATAAAATTTTAAATCTAATTTATATAAAAATAATTTTTTAATAAAAAATTAATAAATTAATCGATATAAAAAAAACTCATGTGATATCTATACTTCTAATAAATCATAAATTATGTCTAACTATGTGACAAATAAATATAATTTTATAATTTTCATTCATGCTCATGTATTTAATAGTAACATAAATATCCAAAATAACAATTACAATTTTTAAATAACATAATTAGTTAAATTTAATAATAGTAAATTATATCACATAGATAAAAATAATAAATATTTTTATTTAATAAAAAATATTTAAAAATAAGAGGATAACCTTGAGTTTGGAAGGAGTCGCATGTATATTTTATAATATAAAAATATTATATTTTATATTTTATATAAAAATATTATATTTTATAATATATAAAATATAAAAAATAACATTAATAATTTGAGTTTGATGAACTATTGATATTATCCATATTTCACGTTTGGGTGAAATATTGATATTATCTAATATTCACTAAAAATTATTTATAAAGAAAAAAATATCATCATTGTGTAATAGTATTGATGCCTCTTGGTATACATTAATCCTAAACCATAAGGATATTCAAAATAATATCATTTTATCCTATTATATAATTACTCAAAGTATATTTTCTTTTGGAATTATCTAAATCTCTTAGTTACGTGTGTCATTATAAATATTATTTTTCATAATATCATTGAAGATTAATTCTTTAATATAATCCTATGACTTACTGGTCTAAAAACTACAACACCAATACAATTTATGAAATATAATTTAAAAGATCTTATAAATGATAAACATATGTGTGTCATTATAAATATAATATATGTGTGTCATTATAGATATTGCCTAAATCTTTTAGTTATGTGTGTCGTTATAAATATTATTCTTCTTAATATCATTTAAGGTTAATTCTTTAATATAATTTTATAAGTTATTAGTCTAACAACTACAAAACCAATATAATTTATGAAATATAATTTAAAATATCTTATAAATGATAAACATTTATTGTAATTCATATCTCAGCCCATCTTTAGTCATTTTTTAAACTACTAGTAAGATAGAAACTTAGAGATATAAGTTATAAGTAATATTTATAAAATTTTAAATCTAATTTATATAAAAATAACTTTTAATAAAAAATAAGAATAAATTAATCGATATAAAAAAAAACTCATGTGATATCTATACTTCTAATAAATCATAAATTATGTCTAACTATGTGACAAATAAATATAATTTTATAATTTTCATTCATGCTCATGTATTTAATAGTAACATAAATATCCAAAATAACAATTACAATTTTTAAATAACATAATTAGTTAAATTTAATAATAGTAAATTATATCACATATATATATAATTATGATAAAAAAATATTTGAAAATAAGAGAATGTCCTTGGGTTTGGAAGGAGTCGCATGTATATGAATTAAAAAAAATTCATTTATTACCCGAGTCAAAGTCATGATCTATATTAAATCTCTAAATTTCTTAATAGAGAAATTTTTATCATATGAATGTACAATAAGAATTCATTATGCCCATTCAATTGAGACTTGAAGACTAAGCCCTAAAACCTTCTCTCTTAGCTGCCATTGCATTCCATTTGGAGAAGATGTCTCAAAAAGTTTTTAATGCTGATTTGGGTGCCCATTTTTTAAATTATGAAGCATGGCAAAGTCATCATACTCTCATTACACCCAGTGCCAATAGCATATGAAGAAGTATTAAATGATGACCATGGAAGTTTTTTTATCACCTTATTTGTCACTTTTCATGCTATTCTTGATGATGAATGATGAATGATGAATGCTTATTTATCTTGATCGATAGGAGTTGATCACTGTGCAAAAGCGGAGGAGGAATGTTGCAGAACACTACGTCGAACGATCAAAGACAAACCACCCTGGAAGCCTTCCTACAGAGAGAAACAAGACCATGACACAGACTGGGAACGGTGGCGCCACCGCATAATTTACGTAACCGGAAGCCTTCCTACAGAGAGAAACAAGACCATGACACAGATGGGGAATGGTGGCGCCACCGCATAATTTACATAACCGGGAACTCCATGGCTTTTATAGTTCTACACAGTGGTCGTCGGCCCCGGCGGTTCCCTTTCTATTTATCGTGTTGCCGCAACAACCGCAGGCCCTTCCACCTGCACATACAATGGAAAGAACATTTAGTCTCTGGTGATTCAAAAAGCATTCGCCTTTCTTTACTGCACAATTCATTCCAGTTGTCAGAAGTTTATCCATAAATTATTTTGACTTAGCAAGCAATCTAATCTTTAGAGAGAGCATCATACCTTGAAAGTGGCACCACACACTTCTTCCTCGTTTTCAAGAACGGCAGTGACCTTGTGCTTAGGATTCTCGTAGCTTTTCAGGCCCCCCAGTGCGTTCGAGTAGTAACATCCTGATGTCCAGTAAAGAACAAGTCTTTTTGAGCTTGCTCAGGAGAGCGAACGAAGACGACAGGTCCATTAATGATGTCACGATCATTCATTTAATTAGAGCATATAGTTCGACGATACCTTTGGGGAATGGTGCAAGTGACTTCCCACATGATCCCTTCAGCAAATCCAGGTCATCGGCGAAGGCAAGGCATCCATCAGCTGTTATGCCCCAGAACAAGGGTACTCTTCCATCTGGGTCCTGCGACAGCACCGGCAATGGCCACATGCAAGAGCTGCAAGAAAACAAGGAACGGACACGGACGGAGGAGGGAGGGAGGGAGGGAGGAGGGCGTACAGATGCGACGAGGATGGAGGACGTGGACTTGTCGAAGAGGACGAAGGCGAAGTTGCCGGAGAGATGGGCGAGCATGAAGCTGGGCGGAAAGGGGGCTCGGTCGCGGAGGGCCTTGTACGCCTCCATCACCAGCACCACCTCGTCGGCGCTCTTGGAAAGCCCGTACTGCTGCCTCAAGCTTCCCAGGTTGGTCAGCACTCCCTGGAACAGGCAGTAGATCTCGTCCTTGGCCGCAAACATCCTGCACAGCCGTCCATCATCGCGTCAACCAAATCCAACCGTACGTTTAATCATATTCGATTCAAGTTGTTCGACTGCGTACTTCATTTTCGACCAACTCCATCAACCAAAACTATCTATCTGATCGACTCATTCAAATCAAGTTAATAAAACGAAGTCCAGATCTAAAGCACGACGAGTTGCACCGACTGCATTGTTTGTGGCACGAGATATGAACACGTAAGGGAATCTTTTGAAGGGTGAAGACGAGATATGCATGTGGATAAGGACGACGGGCCGACTCGGTTTTATCCAACCACACACACACGCGGAGCTGGGCCCCACATGCGCGTACAAAGTTAATGTGGCGGTCTATTCTTTTCTCTCTTTTTTTTACTCGATTGGTGGGGTCCACGCGTCACGAGAGTGGGGTCCTCTATACCGAGTTCGGAAAACTACGGGCGTCAGCAATCAACAGAGACAAGTCAGCACAGTTGGGGCGTTTTGATTGGTAGGAAATACCGGGCTCACAGTTTGGGTCCCACCGGACCGACCATCGGTGTCTCCTTTGGTTTTTTTGCCCCCACCCAACGTTGCATACTATTTCCCTTCGTCTTCGTCTTCCCCGGCAATCGGATCAGCAAGCAAGGGAACGGTGGTGATCCAGAGAGCTTACTCCTCCCAGTTCCAGTTCAGTGACGGATGCATCATCAATATTAGCATGCAGATATTTCTGCTTGGCGAGATCAGATGCTTTTCGAATCTGAAATAGATGATAAGATCTCTGGTTTCGGGGATCTCTTTATACTCGTGAGAGCAACTCCCGTTCTTTCATGAGAGAGAGAGAGAGAGAGTTTTGGTCTTTCGTTTGAGCTGAGGATAAGGATATGGGAGGAAGGGAGAGGATGAACCTGGGAGCGAAGGGGGACTGGTTGGTGTGGGAGTAGGCGAGGTGGCCCAAGTAGCCGAGCTGGATCGACACCGCCGGAGCGGAGCGGCGGAGGAATCGGTTCATCAGCTCCGCCGCCCGTGTCTTGGGGGACGGCGTCCTGCTGCCGGCCACCACCAGCTCCTCCGGGACCTCCACCACCTCCCCGCTGAACACACCCAACATGACGACCGCAGTCCGCTCACCCAGAGAACGACGGTGGGATATCTACTTGGAACTGGTACACCACGAGAGCAAGGAGAGAGGCAGGGTGGTGCGTTTATATAGCCCTTTTGCTGAGGCTGCAGAGGTTAGACAAATGGTTCTTTAATCAATCCCTGCACCACAGTAAGATCTCTTTGGTTTTTGCTCCTGACGTGAAATAACAACAAGGATGGTGCAAATTTCCAAGTTGGTGATGGGAAGAGAAACTACAAAGAAAGAAGGGTGAAAGAAACAGGTCTGGTTTCAGAATAAAGGTGTGTGGAAGTCATCAGAAAGAGAGGTGGTGTGATGTGACCTGTTATCTAACTTAGCAGTGATCTCCATGGTTGTCGTTCTTCTTCATTTTTGGTTTTGTTTCTTTTGCATATTTTTAGTTGCGTCGCCTCTCCTCTTACATAATTAAAAGACTATTTGTGTTGAAAATAAACTTATTCCAATAGAGACTAATTAATTCAAGAAAAAGATTCACTGTATCAAGAAGGAGATTTAATCCATTAAAAAAAATGGATTAGAAGTCTATGAAAAGACAAGTAAAAATGATCATTGGTTCTTGAAGAGGTTCCTTGAAAGAGAATGATTCATTCTGAATACAATAAATATGATGTATCTTTGGGGACTATATAAACCTCATATGTTTGTTCATGAAAAAATAGAGTTTGTGAAATTGTAAAGAGTCTTTTGAGAGAAAAATAAAAAGTTAATCTTGTCCTACTCTTTCTCTATTTGAAAACTCTCTATTCCTTCTTCCTATCTAGATTTTCAACATTTTACGTTTCAAGAGCTGGCTTTCATCCACCACGATCTGCTTTCTCTTTCTCTGTGTAAATACATAAATAAACATAAGAATATATTGGGTTTTAAGAGCTTGCTTTCATCCACCATGACCTGCTCTCTCTCTCTATATATATATATATGTAAATACATAAATAAACATAAGAATATATTGGGTTTCGAGAGCTTGCTTTTATCCATTGTGACCTACTCGCTCTCTCTCTCTCTCTCTCCATATATATATATATATGTAAATACATAAATAAACATAAGAATATATTGGGTTTCAAGAGCTTGCTTTCATCCACCATGACTTGCTCTATATATATATATATATATATATATATATATATATATATATATATATATATATATATATATATATATATATATATATAAACATAAACATAAGAATATATATATATATATAAATACATAAATAAACATAAGAATATATTGGGTTTCAAGAGCTTACTTTCATCCACCATGACCTGCTCTCACTCTCTCTCTGTAAATACATAAATAAACATAAGAATATATTACGTTTCAAGAGCTGGCTTTCATCCATCACGACTTGCTCTCTCTCTATGTGTAAATACATAAATAAAAGAATATATTGGGTTTCCTGGCTTTCGTCCACCACGACCTTCTCTCTCTCTATAAATACATAAATAAACATAAGAATATATTGGGTTTCAAGAACCGACTTTCATCCACCATGACCTTGTCTCTCTCTTTCTTTCTCTCTCTATAAATACATAAATAAACATAAAAATATATTGGGTTTCAAGAGCTGGCTTTCATCCACCATGACCTGCTCTCTCTCTCTCTCTTTCTCTCTCTATAAATACATAAATAAACATAAGAATATATTAGGTTTCAAGAGCTGGCTTTCATCCACCATGCTCTCTCTTTCTGTAAATACATAAATAAACATAAGAATATATTGGGTTTCAAGAGCTGGCTTTCATCCACCACGACCTGCTCTCTCTCTCACACACACTCTCTCTCTAAATGCATAAATAAACGTACACTTGCATGCACCTTTTGAGCCACAAAAGAAACGAAAGAACAAGAACATTAACACGTGATACAGTGTTAATCTGTACTTCTTTTTGTGTCCAAGCAACCTTGATGTACCATCTCGAAACCCTTCCGAGAATGAGACGAAACCTTAATCAATTTTTACAGCAGTCTGTCGATCTTAAGGAGCTTGTTCGAGAGTCAAAACCAAGATGGAATAGTGGCTTGACTTATAACTTTAAAAACCAGTGCCGCCCATGGTTTGGTTTCGTTGGATGGTAAGGCTCGACTGTTGATTGTCCTTGATCGACTTACATTGAAATAAAATATGCTCAGAGATTCTTACGAAATTAAAATAAGCACGCCTCGGTAGTAGTTTATTTTGTAATTAAATCACCAATTATAACCATGTTCAAGTGTTATAAGCACAGCCATGAACATAAGAAGCAGCAGTTTATAGTCACTTTAGTCTTCATGCATTTAGATTTGACATGTGATATCTCTGTTAGATTAGGTGATCTTTTATAATTGAATAAGATAAATAATAAAATTAATTGGATTCTGATTGATTAATAGAAAAAAGGTTTATATTATAGAATGATTCCATAAGGATGTCACTTGATAGAAGAAACTCTCATAATAACTTATCTTAGACTCTTTACTCTCGTCGATAAATAGACAGAAACTCTAGAGACTAAAAGTTGCATCAAAGAAAAATATTTCATAGGCATCAGTTGAGATATTACAGTTTCTCTCTCAACCTCCCTAAATCATCAATCTAAGTGGTTCTGTAAAAGGATAGGAAGAGAAGAGAAGAATAGAAAGAGAGGAGAATGATCTAAAGAAGATACTCAGATCATACATATATCTATTTTTTTCTTTTTTAGATGGCATCAAAATGTACACATCGTAAAATCGATCTATTATTATTCGGTTTCAATTCTAGCATAATTTTTTTTTTCATATTATAGAAAGCATGATTATAGATTTTATGGTTACGACATCACTATCCAATCAATAAGTATTATGTCATGTGATTTGTTACTGTCCTTCGTGTAGTGCTCGAAGATTGCACCTAATTTTGGGGCTCGCTTCACATAATATCACAATATTTTTATTTATCATGCTAAAGTTAAGTCAATCGGTACCGGGAAGCTACAAAAGGCCACAGAGTCCACTTCCGACCACATGTTGAACGAGAGATTTATAGATCTAAGAGAATATATATATATATATATATATATATGATGATGATTGAATTATATATGATATAATATACATTTTTCAATCAAAACACATATGCCATCCGATAGAGAATAGTTCATATCGATATTTTTTTCTGTATATATATATATCAATCGTTTTAACAATCAAACACATATATCAGATGAGAATAGTTTATATATCGATATTTTCTGGAGACGTGACGCCCATATCAATCGATACGTTTCGGTACCAATCAAAACACATATACCGTCCGATAGAGAATAGTTCACGTATCGATATTTTCTCGGACCAGTACATATCACCCATATCAAGTATCGATATCCTCTCAAATCAATAAGTATCGCTGATATCGAATAGTATACATCGAAATTGAAAACGTTCCACGGACACCTTGTGAAGTGGGCAGAATATTCCGGTGGAGAGCCACAGTCGGCGCCATGACAAACACAATGTGCGTGGTGATGAGAGACGTACAATGAGAATACAACGAAAAAGGAAGAAGAAGACGAAGAATAAGAATTAAAATAAAGAAGACGATGGGGTTGTGGTTTGGAGCATTGGATGAGTGGGACGCCCATGGTATTGGCTGCCATCATTTGGCCCACGGATTAGGTTGGCAAGGACGGGTGAGAGAGAGAAATTATTGTTCGCTTGAGTTTAAATATTTTGAGTTAATAGTTTCAGGCTCAATAAATTAATAAATTAAAGTATTTCATCAAATCCATGTAAGTACTAATATTAGGGAGTTAGTTAAAAAGAGTTATCGATAAATAATATTAGAGGTGTTATAAATAATTTAGTTTCAATGTTTAAATAATGATTTGATGTCATTACTTAAGCATTATTATACTACAGTCTTATTCTATATGGTATTTGGTATTACTGGCAGCGTCAAACTCGAAAATTTCAAACTCATGTCAAATTTAATCATCTTTTTTTTAAAAAAAAATTTGGTTTGATTAAAGTAAAATAATCCATATTGGAATCAATTCAGATTTACCTAAATCAAGTTGATTCAAAATCTATTTATAATTTTAAATTATATATATATATATATAATTATTTTACAGATCAGACGTCGTGGGCGGGATCGAATTGGGCTGAACCGGAGCCTGTCCATATAACTCGGCCTCGACCGAGTCCAGCTCGACCGGGTCGGGCTGGACCGACAGCGCACGGCCTCTCCTACCCGGGCCGGGCCGAGTCAATCAAACCGATTTAGAATAATAAAGAAGAATGTTTTATTTTTAAAATTTAATTTTTTTAAATAAAATAAATTATTAAAAGTTTTTTACTATCTAAACTACCTGACAACTCCTATAAAGATTTCTTATTATCCAAATGGCAATCATTGGCTAACTTTAATTGCCAATAAGTGGTCGAATTGTTCATCTCACATTTCTTTGGTTATAAAGTAATAGATACTAAAGATTCCCTTTTCAAAATATTCTCATCTGAGGGAAAATTATCATAAAAATTTTCATATCAAGATCGGATCAAATATTAAATTCTTACTATAAAGTCTTTAACAATTTAGCACGATGGCTACAATAATAATAATGATAATGATAATAGTAATAATTCATTATTTTTGTGATGCGTTCGCTTGAAAGATATGGACAGTATGATGACAGTGGGCATCTAACACCCATCTGGCACCAATCTACATCTTTCTTAACATCTATAATATTATGCATGCCTATTAAACACAAACCTTTATATATCCAAGTCGATCTTAATACTCTTATTTATACATGTATGTATGTATGTTTATATTTTTTTATAAAGTATTTTATTTTTTTTAGAATGATATATTTGGAAAGCTTGTGTTACTCGATTTCACATTTCTAGTGATCTCTCTGTATTATTTTTCGCCACACTTTTGTTAGTGTCTTCTTAATATCTTAATCTTTTATTCTCTAATCTTCATCCTTTATTTATCTCTCGCATTTTTTCTCTCTCTTTTTTTTTATTGTGATCACTCATTATTCTTTTCCTTCTTGTTTTTTGACATATATATTTTTTGGTTAATAAGCTGAATTAGGTTTTTATATTTTGATAATTAAATTTAGAGAATTCATTCTAATTCATAGATGCATTTTCATAATTATGGTTTTGTGATAATTCTTATTATAATTTATATATTTATATTTTTAATGTATAAGTATAATTTATTTTTAAAAATATTTTATGTTGAACCTATAGTTCAATCACATTCATTGATTCAACTAGTAATTCATATCATTCACATCTTATAGTATTTTTTTTTTCAAAAAAAATATTTTTATTATATTGAATGATGTACGTGATGCTCAACTCGGTTTATTATTTTATATACACACTAACCAATCTTAAAGGCTGAATTGAAACACCCCAAGTGTTAATAGTATTAACTTACTAGTTTTCTCATCATTCATTATCATCAATTTTTTATTTATTATGATTTAAATATTTTAATTTTTCATTCATTATGAATATATGAATATCTATATAAGTGAGATTTTTAATCCATAAACTCTATATTTCTCTTAAAACTTAAAGCACCATCTAAAGTGATAATACTGAGTCGAGAAGTATCAAAATACTAAAAAAAAGTTATTACTAAAATTCTCAATAATAATGATTAAATATATAATTTTTATTTTACTTTAATTTTTTTATGTTTCTATTATGATGATTTAGAAACACATTTTATTCATAAATTTTTTTACCCTATTATTTGTCCATCCAACACTCGACTCGTTTTGATACTATGCAAAGGTGTAGTGTTACCATAAATAAATAAATAAATATATATATTAATGCATCAAGGATCAACTGGTTGACGCTTAGCAGTGGGGTTCCGGACAGGGTCCATTCCTCCCCCCACACTTAACACGAGGGAAGAGTACACCTCCGTTGGGCGCGGCCCACTCGCTCGGCTAATAATCGTGGACTTTGCTGAATCCTGTTCGCGGCGGCACTCCGTACATGGACAATTGGATACGATAGACGTGGATATCGTGGGTCGGCACCACCCACCGTTCCGGAACACCGGGACTTCATATCCACGATACCGTGCGTCGCACCCTCCTTTTCTTTAGATGACGAAACATGGGGCCCAACCCGCGCAGCCAATCCTCGCGACGGGTAGGCACGCGTGTTGACTTGTCAAGTGTGGTTACGAGGTACGTGTTGGAAGCCAACCAATGCCCGTTTAGATTTTGAACACGAGAAAGAAATCACACTCACGTCGTCCTCGGTGAGGCCGCCACGGACGGCTGTCCGTTAACGATCATTAATCTCTCGGAGGACATAAAAAACACAATTAAATATTAACAGGAATAAATTTTTTTTGGAGATATCGTATTCGTAAATCATTATTTATTTATTTTATATTTCTTCTTCTCTTATTTATTTTATTTTATGTTTATTTTATTTATTTACTATGAGCTCGGTTCTCCTCTCACAACTACCGACCAAATCAATCATCTTCCCATTCTCCTCCATTTTATTTATTATTTATATTCCTTCCTTTTGCCCCATGCCCATGGCTGCCTGCCGGAAGCTTGCACCGCCGATGCCGATGATGCCGCCTTGGTGAACCGAGGGCTCATGGGAAGCTCCGGCGTGCCGTCGGCGAATCACTCGCAGCCTCTCGCCGCGGCTCCGGCCAAGAGGAGGAGCGGCGGCCGCGGAGGCGGCTGGGAGGAGCGCTCGGACGCTCTGCGGCGGCTCGGGAGGCGGGTGAAGCCCTTCGAGCACTTTGGCGCGCTGGGCCTCTTCGTCCTCACCGCCGCCCTCGTCTTCCTCCTGCTGCTGCGCCTCGTGCACTCCGACTATTACGGCCTCGCGTGGCAGAGTGGGCCGGCCGCGGGCGGCGGCGGCGGCGGCTGCGATTGGTTCGAGGGGGAGTGGGTGTGGGATGAGCGGTACCCGCTTTACGAGTCGGTGGACTGCCCGTTCTTGGACGAGGGCTTCCGCTGCTCCGAGAACGGAAGGCCCGACCGGATGTACACCAAGTGGCGGTGGCAGCCTGCTGGCTGCGATCTCCCCAGGTCTCACTTCTGCGATTTAACTTTGTTCTTTACTTTTGAAGAGAATTTTCTTTTGGAATCGATGCTGCACATTTTTAGCCCAAAGGTCTCAGCTTTCTCCCCCTCTATTGTCGCTTTACTTGCTCAAAGACTTCTTCTTTTTCGTTCACACTGTGTTCTTCTTTATCCTTCGTCCTTTCCTTCTCATCTATTTTGATCCTATGCCTTCTGTACTCCATTGATTTTGCTGTTTCTTTAGTTTTCGATAGGCTTATTCTACATACCTCCACTTGAATACCTGTCAAGCTTGCAAGATGCTCCTGGATGTTCGCTGTAAGGAATCCATGCTGCACATTTTTAGCCCAAAGGTCTCAGCTTTCTCCTCCTCTATTGTGGCTTTACTCGCTCAAAGACTTCTTCTTTATCCTTCGTCCTTTCCTTCTCGTCTATTTTGACCCTATGCCTTCAGTGTTCCATCGATTTTGCTGTTTCTTTAGTTTTCGATAGGCTTGTTCTACATACCTCCACTTGAATACCTGTCAAGCTTGCAAGATGCTCCTGGATGTTCGCCGTAAGGATGCGCGGACTTCTTGTTCATGCGATTTTATCGTTTGTTGATGCTGCCCTCAACGTTTGTGGGTTATCTGGATGGACTTGTCTTTGGACTGCTTAGGAACACCGTCTCGTTGTTTTATGGTCCTTCCATTGAATATATAGTTATCTATTATATAATCCCCAAAAATCTGGGTGATTGAAACAAGGAAAGCCTCGTCCTTTAGCAGGGTCTCAGTATTTGCTGTTCAAACATTGACGAACGCTATAAAGCAAAACCATGCGAGTATTTAGCCAACAGTTTCATGATCTTTCCCTATATTTGGTTTGATCCTTTCTTATCTCTCCTTTTGTGTTTCTAGTTAATCAGATTTTTTTATTAAACAAATATAAGTAAATAATGTGGCTTTACATACTTCAAGTAAGCATTCAATTTTTCTATTTAATACTTTTTTTTTTTTTTTACTTCTATCAATAATTTACATCTGTTTTGCAATTTAAAGGATTGCAAATGTAGTTTTTCAATTTTTTAAAATATATTTACATTTTATTATAGTTTTATTTTTCTAAAATTGTTCTCACCGCATGTCTCTTAGATTTTTCAGATTTTGGGGCCGCCCTAAAAGACAAAATAGAAAAGAGAAGAAAATGAAACGGGATTCTTTGATTTTTCTTCTCCTTAAAATTTTAATCGGCGATCCATGGCAATCGTTTACTAGTAATCGAAAACAAGTACCGTTTATGTCTTTTAAGAGTGATCTGGAAATCTGTAGCATTACTTCATTTGCTTCTCCGACACTGAAGTTTTCTTAAACACATCCGTTAAATGTAATGATTCTTGTAGTCCTCTGAAGACGCCTTAATTTTGTATATTTGAAACTAGATGATGGAGTTGTTGCCTCTAAGGTTAATTGGCTTTATTCAAGAAATCTGTAGATCGATGACATTAGCACTGTGTGAAATTAACTGTTCCTAAATCCATTCTGTTTTCCTATTCGCTTGATCAGATTTGATCCCAAGAAGATGCTGGAGAAGCTGAGGAACAGAAGGCTGGTTTTTGTAGGCGATTCAATTGGAAGGAATCAATGGGAGTCTCTCCTTTGCATGCTTTCTGTGGCTGTTTCAAATAAGAGCTCAATCTATGAAGTAAATGGAAGCCCGATCACAAAACATATGGGCTTCTTGGTGTTTAACTTCAGTGATTACAACTGTACTGTGGAGTATTACAGAGCACCATTTCTGGTGCCCCAAAGCCGTGCCCCGGCGGGTGTGCCCAAAAAAGTGAAGACTACTCTTAAATTGGACATTTTGGATTGGACTTCTAATAGATGGAAGGACGCCGATATCCTTGTCTTCAATACTGGGCACTGGTGGAACTATGAGAAGACCATTAGAGGGTAATTACATTGTCAAACTGCACTCTCACCTAAATAGCATAATACATGGAGTTGATACTACAGATTTTGGATTCTTGCATTGTCCACATAATTAAACAAAAAAGAAGTGCTATTTGTTGGCAGTAGTCCCTTCCCCATCTATCCTGATGCTCCAAAATGAATTTGAAATGTGATTTTTCCATTTCACTGGGTTTGTGACTAAGTTAGCACTTTCAGTTTAGACAGTGAACAAACAGATGAAGAATAAATACACAAAATTGCTCATGAGTACCCAAGTTGATTCAACTTCTAGTTGGCTAACTAGTAAGAGTTTGATATTTTTTTTACGTTAGATAGCTTATCAAATAACACTTCATTTATCTTTGATGGTTGGTTTGATTTTGATAAAGTTTAACTGTCATGAACTTATAATAATTAACAGCAGGCTGATAGCTTTACTAATCACAAGTTGGATGATCATTTTGTTCAACTTATCAGCTCAGTTTTAATGTTAAGAGTTTAATGTCGAAAGATTAGCTCTGCTTCTGGCAATCTCCTACCAAAAGCAGTCTACAACCTTTAGACACTTCTGTACATTGATTGGATGTATAGTTCTTTGAACACTTTTTCCTTTTGCTTATTACTATCAAGATCAAAATGCAAGAACTCCTTTTATCTGCTTATTATGGTGAAGACTGAGGGGATGGGCCTACCTCCTTTTTGCTTCACAGAACATAGGAGGTAGAAAAGGGAGTAACATTGTCGGTGATTATGCTGAACTTTGTACTCATTTACTCTATCTCTTATAAAGCATCACAACTTAGCTGGTTATGATCATGTTTTAGAACTCAAGAAAAGTGCAAGTAGATTTTGTCAGCTTGAGCATGTAGGAGTGTTGGACCTCTCATGCTTCTTTGAAGGTATTGACAGAAATAACCTTCTTGTGTTGCCTTTATGTAGGTCCTGGCAGATGAGAAAGAGTGCCTTCTTGTCTTCCCAAATCCTTTAACATCTATTTATTGTGCTATAAGAGTAGCTTTTTCTTGAGGTTACTCAGCTTTTCTTTACTACCTCCTGTAGATTTTGAGTTTCAAACAGGACTTTTATTTGGATACACCCTTTTTCATATTTCTCTTTGATGAAGCAAGATTTATAAAGTTGCATATCAATGGCCACTTGAATAAGGTCAAATACAAATTTGTTGAGAGAGTGGTGGAACTTGGATGGAAGCAAATACAAACTTTGTTTCTTATCCATTTAGTCCTTGCACACATCATGAACACCCCACATCTACTTATAGGGATTAAGAGGCACTTTTGGACTTCTTACATTCAGTAACAAACACAATTTACCAAGGACCACACCATTCTCATTGATACCTACCAAGGTAACACTATATTTACTCATGATCAAATGCTCGAGTCTTGAGTGATGTTACAATTGTTAAGATAATTAGGAGTGATGCAAGATCATGAAAGACTAAAAATAAACTAAGGTTATTTCTCAACAGAGTGGCAGTTTTACATTTATAAATGAGTCTAGATTAAAATAAAGATCTTCTAATTCAGGGGTTGCTATTTCCAAGAAGGAGACCAGGTGAAGATGGAGATGAGTGTTAATACAGCTTATCAAAGATCAATTCAGACATTGTTTGAGTGGATTCGTAAAGAAGTCAATAGGAGCAAGACTCAAGTCATCTTCCGAACATATGCTCCTGTTCATTTCAGGTACATACTGATTGTGTAACAAAAGCAAACATATTTTCACTCCCTTAAATTTATAGCTTTTGTTAAGTTCTTAGGTTCCTTGGATATATATTTTTGGTAAGTACTTAGGTTTCCTGTTCATTATTTTACTAATCAGCACTAAATACTATCACTTTGCATAAGCAATGTTTTTTTCAATTAAAAAGCTTGATGTCATGTTTCTAGCTTGTGGACATCCAAAACATAGTGAGAAAAGCCCTTCTATTTTCTTGACATGATGTATAATAGCAGATCATTGTTTTTGTAGTTACTTCCTGAATTAAGCAAGCACATGATATTATTTTAATCATAGTTAATGTCGGTCTCTTTTTAATATATTTGTAATGTGCATCTTGAGACATCCAATACATATCTTCCAATATAAACAATAATTAAGTATATGTAAGAATGGTAAATAGTCAATGTTGTGGTACCAGCTGTATCTAGATGTGCTAGTTTACATCTCTATGCCATGCCAAGAGGATATACTGACACACCCTTGGGCCTTGGCAATGATATTGCTCTGTATCATTCATCACTGAGACGAAATAGTTTGCATTGAGTTTGGACATCTTAGAGTGGTTTGCTACTATATGAATGTTGCTCGATGAGTTTAGAAGTGCCACATTATTTATGCAAAACTTTCTCGCAAGCATAACTTCATATATGTTTATAAAATCTTTCTATTTGTACGTGAAGAATTTTGTTCCATTATTTTGTAGGAGAGTTATCTCATCAAAGAATTCCACTTGGAATCTCACGTTTGTTATTTGATGTTGTACATACCATTCCAAAAATGTTCTGGAGCTTTTTGTTGCTGTGCCCGACCAAGGTTATCAAAGGCATGTCTAGATGTGAATTTTATTGAGACAGATTTGTAGGCTTGCTTTCTTGAAGCTCACACAATTTCATTTTAACATACTCATGGTGTATTCCTCACAGCTCTTTAAAAGTCATAAAAAAGGCTCGACTTTGTAATATTCCACATTCTTCTTATTCGTTTTACCTTGACTGATGAAGGGGAGGGGTCCGAGAATGTGTGCGAGGACAGTGTTTGTAACTAGACTAACAACCTAAATGTTGCAAGGAAATCGCACCTACCATCATGCCAATCTCTTTTTCATGCATGCTCTTTAAGCTCTTTTTGTCTAGGCTTGTGCCGATTCTCCATTCAAGTTCTATAGACTTACCACACCAGCAACAAGTGGCTGCGAAATGCATGGAGACCCAGGGCTTATGGAAAAATAGTACACTGAACTAGACCACATGAAAAGGGATGATTCATGCCCTGGTTCATGCACGGACTGGTAAACACTGGCGGGTATAGATCAGTCCGGGTGAAATTGTAATGCTTGTTATTCACGACTCAAAATATTTTGTTTCTATCTTTTTCTTGTGACTCTTTGTATCTTTTCCAACACATCTCGACCATCCTAATTTTTTTGAATGTCTTTTAAACACTCAACACTCTTATCTATTGGACTTGAATTTCTTTTTTTAAACCAAGAGGTCCTCTATGATCACAAAAAGACCTGGGTTCCCTCTCCACTTTATCCACCCTCTTTTTCTCTAGCGAACATTTATCATCGATCTTTTTTTTGAATTAATTCCCTTTTTGATGCTCCAAAATATTTTTATCTAAAAAAATGGTGAGGGAATTTTTTTATTCAAATTTCATTGGCATTAATGTTAGAGTTGCCTAGCTTAGTCAGTGAACCCTGCCCTGATCAAGAACTAATAGACCCTTGCTTGCTAGCACATCTCCATCATAATTATGCACTATTGTTTGTTTCAAACATATGAGTCACCTATATGGACAAGGAATTGACCGCTATGGGTGGGGCCCTCTTTGGGATTGGACCGCAAAAGGCACCTTTGATTGAGTAATTACCTTTGGCACTTTTTTGTTAGGCTTTGGCTCTCTAACTCTCCAAACAATGTGTGACTAAATATGGTTTTACCGGAGCTTCATAGTTGGAGAACTAAGGTCTCTTTGAGTCTAATAATATCCACATTAGCCATCACGCATAACTGGTGTGAGTTCTCTGAGCTGTGATAATTGTCCGCTCTATGGTAGGCCCCACACTGTTTTATCCTTTCAATATGGACCTAAAAGGTGCCCTTGAGAGAGGTCAACTCTGACTCCTTATTAGGCCTTGACTCTTAACTCTCCAACCATAGCGAGACTAAACATGGTTTTATCCCTGATGACAATAGATATCCATATCTTAGTGATGCTTATATTCTAGGTATCATTATACCTTTGAAATACCTCATAAATTTAATTTTACTATCTTCTACCAAATAACAGCTTTCCTAGTGCTGCTATCTTATAGTTCTCTGATGAGGGCTAAAGACAACCTTTTTTAATCATATACAGTAGAGGCAGGAACTTTAATTCAATGGGACACATTGGACATGGTTAGGAGATATTTAGTGTTACCACAACCAAATATGATAAGAGACAAACAATGCAATTCTTGAAGGTTTTTAGATGCTTCTACATTATCGTTTTCATACTGTAATCATTAGATGGAAAATTGCAAATATAATAAATACATTTAGAAATAAAGCTATATGAACTACAAGAATATATTTTGTGGATCTAAATTATTCTACAACAGCAAATTATAGTTTATTTCATGCATTGCAAAACCGATCAGTTCAGTATTTAATTGTCGATTAACATGCAGAGCAGCCCAAACCGGGCGGTTGGGTTTGATTCACTAGATATATATGCATGCGTGCGTGTGTGTGTGTGTGTGTCTTGACTGTCTACCGCTCGCCACCATTTGTCTCCCCTCTTTTTCCTCCTCTTCTTCCTCGTCATCCCCTCCTTCCTTGCCGTCTCATTCTTCCTTGTCATCCCCAGCCACAGACTGGCACAGCTCCAATAACAGAAATTGCATTCCTTGGTTCATTTTTAAAAATTTTGTTAGCTAGAATGAACTTGTGATCTGACTATCACTTTCTATGTTGGAAGTAATCCAGGCATCACATCAAGATGTCAATTATCCCATTCATTGTTTTAAAAGGTCAAAATAAACTGAAGCATCTAGGAATGACCTCTCGGGCCCTCACAATTTAGTTGGCTTGTTTTGGAGGACTGGCTTTCTATTTCTTGCAAAGAGAGGAAAATGAGGGAAGATGGAGAAGAGAGGAGGGGGGTATAGAAAGAGAAAACTTAGTCCACATTTTTAATAATGGACAGTGCAATATGTTCTGATTTTATATGATAGAATTCCTTTTCTGAATTCATTGTGGCTTAAATGTTCTGGACTAGAATAGAGCAGACGATTTGTTTTTTGATATAGGTACCACAATTGCAAATTCCCGGCAATCTGGTCAAAGGATCCACATCTTAGTCCATTTTCAGCAGTACTATTATTTAATTTGATCAATCTTTCTTTCTACATAATAAAAAAAAAAAAATTGCTTACTTGCTACATTTGTATGCAAGAATATGCATGAGCACATCAAATAGGATGAATGAGTCATTTAATGGTCTGCATAGTCCCTCCCTAAACCCACCCCTGCTTATGGGTGCTCCAGGTCTTGTACCTAATTGCATGCACACATACATGCATGATCATGGGTGCAGAAATGAACTGTGGATCCCCATATTTGTCTCAAGCATAGGTTTACTTGTATGGAGAATTATGTTGGAAGCCATTGCTCTTTTTTAGTGTATGGTTCTCTGCAATTGGTGAATTTGTATCAAGTAAAAATCACAATGGAATTAATTTGTCTCAACCATACTTATTTACTTGTATGGTGAACTTTAACTGCACTGGTGCAGTAAAAATCACAGCGTAAAACCTATGTGAAGAATTTTAAATGTAATTTCCAGCATGCAGTCTGACACATAAATGCTAATCATGTAATTTAACTGGCCTATGCACCCAGTTAGTGTACATTAGAATTCTTGGTCAAATTATGGTTAAAATGCCAGTTTGGTCAACAATCTGATCTGAATCTCTTGTCGTTATGTTCATTGATGGGGCGAACAATTGATGATCTAAATCTCTTGTACCATACTCTTGGTGCGAGAACCTTACCTTTCGCAATATCTAGATCAGATTTTGTTCCCTTTTGTTATTTCTAATATCAATTAAATGCTTGTCATCATGGATGGCAAAAAAATGACCCATCATTGTCTTTTAATGGAACTTTTCATCATATAACTGCTATCACAGAATACAGAAACTTCAATTCCAAAGCTGGTGGTGGTTTACTTGATCATGATGGTTTGTGAAATGTTGTGGCTTTGTGCAGAAGTGGTGACTGGAAAACAGGCGGGAATTGTCACTTGGAGACACTACCGGATTTAGGTCCACGGTTATCCTTAAAACCTTGGTCGCATTTCTTGAGGCCACTTAGGAATGTGCCCTTGGAAAATTCTACGGCAACCAAGGTCCTAGAACTGGATCTGTTGAATGTGACACAAATGACAGCCCGAAGAAAAGACGGACATTTATCCTTATTTTACCTTGGCAAGGCAGGTCCTTCTCCGCTCCACAGGCAAGACTGCAGCCACTGGTGCTTACCTGGGGTTCCAGATACGTGGAATGAACTCCTGTACGCACTCTTCATGAGATCTGAGTTCACGAGGCATCAAAACGTGGCGGTCATTGGCAACACGAGAGTAAAGCTGAGCGAGTAAATGTTCTGGACTCCATCGATCAACTTGCAGCGAACAACTTCATTACAGAAGATCCATTTTTCCGAGAGATCCATTGCATGCTCTTCTGAGATTGAGCCACCATTGTCTATTGGTCGATTTCAGGATTTTGTGAGGCTAGTCGGTATGCGATACCGTCAGTTGCCAAGTATTTGTTGTAAATAGACAATTGCCTAGAAATTTTACCCCGGCAGCACTAAAATCTGGGGTAAAATTCAACAACTATTTGTTGTAAATAGGCAATTGCCTTTTGTGACATACAGGAAAACATGATTATTTTCTGTAGAGGGAATTATACACCACAGATGTTGGGTATCTGGTGAGTTTGTTTAGGCACTGTCATTTTTCTTGTTGTTTGACTCCAGATGTACTTTTGTTCATTATCATTTCTTAACAAAAGGTTTTGAATTGACAGTGTTGTATTTCCTAGAATAATCTAAGCCCAGGAACAGGCTGCTGTCCATTGAAATGATGTGGATTCTTTTTCTCATTTTCATTTTTCATTTAAGAACTGGTGGAAAATCCAACATGAAGTTCATGTTCTACAGCATTTCTGCAGATCTGGATAGATGCCCAGAGTCCATCAAATATTGATGTAGATAAGAATGATTAACCCATGTCTTTGATTACTGTAAGGTGGATGTGGATTTTTCTTGAGAGAACAACTATATATTTTTGTGATAGAGATGGAGAAGCCTATGGCCAAGGATTAATGAAGTCCAATAACATATATTAACATCTGATTAGCTTTTAGGTTGTGATGATATCTAATCTTTAGTGTTTAGTAGTTTTGATTAGTTTGATTTAGACTGGAATACTCAAAAATAAGAATTATGATATAATATCAAAGTCAACTAGTTAAAGTAAATTCAAACTAGTCAAATAGCCAACTAAAATTCATGTGTATGCAACAAAGATAGAAGAAATGTGCTAAAAATTAAAGATCAAAAAAGCCAAATCACAATTAATTGATTTTAGTTGGTAATTTAAGAGCCCAAGCTTTTTAACTTGTGATGATAGCTCTTGTTGTTGTTGTTATTGTTTTATTGGATACATTCAACTCGGTTCTTGTAATTATTATGAAATAGAGTAAAAAAAAGAAAAAAAGAATGATAATATTAGCATTTTAAATGTACAACTTGTAGTTTTGCCCATTTTTTATAGTTGGATTTTTTTTATTCTACTCTTTTCTTGGATGGCAACTTGTGTAAGTCTTACAATAAGTTATGAATTTTATTGGATAGACAACTAATTATTCAGCTCATATGGGTATTAATAACTCATAACCTATTTTTTATAATCTAAACTCTAATTTATGTGTAGTGGGTAAAAAAGAAAAAGAAAAAAAATAATAACTATGGCTACAAACTAAGAGTTGAAAAATTGAAAAAACAAAGACAACACAGAAACTGTTTTTAATCATCCAAATAATATTCTCATCTCAAGTTAAATCAGATCTTATATTTGTTCGTATACAAAATTTATTTTTTATCCCATCAAAACTAATTAGGATATGATAAAAAAGCATTAATTTTTTGTCTCATCTCTATGCCAATAAATAAATTGTTAAAAGATCCAAAACTAATTCATGTCGAAGGCATAGCCTCCAACTTCCAGGCAATAATATGAAGAACGCAAACATTTTATGCACAGCAAACTAATTCATGTTTTCCTTTCTTAATCTTCTACTCGAGTGAGAAGAAAATGGAAATGAGAATGCATCAGTCAAAAGTCTCGTATCGTCAAATACAAAGATTCTTTCGAAGGCTCCAAAATAACAAGTACCGATACTGCCTTTATATACATAAAAAGAATAGAAAGAATTAGAGTCACGATGTACAACCACAAACTGCATTTCTATGGACTAGAATTCTGGAAAGGAAATCAAGCATAAAAATGGTGGACGACAAACTCAGGTTGTTCTTTCTCATTTAAGAATGATGATGTTGCAGCATGATTCTCGTTGCTTCGTATGAAATGAAGATTTTCCGACACTCCTGGATTCATTGGAATCCTCGACTGGGTGTCCTTGCAAGTCTAGGGAGTCTCTCATATTATTAGGCACGTAAGCATGGCAACCGAGGAGGATCACAAGATATCCGATTGGCCCAGAGATTTGCTAGCTTGACAAAATAATATTCCCCACACCATAGCCCCATTTTCATATCTGTCCCATTTTTGGAAAGGAAGAGACAAGTTCATGAAAGATTGTAATCTTTACGAATAATAACCAAAGCAAGAGAGTTCAGAAGCATTCGCACCGTACCTTGCAATTCTTCCATCGAAAATAGTGATAATTTGCAGATTCTTCTGTCGTGATTAAAAGAATAGTGAGAGAGATCAAGATCGCGAATGATTTTGATGGATGCAAGGAGTGCTTTGGCCGAACCGGCATGTTCTGCATCATTGGCACTGGAAAAGTTTCTAAGAGATTCCTCCAGACCAGAGACGGTCCATGCCTCCGCACACTGATCCAAGCTAGTTGATAATTTGCTTAAGCCACCACAGTTTAGTAATATCCAAGGCTTGTAACGTTTCATGGAGGCTCTTAACACTTCCGTAACTCTATAAATCTCCCCGAGGGCGATGAAATATTTAGCTTCTGCAGGGGGTGAAATTTTGCCAGGAGGAAAGACATTCAGTACCGACGAGTAACGAATTTGCCAAATCTGTTAAAAGGTTCGGCTTTATGAAAGTTGATTTCGGTTGGTATGAGCGTATACCTCGAAATAAAATTTGCATTAAGGTTTGTGCTTGAACTGATTCTTTTAAAACCTTGGCACCATGCTGCAACTCTTGAACACAAGCCACAGCCACATCAGACCATACATCAATATAAGCACGCTGCTCCTCCCTGGATGCTAATGCCAGAATGCGAAGCA
This sequence comes from Musa troglodytarum, assembly GCA_023547065.1. Classification (NCBI taxonomy): domain Eukaryota; kingdom Viridiplantae; phylum Streptophyta; class Magnoliopsida; order Zingiberales; family Musaceae; genus Musa; species Musa troglodytarum. Next base: position 61,002,154 of record CP097510.1, on the reverse strand, counting down.
CCGAGGTGGTATGTTCAAGAAGTTCAATTGCTGCACTTGCATCTTTCCCTGCCTAAAGCAAGCAAATTAGTTTCTAACAGCTCACAAGTTCTGGGCATCATACACTAATATATTATAGACATAACCATCAGCAAACACAGAAGTTATCGTTCAGATTTCCATTGCCATTCTTGATAAGTTCTACAGATATAAGAAAATATTCACCAAAACTAATTATAATACGATTTGTGCTCGAGCATTCCATCGTCTGTGTAATGTATGATAACCAATTGTATAACATGACCAAAAATAAAAAAAATTCAGGGATTGGTCTGTTTGTTGCAGTGCACCACGGTTATTATCACTGTTAAAACATCAAAAAATCTGAAATGTAACTTGGGGAACTATCGATGTGACATGGTTGAACCATGAGCATGGCAACTCTTTTGGACTCGATTATTCAATAAAATTATGGGAACTGGTTGCACCCAACCATGATATGTTGACCAGTATTAGTCGGTGCAAATATGAGACAGGTCGGTGTAAGCCATAGCATTGGCCAGCACAGGTTGGTACAGGCCCATATGTGTTTCCACCCAATCAGTCCCATGCCCAGAATACTATTTGGATTTGATCTTATCTATTGTACTTATCTTAACAGCAGTGTTACGAGATCTACCAACATCACATGACATAAACCATAATATACATAATAAAGCTACAAGTTTGATATTGATTTCAGCACATCCTAACCCCTCATACTTGTTAAGTTATTTTAGATTGGTCGGGTAGGAATCTACTGCTTTCGATATTTGATGTATTGTGTTTGAACATGAGGTGAATGATCACATAAGATTACTTCTTACTGACTTAGGTGACCAAAGCTCAAGTCACAAATAGAGTCTCAGTTCAAAGTCAAGTGTAAACTGGATCTCCATAAATCTTGCATTGATAACAGTCTCATGCATCAGCCTCTTTTTTAGGTGATCGTGTATTGTTTATCAACTAAGGTGAGATGAATTATGACTGTATCCATGACACATTGTGATGCAATATATTGTTCGTCCTTGAGTTATCAATTTTACACCCATGTTACTATAGTTATATTTGGTTCTAATACGTAATTGATAAATTATTATTCATATCAACTATAGTATTGATTTTAAGGCCGATGCTTCATACATCAATCTTCGCTCCACAGATCTTTCAAAACCATATACACAGCATAAGCAAAAACATGAAACTTTTCTTACAACATAAAACTCCTAAAGCTGAATCGTTAAACAAAGACACAAAAGAGTAGTTTGCTGCACAGCTTGCTTATATTAAAATTAAAATTGGCTACATTAAGTTTTCTTTTTTCCTTTTTCCTTTTTGCAAAGGCCTTGTCATTAATTGGATAACAACTACCATTCTATAAGAAGATTTCCTACAACTTGACTAGTAGTCATGGTGTTTATTTTCAGTATCTTCCTTTCTATTTTAAAAAATTATGTCTCCTTTGATCTCAGTTCTAAGTATGCAGACATTTAGACTTTTGTATTAGGCATTTTGGATGCAGCTAGTGAAATAGCTGGTGTGGCTACAGTGTCTGATACTTAGCCCATTTATTAGTTATTTGGACAACTCTTTGTTCTTTGAATCTTTTTTATTAGTTTTCATTTGCATACATGGAGTTGCAATGCATCATAGGCCATCTTACTGGTTATCCTACATCAGTATTTCTCTAAATGAAATTGGTGTATTGGGATTATTTGACATAACCTATGATAACCCAGGTTTTGTGAAATCTAAATAGCAAATTCTTAATACACAGACAATTATTGTCCTTTGAATCTTTTGTAACAGTTTTCATTTGCATACATGGAATTGCAATGTAGCATAGGCCACTCTATTGGTTGTCCTACATCAGTATTTCTTTAAATTAAAAATGGTGCATTTGGATTAGTTGACATAACCAATGATAACCCAAGTTTCGTGAAATCCAAATTGCATATTCTATAAATACAATGAGGTTTGCTTATTATCATCAATCAAAAGATTAGGTTCTTCAAGAAAGACCAGGAAATTTTCCCAATAGTAGATACTTTGGTAAGGACATCACCCAGGGAAACAATAGGAAAGGTAACAAACAGAAACAGACATGGTAAACATCTTCTCATGATATCATCATGATTAATTGGAAATTTGGAACTGTTTGTCCACTAAATATCTTCCAATTTAAAGATGTTAAAAGGTTATGTAAAGAGACACATTCTGCTACAGAACATAACCAAAAACAGACAAGGTTGATTTTCACATTCCGATTACCATAAAGAGAAAACATAAATTCCAGGATGCAAGAAATTGATTTCATATAGAAATATTATTATTCTTAAAAAAAGAAAAATAAATAATCTTTATCTGTTTAGATACTGTAGCTAAAGATGAGACTGCATGTGTGGGAAATGTTTTTACTTCTCATGAAGGGGAATTTATTTTTGGATACAGATTTTTTAATAATTTTATGTGTAATGCAAATAGCTAAAGAATACTTACTGACAAGATTCTTTCTGATAGGTGATATTCTTGCTCAAATGCTCGAAAGTTTGGTTCTTCTACAGCTTTAAGCAGTTGACTAACATAAACATCTACTGGTAGGTGATCCTCCCTTATAATATTTCTAGTGCCCTTAGCTTCTTCCAGCTTCTTATAAACTGCCTGAACAAGGGTAAATAGGCATAAACATAACTCAATTTGTTAAAAAACAATTGTAAAAAAGTATAATTAAAAATGCCTAACTAATTTTAACCACCCGAAGAGAAATGAGAAGCCAGGAAGTATAGCTTATAAAAATATATAAGATTCAAAGTAAATCATACTCAAATGCAAGCAGACTAAAACTAAATGATAAGCATGCTATGAGTTTTCTGACACAGAAAATAAAAAGGAAAAAGACTAATAAATTAATTTGTTAAATGACTTTCAAGTCCAGACCAAATATAATATTAACTTCAAATGAGTAGGGGAAAAAAGAATATCACCCCGTGATGTGCGTTATGGGTGCTTAAAGGCAACAATAGTGCTATGTGTGCTATGCAAAATATTCATCATATTATTGTTTCAATACAATAGAAATTAGCATTGTAATCACATTACACTCAGGCATACTTCCTGAGGTTTATGTATGAATTATAACTTGAAGAAGATATAAAGGTTCATGAAACCAGTGTCATTAAGAGCACCCTACGGGCTCATACAAGAAAAACGAGATGCTAGCATTATGAAAATTATAAAAAATATAATAAAAATAAAGATAAATTTTAAAACAAGAACTTCAAACAAAACATGATCTTTATATCTTAATATCCACATAAAAACATGATGTCTTGCTAAAATTATTGCATCTATGGTACTTTTGCTGCAAAACATACAGTAAAAACATTAGAGACTTCAACGCTAGCCGCAAAAAGAGAAGGGAAGAGAGATGGGAAAGAAGAGGCCCAAACCACGAAAAGAGATGGCCACACATAGAAAAGAGGAGAGAAGAAGAGTGAAGAGGGAAAAGAGAAGAGAGGATGACAATGGTAGAGCACATGTGAAGAGAGGGGAGAAAGAGGAGGAAAAGAAAAGGAATAGGAGAGGGAAGAGAGATATGAGAAGAGGAGACATACCAAAGAAAGAGGACAGGCAACCAACAATGAAATATCAGTGGTAGAAATGCCAAGGCAGGGGACATGTGTTGGGTGCACCCCTTGGGAGGAAGGAGAACTAGTTTTGGAACGGATTTGGATGACTGGGTTGCTCAGGCTAGTTCAGGTGAGCACCTAAGGAGCTTAGCGCCTCAACAAGGCACTCAGGCCTCATGTTTGCCATGTCAGAAAACCTCTTGGCATCATTACTTGAAAGAAGTTCAATTTCATTAGTATTTTTTCAATATGTTGGTTAAATGATACCCACATTTTTCAAGAGAGGGATAGGTGTGGTGCTAGAAAATTTTACCATAAGCATTGATTGTGGAGCAGCATGGGACTGATACTCATTGGAATCTGATTGGAATTGTCATTCCAAGTAAATGTGTTAGACCACATAGCGATCACATTATATCCTAGAACTAGAGGAAATGGAAATTTAGTTTATGAATTCAGCAATCCTGGCTTTTGTAAGATTTTTTATAAATTGGGTATGCTGTTTTGGAAATTGATCTTTTAGGACAAGGTCTCCATAGATCGATCTCCCTAAAATTACAATATCCATGTTTGACATTCCTTTGAGGTCGTACAACACTTTTACGATGCATATCGAACAAAAAGTCAATTTTTCATTTACCTTTTTTTATAAAATTGGATGTTGCTCAGATATGGAGCGACACTCAGCTACGTGGCTTGATGCACATGCGATATAATTGGACAATGATCACTACTTACTCTATGATGAAGAACTATATAGCTATATAAAGGATTTTAGAAGAGTTTATTTTAGGAAAAGAAATCAGCAAAAAAGGTCATTAATTAATTGACCTAGAAACTCTAAGGGTTGTGTGAAAAATTGAAGTCTTTTGCTCTTTCTAGGTGCTAACCTTAGGACTATACTTTTGTACTAAGTGCACTCTGTTTAGGTATCCTAAAAGTCACATTTTGGATTTCTGAAAGGCATATAAGTTCCCTAGGATGTTATTCTTAGGACTCATTGCCTACATTGATTGTATTAAGGCTCCTAAACCCCTATAAATAGTGGGGCTTGTCAATAGATCAAACATTTTATATTTGAATGTAAAACTTGCATCTTCTCTACTCTTCTAATCTCTTGCTCGCCTCTCTAATCTCACTCCTCTCTTGCTTTCTCTATGTTTCTCTGTACTCTCTTCTACATCAGTTGGTATCAAAGTAATCAAGATTACTTGATTCATTTCAATCTTAAAGTTTCAACTTGTAATATAACAATGTAAGTCATATCTTTGCATATAATTCAATACTAACGAAAGAACGGTTGGGAACATACAGGAAAGTTGTTCCTCGAAGCCCGAAAAAATTAATTCGTGACCCCTTCCTAATTTAGATATTTTTGATGAAATTAAACTAAACTTGCATTTAGTTCCAAATTAAAAACCCTAATCTATGTTTTTTTTCTTAATTTTGGAGTATTTTCTAAGGGTTTTTGGGGAGTTGGTACCATAGACAAGCCCCATCGTATCAACACATGGTACGTTGGTATGGAGCAGTATGTGCCATGTCAACCGATCAGCACAAGAAGTCGAACCTTGCTTTGAAGTACCCAATGGTGAAGATGCCTTATATCATTTCAGGGTGACAAACTAACCATACCAAATGTTAAATCAATTAGTATCAATTTCCCTAGAGTTTTCTCCTACCTACATATTCTCCTAAAGTGTTCTTATATTCCAAGTTGTCAACATAATCCTTCGATTTTGGACAACATTTTTACAAACATCAATTCAGAATAATGTGAGGATCCTTGCTTATTTTGTACCACATCCAAGCATTAAGACGTTGACACTTCATGGTACCCGATGTTGAAGATGCCTCACATCACTTCCAAGTCACAAACAAACCCTATAGTGAAAGTGGTTGACATAAATACTCATATAATATAATATAATTTTGTGCTAGATGTCTGTAGCCTAACACAACCCTTTACCTTTTTCATACAGGCTTGGGACTTACACTAGTAGTGTCTTTTTTAATGTTTAAGAATATTGTCGATAAACCTAACATTTTCAAACAAAAAGTTATATGTGATGGATGACATAAGCTTTTGTTATAAAGTTTAAGTTGATTTGATATTGCTAATAGGATTGTCAAAAACAACATGTAGTGTCTTTGATGACACATGATCAAATGAATGCAATGACCTCATCAATCAAGGTGGTCTATCTCAGGAAGCATGATGCACTTCCATTTGTTTTTCTTAATCATGAACTTAATTTAAGAGGTTGAATGAGAAGCTAGAAGGCTCATAAGATGGTCTTAGGACCACTACTATAAAGAGGTTCAGTCAACCATGCAATTAAGAACGCCTAAACATCAACTATGCAAGTGTGAAAGTGGTTACTAATGACTCAGAAGAACTATATCCGTTGGTCAAACTGAAATTGTATTTTTAGACATGGGTAGTCTTCATACAGTGCCGTCTGGACCAATTTTAGACAATAAATGGTCACAATTTAATCATTCTTAACATATAAGATTTTGACATTTTACTGATGTAGATTGGTCTAGTTACATATTATGGCAATGCTTATCTGTAATAAAGATCTGCTATAACTTATTTAACATCATTACTATCTGACTAATCAATCTCCTCACGTTATATCTGTTATTTATAATACACAATATAAAGGTCACAGCTATATAGCATAGAGATGATATGAATAAATGAATTAAGAAATAAATTATAAAGTGAACCAAAGGCATCAAAAGTAACTGATTAATTTAAAATCACCTATGGATTTGTACTAGTGATAATATAAGGTAAGAGAAAGAGAAGGTAACAATAAAACAAAAAATATGCTTCACATATAATAACTTACTCGAAACTTAAGCATCCAAAAGTAATATGTCCCAAGGAAAAGAGACCTCACATAGTAAATCAAACTCACCTTAATTTCCTCTTTTCTTTTCATTTCTATAAGTTGTTCACCAGAAAGAGAAGCAACTCCATATGCTTTCTGCAAATAAAAAACAATTCTCTTACCTAATTTAGTGAAACAAATAGAAGGAATTCTATGGTTGGATTGCACTAACCTTCAGATCGTCGAGATGGCAATTTAACAAGAATACTGATCCATCTTTCAGTCTGTGGTAAAGATCTACAAGAGTCTTGTATGACAAATCAGTTGAATGATATTTATCTATTTCACATGCAGGATCCTGATTGCTAACCACTAATTCCAAAGTGTTTAGGAACTTCCATTGAGTTCCACCAAGATCATGATCCCTCTGCACTGAGTCAACCATATCTGAGTTTTGTCCCTTCTTTGTGGCATCTTTTGCAGAGTAAGTAGCATCTTCCCGATCAACCTCAAGAAACAAGTCCAGTATGTTGTTACTAAGACCAGCAGATGGACCGGAAATTATATCCTTAGTTGCACTCCCCACAAATGTAGGTTCATAGAAATACCCATTCTCATCGTGATATGGGCTTACATCAGATTCTTCTTTAACAATGCTGTGAGAACGAATAGGCCAGTCATCTAGGTTACTTTCCCGCATGCTTCTAGTGACCTGCAAATTTTTGAACAAAGGGGTAATGTGATTATCAGATGTGCATCTGCAGATTAATGCTCCTAAACCATATTCAAAATAGCTGACTATAATTTATGCCCTCATACATGATATAGAAAACTAGTGTAATAAAGGATTATAATGGCACCACCAAGGGTTTATCTTGATTAAGTTGTCGACTGCGTTCACCTTTGTTTAGGAACCACAAAGCCAATGGACAAGATTGTGTGTGAGCATCCATTACCAGCAGGTCTATGGACCTAGTACGCAGCTATAGTTGGTCTATTCTGGAGTCTTAGTTAAACTTTGTATTTAAGTATAAAGAAAGTACTATATCAGGAAACCAGAACAATTATATGAAGCATTATAATAATTTAAATAGCTCCTGATCCTAGATTGTTTAAGAAGTCAGATGAATAGTGAGATCATATGCACAGACGTTTCTAAGTGATGCAAGCCTCCTGCATTAACTGGTATCAGGGCCAAGTTCCACTCTGACTCTATGATTCTGACTCAGAAAATGTAGTTCAGAATAAGCAATACATGCCGGCAGCATTTGCAAATTTTGAAAAAGAACCATCATATAAACAACCAGTTGACAGTCATCAGCAACTTAAACAATTAAACCAGTAAAATGATTTTGCCAGCTTATAGCACTGAGTACAACTTCACGTGAAGCTAAAAGGACCATTGTCTGACCATGCTTCTTCTTTCTGAAAGCAACTTGAATGTGATCTATAGAAAGGCACATTCAGTAAAGCCTTCCTTCTTCATTTACCAAAGGATAATCTAGGAAAATCCTTTGAATAACTCAAATCAAGTCCATAAGGGACAATCAGGACAGCCATATGCTGATCAGTAGAAAACTACCCAGGCAGAAATCCATGTAGGGTAGAAATCCAGTGCTTTTTTACATCCTCCAAATTTCAGAAGAGGTATTTTGATTGTTGGGTCCCGACACATTTGACTCAGCATCTTAAATATTTTGATTTTTCATAGCTTTAGAGAGAGAAGAATGCTTTAATAAGACTGTCAAAATACATATCAAACGATGATGTCGCAGCTCAAAGGAATAGAGAAACACAACCTCTTGTCCAGCAGTTGTTACAACATCATTCTGGAGAAAATTACCAATGAAATTCCAGAACCCATCTTCACATCATTTATTGCTATTCTCTGGGCTGGAAAACCAATCATCTTCATTTTAGGTGTTTCTCGTTTAATCATAAACTTCCAAATCCTTAGGAGAACTAACATCAGAAAAAGAACATGTTCCATCTGTAATTTAATTATCAACATCTAGTCCATTGCTAACATTCATTTAACTATTTGTTTGCCAGTGAACTCCAGATCCAATTTGAATAACCTTCACAGTATACTTTTCATATCACAAATGTACATCACAATGGCGCAGGATGAGAACGCACCTAGTTATTTTCTTCAAATATGAAAAATAATTGGCAGATGTATTCTTCACCGGAACATTCATGTTCTAATCCTAATGGGAAATGCAGAAGCTACTGCACAAGTTACTGGACTGAATGCACCCTGTAGATGTCAAGGGTGGCTAAAATGCAAGAACAGAAAACAAGGAGGGGGGCCAAGTGAAGAGGCTGCTGATCCTCACCTCGAATCTCTCTAAAAAGGGTAGCTAAAATGCAAGAAAAGAAAACGAGAGGCCAAGTGAACAGGCTGCCGATTCTGACCTCGATTTCTCTAAAATCCGTGGTTTCGGCGCATTGAAGACCAGATTTCTCGTGTCGTATTCCATCTTCCTGAGAAAAAGAGAGCCAGAAGATGATCGATCAGCGAAAAAGAATAACCAAAGTTAGACCACGCCGCCAGCATCAGAAATCCCATCATCGAAATCAATATTATCGTCACCTTGAGCACCGAATTGGGCGACGAGGAAGAGGCATCCTTGTATTCCCAGGAGCTCTCGTCGGAATCGTCCTCCTTCCCCTCGGCCAAACAAAGGCCATCGTTGTCGCCGCCGACCGGTTGGGGAGCTTGTCCATAGAGACTGGTGATCAGATCCCTCAACTCTCCATGCCCGGCGACAGGTCCCTTGCGATCTTCGGCCGGGATCGAAGAAGATAAAGAAGCGGAGAAGAGGACGGGCGGATGGAGAGGCTCCGGCTCATCCACCTCCTCCTCCCCAAAGATCGAGAGCGGCAGGGCACCGCTGGGCTTCTCCCACTGCTTGACACCGGCGATCTTGTCAGCAGCGGCGGCGTATAGCGGAGGGAAGGCGTCGAAGAGGGGCGGCGTAGATGGGGACTCGACGGGGCGAGATCCAAGCGGGCTGATGACGAAATCGCCCCACTCGTCATCGTCCTGCTGCTGCTGCTGCGTCGGCGGCGGCGATGGGTGAGACGGGAAAGGTTGGACGGAGGAGGCGAACTTGAAGTCGCCGAATCCGTCGTCTTCGTCGAAAGAGAAGGAGTGCGCGGGGGAGGAGATGGATGCAGCAGCAGCAGCAGGAACGTGGATCCCCGGCATGGTGGCGGTTGCGGTGGCGATGCCGCCGAGCCGGAGGAGGGAATGAGCTGTTTCCGATGGTGTTTTGTTGGGGGCGGGCACAACGAGGCGCGACTTTATGGTGCGGCCACAATTGACGGGCTGGGAAACGCCCGATGAGGAAAGCCCCGCCGACGCAGCGTCGGGTTTGTTTGTAAGACCATGTCGTTGACCGTCCATAGCTGTAAGCGGATCCGTTTAAATGCTTATCTTGCTCTCAACTCCGACACGACGCGTGTCGGATTCGGATTGGAGTCGATTCCATGGGTCGATCGTCATGGATCGGGTAGAAGAAGAGCATAACAAACTCCAGCTCGGACACAACACATGTCGGATTCGGGTTGGAGTCAGTTCCATGGGTTGATCATCATGGATCGGGTAGAAGAAGAGCATAACAAACTCCAACTCGGCCACAACGCATGTCGGATTCGGGTTGGAGTCAGCTCCATGGGTCGGTCATCATGGATCGGGTAGAAGAAGAGCATACCAAACTCCAAAAACACATTGATGCATATGCACTTCTATTAATTAATATAGAATAGAATGGCGTTGGAGTGATATTGATCAAACATAGAAAGTAAATATTGCCAACAAAAAAAAAAGGTATGGCAATTAAATAGATTTTTTAAGTTTTGCATAGATGTTTGTGTACCTTTACGCTGTAGCCGTAGAGTCGACACGGCTAGGTCCGAGCCTGGATGCACTAGGTCGTCTTAGCAAGTGCTCGGGCAAGAAGTCGGTGTCGGGTCGAATGGAGTTGGTTGATCGTTTTCTCGGGAGTGATTTCTCCTTCCGTTGGTCGGCTTATCGTGCGCCTGTCGATTCTTGCACACAGGTCCGATCGGGATGGGTTCTCCCGACTCGACCCCTTTGAAGCTTGAGTTAGCGTTTTAGTGAGAGAGATAGATGAGTGTTCGAAAGGTCATCATTTCAAATGACATCGGCCTGGGGATTTTTATACGGACCAGGGGCCTGATAATTACCTGATTCCTCGATTGGCTGTGGAGGCACCGTCCTGAGCTTTCCCGGATGGCGCCGTTCTATCCTATGCTCACACGGGATTGGGTGTACATTCCGAGGTGCCGCTTTGGGTTTCTCGGGACAGCACTATGCTACTTCGGTCGACGTCTGTTCTAATACGGGTGCGTGCTCGGAGGTACCACCGAGGGGTCGTCCCGAGTTTTTCAGGACGTCATCGTGCTACTTTGTGCGCCCAGTTTGTCTTCGTACGATCGAGGGGCTTCGAGCTATGCCAATGTGGCCTACCACCTCAGCCTCCCATGATGATGTGGCGGTATGACGCCACCTATGGGAGGGGGGCGTCGGTATGCACCACCAATGTATGATTGTTTAGGGAATGTTTAGGTTATTATGATTATGAATAAAATTATGATGGTGATACGGTAAAATTTGATCATCAATCTAATGTTTTAAAATCGATGTGACCTAATTTATTTTTAGAGTTATCATGTATAAAAAAGGTGAAAAATATTCTTCTAGGATGACATGGCCATGACTAAAAAGACTAGTGTTGGATGAAATCTTTTCAATAATTAGGTGGTGCATTTGTCTTTTTGTAGATATCAAAAGCTCATAAGATATATATATTTAATAAATTTGAAATGAAGATATACCTCCATAGAAAGTTAGCTTTATACAATGTCAATTATACAACCATTCTCTTAAAATATTATGATGATATAGCATCTCTAATAAGCTCATTATCATTACTAAAAGCTAACATGGTATTTCTAACATGCATTGATTAGAACTAACAATCATATTATATGCTCATCGTTTCGTAGTTGGATATTTGTATCATTATCGAGTGATGCATCGCTATCAGATGATTTTTATGATCGAATTTAATTACATCATTATCAAGGAGATGGTTGAGTTTGATTACATTGGGATAAAAAAATTGTTATAATTAAGATTTGTCCTCACCACTTATCCTTCATAAAGATCAAACAAAAGTATAACATCTGTCGACTAAAAATCTAAGAAAACCAAATTAGATAATTTAGTCTGATTCAGTTTTAGGATTAAGATCGTGTTCGCCATTTATTCTTTCTAAAATAAAAAGAGTGGAAAATATAAAACAAAAACAAAAAACACCAAACCCGAGTATTTGGTCCGGGTCGGTTCAGTTCGTTCGATTGGAACGGCTCGGTTCAATCACGGCCCGAGCAATCTTCGAAGAAGAACCCCAAAACCCTACCGCCCTTTATCCCCTACTTACGATTTCGACGCTCCCCTCTTCCCCGATTCCTCTCGTCGGTCCGTCTGTCGCTCTCCCGGAGCCTTCGTCTTCTTCCTCGCGCTCTCTCGTTCCTCTTTTTCTGGCGCTGGACCCTACTTCCTACCTCTCTCTCTCTCTCTCTCTGGCTTAATATGACCGCCGTCGAAGATACGCGGTGTCGGCGGCGACACACAAGCAAAGACTGGCATTAGGTGGATGTCGGACGGCAGCGGCGGCAGCAGATTGGGCTGCGAATTTTGAGGTTGGTTTTCAATTTTTTCCGTTTGTTTTCGTTTATTTGTTCCGTTTTTATGGAAGTTTTCATCTGATTAGAAAAACCGAAAAACCCTAACCATGGTTACCCAACCCTTATCCCCTACTTACGATTTCGACGCTCCCCTCTTCCCCGATTCCTCTCGTCGGTCCGTCTGTGGCTCTCCCGGAGCCTTCGTCTTCTTCTTCGCGCTCTCTCGTACTTCCTACCTCTCTCTCTTTAGCTAAATATGACCGCTGTTGAAGATACGCAGTGTCGGCGGCGACATACAAGCAAAGACTGGCATTAGGTGGATGTCGGACGGCAGCGGCGGCAGCAGATTGGGCTGCGAATTTTGAGGTTGGTTTTCAAATTTTTTCCCCTTTGATTTCGTTTATTTGTTCCGTTTTTATGGAAGTTTTCATCTCATTAGAATGCTAAGTTTGGTATATCATTTGATTGTAGTTTTGGTTTCAAAGCAGATTTATTATTTTCAATCAATTTTTATGTTAGCTTTTCTCAGTGACGTAGTAGCCTTTGGGATTTCTAACATTATGGGCTTCCGATTGATGTCTGATTTGGTTATTGGGGTCTTAATATTATTGATGTCTGATCGCTAGCTGAGGGGTTTTAGCCTTTTTTCTAATGATGCCGTCTGTCAAGTTAAATTGGATTGATTGTGAACCAGCCTGGATACGGAGCTTAAAGAAGTTCATTTTTGTGGATATAATGTAGGTTACACAAGTTATTTTGATGTTAGGATTGGACTTTAAAGAGTTCTTGGTGCCTTAATTTTGCTAGAATTTTGTGGGGTTATGAAATTAACTTTCCCCCCACAACTATAGTATATGAGAAAAGCATTCCCTGCATTGTTATTCTCCTTTACTAATGCAATAAATATTTTTATTTAATAGTTTAATTTTGCTTTAGTTATTGTGGGGTTTCAAATTTTAGAGAGATACTTTCCCCCACAACTATAGTATATGTTCTCTATTTAACAATTTAAATCTTGGTTACTAAACTTATTAGTTGTCGCAATTGGCAACAATTTATAATGACCTGTACCACCTGGTATGTTAACATTGCCAATGTCAGTCCAAGATTGATAGTACCTGATTCAAAATTCGATATATAGAAAAATTAAATAAATAAATGGTATAAGAATAACTGTTCATAAGGATCTTAAGAACAATATTGTAGATGTGCAAAGAATTGGAGATAAAATTAGAGTTCTAAATTGTCTTAGGAGAAGATGTTTTGAATGTCTTTAGTGTTTATGCCCCTCGAATTGGATTAGATGATTAAACCAAAAGAGAATTTTGCCCCTCAAGTTGGATTAGATTATAAAAGAGATTTCTGGGAGAACTTAGATGCTATCATTTAAGGAATATCTGCAATGGAAAAACTTATAATTGAAGAAGATTTGAATGGTCACGTAGGAAAAACATATGGTGAATCCTTTTGCTTGGAGTAATTTACCTAAAAAAGAGGAGAATATAATTCATGAGACATTTGCTTCCATTCATTTAAGTGTGTAACTTGTTTTACATCACCGATGCATTCTTGAAGTTCCATGTTGTTTTGCATGAAAAATGACACCTCTAGTAGTTTCTCACAGAAAATATGAGTCATGACATTAGGATCTTTAGGATCCTTTAGATAGTTGTATTTCCAACCAGGATCCTTTCTTGATTTTTTTTTTGTCAAGTATTTTGAGTTACTCTCTATACTTGTTATTATTCTTGAAATATAGAAAGGATCGAACATCAAAGGTGAAATACATTAATTGTTATTATTCCTAAAAAAATAGAAAGGATTGAACATCGAGGGCGAAATAAATTAAAAAAATGTGAATATCAATAGATCATGTAGTATGCTACAACTATAGGGTGTTGTTTGTCGTCCTCAAATCAAGTTTATTTCCATCTAATAGGGTGATGGAAAGTCCTAACTTAAGAAGCACGGACATGGACATGGACAAGGACATGACACGACACAAACATGGCAACACACCAACACAGATATGGTGAGGACACGTGTATTTTTTCATGTATATAATATTCGATTAACATGAGTTTTATAATATTTATATTTAAAATTTATAAACTCAATAATTTGAACAAATGAATATCATCAAACAGGTTAAAACAATTAAAATAATCCAAACTTCAGTATCCATAATAAAGGTTGAGTACAACAAATCCATTTAATAATCTTCAAATAGAATTGATATATGTTTCCTTGCGACAACCTCTAGATTTCTTTTCTTGCGAAGCATATGAGCCTCATGTGAGGGTCATGTGTGTACAATGTCGCACAAGAGTGTCCGGCACGTGTGTCCATGTGTCCAACACGTGTCGGTCAAGGACACATCCACCAAAGCACGTGTTCGTGCTTCTTAGGTCCTAACAGGGTGTTGTTTTTGTCATAAGTTTCTAACAAAATGCTTAAACTGAGATCATTTATAGGAAATAAGAATAGAGATCAAAGTTACTGTGAGAAAGAGGAGAGTATGGCACCTCGGTTGAGGAAGCAACATCTGACAAAGGAAGGCTGCAATCTCGGGCCCAGCCAGGTGGTGCATAGGGCAAAGGAAGGTTGTAAAGGCGGCAGTCGATGGTGTAAGACGGAGTAACGAAGCATCAGATGATGGGGGAACAAACAACAACGACAACATAGGGTTTCTCTTCTGTTGGCAGAAAGGGTCGAGCGCTGAGTAAGTGGTTGAATTAGTTGGTTTGGCTGAATCAAATTCAATTTGATTGACTTACTCTAACCCATGCTTCAAGTGACTCAGTTGCATGCTTGAGTTGCTGGCGCCTGAGCTCAGGTGTGTGCCCGAATTGCGCATGTTTAAAGCAACTCATTGGGCGCTTGGGCAAGAGCCCAAGTAGCTTTTCAAAACGCCAAGTACAAGTTGTATAAGTGTCTTGTCTGTATTTTAAGTAGTTTGTTTGTAGCTAATTTATATAGTATATAACAATATAAAATCAATCAGCAAAAATTTGGCTATCTGTTTTACGTGAAGCAACATGTTGAGTAACTTGTGATATAGCAGTAAATGCAAGACGTGTAGGTGGATCTACCCATCAAATTCCTATTCACTGCATGACATCTAGCTCTTGATGAAGCATGTCCAGGCATGATTCACATTGTGAGGTATCCTGATGTGCTATGTCATTGCTATCACAAATTCACAATGCTGTCTATCATAATTTTTGGTGGAAGTCACATAAATTTTAGTGGAAGTCACAGCGGTCAGCATATGAAAGCCATGCTGGATCATTTGGATAATGGATGCATATGTTCATGGATGAGTACTCAACTTTGCCTTTATTGAGAGCCTTTTTGTGTGCATGATCCATCCTTTGTATCTGATAAATATGAGAGTAATTATGATCTCAAATGAATTAAAAAGATATAGCTGTATCCTACCTATTTTTCTATTTTTCTTTAGCCCCTGTTTTGGCATTTTGACATGCACATTGGATTTCCTGCTGTGTATTTTTCTCCTTAGAAAATATAGCTGTTTCTTACCTTTTTTTTAGCCCCTGTTTTATCATTTAGACATTCACATTGGAATATCTGTTGTTTCTTTTTTGCCTTTGCCTCGCAGAGTGAGTAAAGTTGTTGATAATTCCAAGTTTTTGATAATTGCAAATGTGAGAAGCAAAGAGGAGCACATTTGGGGGGGGGGGGGGGGGAGGGAGGGAGAGGAGGTATTGATTATGGGTAGATACAATAAATAACATTTATGCTAATAGCAGATCGACAGTGGTTGATCATCTTGTTGTGCTTCAGACAATAGGGCTATGCATGATAAGGATGTGGAATGCCTAAGCTTAAAGGGAAGCAAAGCTGAAAAGAAACATGTTTTGGTTTTTTTTTTGTGCTGCATCTGGTAAAGTGGGATAATATTTTTTTATATTATTCTACTTTCTATTACGTTGTAAGGTAATAGGTCCTTCTAAACTCTTGGACCACCTTATTTATTTTGGGTCATGAAGTCTTTGGTTCACATGTGGAAAATGGGATCGAGGACCTTACTTTCCTTGCAAGTGTCATGAAACTAAATTATGGAACTCTTTTATGTTTTAAATTTTAGATATCAGGTCTTTTTAGTAATTTCAGTCTGTATATGAACCATAAACTTACATTTTAATGGGTTGGATTATTTGCTTTTTGACCATGATTGCTTTATATTTTGTCCTAGTAGAAGACAACTGTGTATGATCTATTGCTTTATATTTTTTTCCTAGTAGAAGACAACTATGTATGATCGATTGGTCATGGTTTGTCTTACCGGTCTGTACCGATGTACCGACCAGCTATCGATATGATACATACCGAGCTATACCGACATATGATACATGAGGGTATACTAATGTACTGCCTGTATTGGTCTACTATCGGACTGGTATGTACTGTCCGTACCAAGTGGTATGCTATGGTACGACAAACCTTGCTATTGGTAATCAAGATTCAACATTGCTTTTGTTGTGTATATCATGATTTACATATCCAAGTTATTCTCTTTCCATTAATAAATGTTTTAGATGTTCTAACATGAACACCTCTGGCATTAGACTGTAATATACACTGTGAGATGTTGTTGTCTTACTTTATGACAAACTTCATCTCTCGACATTATGCAGGTTGTATCCAGAAATTGGTAAGCATTTGGCAGCATGCAGGGTCTAAGTACTAGCTGTGTTCAGCAAAGATTTGCTTTAATTAGATGCTGTGATTCGAAAGGCAAGAAGTCTCGGCGTCGAAAAACAAGGGAGGAAAGGAGAACATTGGTGGAGTCTTTTATAGACAAGTAATAAAAGTTTCCTTCAACAGCTGACTTCTTAACGAAGGAATTATTTGCTAGTTTGTCGCATGAATTTGTTTGTATGACTCCCCATTTTGGGGTTATCCTTTCTGCCATGAACATTTTTATTGTTGTTGACCATATAATTGCAACTTGCAATAGTTAATGGAAGTTTAATATGCAGGACTTCTTCAACTCAACAAATCATATTATTGTCATTAGCAAGTCGTATATGCAGGATTGAAGTATAGTGGAACCACCTTGTGCTGTCCAACACAATAACTTAGATGTGTCACATTTTCTAGTGCAACTTTTAATTTACAAAATATAACAGCTGATCAGTGACAAATAATTTAATGTAAGCTTATTTGCCTCATCCTCTGAATTTTGCATCTAAAATATTCTTAAGGAACCCATTTAATGTAGTGATCCAAAAGCCATTTTATGGATTATGCTATAGTTGAAATGAAATCATCTATATTTTCAACTTTCCTACTATGTTATAGCTACAAGACCCAATTTGCCTCTATGATAATCTGGAAATCTTGATTTAGTATGCATGCATCACTAATCAAACTTACAAACTCAATTTCCCTTTATGGATTTTCTTAACCATGACTGTATACCTACCC
Organism: Musa troglodytarum; assembly: GCA_023547065.1. Classification (NCBI taxonomy): domain Eukaryota; kingdom Viridiplantae; phylum Streptophyta; class Magnoliopsida; order Zingiberales; family Musaceae; genus Musa; species Musa troglodytarum. Next base: position 60,984,489 of record CP097510.1, on the reverse strand, counting down.
TACTATTCTTTGGTTCTCTTTAACTATTCTACTTTTGGCCAGTCACACTTTTGCAGATTCATTGAAGTTCTTGGTGCATTCTTTTTGTCTGATTTGGAAGTCTTTGATTGTGAAAAAGTGACCCTTTTGCATGATGCTCCTGCCAATGTGGCTTTGGTTATGGTTTATGTATACAGCCTTATCCCTACAAGTAGAGAAACTAATTTTGTGACTCGAACTCCGATCATTCATATTACAAAGGAGCAACCTTACCATTATACAGAAGCTCACTCTGACTTGGATGTCTTTGATTAATTTTTCTTTCTTTTGCGGCTTGATTTTTTGTACTTGATACTAATCCACCTCAGATTACTTCTAAATTTCTTATATATGTTAAAGGCATTAGACTTACAAGGTTTCTGATTTCTTTCTTCGTTTATACCCATGTAATTTCTTCATCTATAATCTAGTAATTTTTGTGTTTATTCAGTATGTAACACATTATGACATGTATTTCTATCTTAATCAATTCAGAATTAAGTGATCATACATTTCCAAGTTTTCAGTCATTGAAGCCATTCTGCTATGGCCACAAAGCATTGGAGTAATGTTCTGTCTGCAATGTTCTTTGAGTTCCTTCATGTGGTACATAACCAATGAAATATAACCATCTGTATTTGTTATTTTGGGAGCTCAATTCTGTCTTCTGCACTATTTGCAACTGGTTTATCCTGTTTATGTAAATCTTTGCATATATTATTTACAAATTTTAACTATGCATTTAGGAACAAGTACTGAAGTAGCATTTTGTATCTGACATATTAAGATAAAACTCATTGTAATGTTTATGCCATATGATCTTGAAGTTATTCAAAACTATGTTCCACATTATCAGAATGTGTTACATAAAACATTGTTACAAAACTGCTTTCAGGTACCGAACATTAAATAATGGAAAATTTCCTTCTCTTAATCTAACACACAAGGAAGTTGGTGGGTCTTTCTACATAGTAAGGGAGATTGTTCGGGATATAATTCAGGAGAATAAGGTGCTGGGTCCTGGTAGTCCAAGTATGAAAGCACTTACCCTTGAAGATTGCGTGGACGAACATGAGTCAGAAAATTTTGCCATCAATCCTCACTATGAAGTGTTTAAATCATCTATTGAGCTTGCAGTTGATGAGAAGCAGATAGAAATATCCTCTCAACCACACCTGGGCGAAGACAATGAACAATTAGTACTACCTGATTTCAATGAAATTATTGTATCTGGTCAAAATAGTCAGTTGTTCTCTCATGTCATACAGCACAGACCCAATCATTTAGAGCAAAGCTCCAGTGGTGATAATGAGCATGATAATCTAATCAACACGGAATCCAAGGAAGTGAACTTGAGAAAGCCATCATCGTGGACACATGACAAGACAGGAAACAATGAAGAAAGTGGTTCTGCAGTTCACGGTGATTTAGAAAGAAACGAATTTCATAAGGTTAAGCAACCCGAACCCTTGTATGAGACTTTCTCAATTACTTCTCCAGAAGAAGAGCTGCTGTTGAATGAAGATGTAAAAGACATTTGCAAGAGTCTTGCTGAGACAGTTAACATGTCAACAAAAAAAGGGAATTATGAGACTAGTACGACAGATGCTTTACCAGAAGAAAAGGTTTTTATAAGCTCATTGACCACATCTGATCATTTGTTTAGTAATCTAGCTTCCTCTGAGGAAGAATTCTCTTCATTGGTATCTTCTGCTATGAAGACTGACTCAGACGAATTAGTTGCACCCCAGGATGTTGTGAGTATCCAAAGTTTGTCCAATGTGCAGGAAGAGTCCAATGACGAGCTTTCCATTCCAAATGGAACAGAGCTGATAGAAAATACCTTTTCCAGTTTAGATGATAAAGTAACAAACTCCATGTCGCAAGTATCACAAAATCCAATTTTCCCTCCATCTGGCATTTTGCAGGCTGAGGTCAGTTTCTACAATCATTCTGCCTTGTGTTGTTATTTACCTAGTTGTATGATACTTTGTCATCTTTATTATTTTGTGCCATAATATTGAAGCTCTCTATATTTTGTACTTGTTACTGTATCACACATTTTCTTTTGAGAAATTTTATTTTTACCCTCCATGGTATATGTTTGTTATGTGATCAAGTTAGTTTGATCACAGTAAGTTTAGCAATTTAGTATAAATTGAAGAAATAGTAGATGTAGTTTGATCAAGAGTCCTAGTTGTATACATTCAGTCATACGGAGGCCTAGGTTTGGCTAACAGTCTACCAGCTTCTTGAATTTTTCTAGATTGTCATGATTACCTTTTGTTTTCTATATTGTAAAATTGATAATGGTGTCCCTTGAATTCTTTCATTTTGGAATTGGTGTCCAATTGATGAGGTCAATTAGATGTTATTCAGGTCATGTAAGAGACCTAGTTGCATATGGGAAATGGTAGTTAATAATGGAAGATCGTAATGGTTGATATTCGGAAAGATGCAACAAAAAAATTTTAGGAAGGAGACTAATCTCTACATTCTTGCTTTTTTCCCTATTAGAAGTTTAGTTTCAGCAGGTGATGGGAAACAAATTTTATGTTGCTGCTTGATTGGATAAATAGGTTGTACGATTTTCAGAAGAATATCAAGTGTTTCCTTATGACAAAGCTTAGTATTATTATAGGGTTAGGGTATGTAGCTACATGAGAAAGCCAGAGTTATTAACTATACAACTATATATGCTAACTTTATTACATTAAAAGTAGCAAGATCATCCAAGCAGCTTAAAGTCTTTGCTAACATCCATATTTATATTGCAAACATCTATGCTTATAGAGCTCTTGTTGCACTTAAAAACCCTAAAAAGGGTGTATTTAGTGCACGAGGCTCTCGTCAATGTGGGATCTTGAGAGGGTCAATGTATGTAGCCTTACCCATAAATATTTAAAGAGGTTTCCGTGACTCAAACCCTGGTCTCTCAGGTCGCAAAACCCTCTAACAAAGAAATTAACTAGTTTAGAAATTTCTCTTTGATATTTAAGAAATATATGAAAAATGCTAATTTCATGTTATAGTAGTGTTTAATATTGGTACAATTCATGTTATAGCATAGTTCAGTGTTTCGACTGATTTTGATACACTTGATTTGAATAGTATAACCCAGTGATTTAAAAAGTGCTAGGCACCAAAAGGTGTCAATGTCCAAAAACGCCTGAGGCGCTCTCTCGAGCAAAGTGAGGCGCTAAAATATAAAAATATATAATATAATTAATAAATATAATTATTTAAATAAAAACCTAATAATAATTTCAAATAAATAAAAATTAATAGTATTAAAATAAAAAAATAATATATTATTAATCTAATAAATAAAAATACTATTAACAGTTAGCAGTATACTATAAATATACTATTAATACTATTGAGAAGAGTGTAAGGGAAGATCGAGGGCGACTGAGAGTAGCGGCAGCGGTAGCAGCGAGAGCGGGAGTGCTGAGCAACGATAGTGGCAACGGTAGTAGCGTCAACGGGAGCGAGAGTAGGAGCGGTGATAGTGGCAACGGCAACGGGAGCGACGATAGTGGTAGCGGCAGCTCCCAACAACGGGAGTGGCGAGCAGCGAGTAGCGACAGTGGCAGCAAGCAGCGGGAGCGGCGAGCAGTAGCACGTGTGGGCCTCCATGCGAGTGTAAAGAGTCTAATGCCCCAAACCCTAAAAGGGGAATAAGAAATGTAATATATATTATATATTATACATTACATAAAGTGATAAACCAGATTGGACCGTGTGGTTTGAGCTGGTCCGTGTACCGAACGTGGCAGTTTGTACTTTGATGAACCTTGCATTGTTGCATCTGGTGGTGCAAATCATCTACGTGGATAGAACGTGAAAAGTTTGGTTGGTTTTGGTCATCATTCAACTTGACATGGTCAGCATTGATAAAGTTGTGTTTTTACCATATCTCATTTAAAAACAGTGACCGGGTAGGCTTTCAGATAGGCCAGTGATTTCATGGTGTTGGGTGCATGTCCTTGCCTCGTCAAAGCACTAAAAGAAATTCCTAAATTTTGTGGCAGTGGTGGTGCATGTTCTTGATTGTTGTTTAACTTCTAGGGTCCAACAATCACCTCGCATCCCAAATATCTTTTCAAGTCGGAGATGCTTGTTTTCTGTGATTCTATATTGGAACTGTCAGTTTATACATATAAAATGCAGACATGATAATCTGAATTTTTTGATTTGACATGTCAGTATCCATTGAGTTGGAACAAATTAGTCTAGTGTTGATTTGCATATGCTTCTGAAGACTAAAGAATTTGGCTTCAATTTTTATATCTCCAGTCACAATAATATTCCTGATCACAAAGATATTCTCACGGTATGAAATGAGTCTGAAATAGGCTTCAGCATCGGTTTTTTTTTTGTCGTATATATATTTTCCCCATGCTAATGTCACCGCACGTCTGACAAAGTGGACCAATGGAATTATTCTCGTATGCCATTTTTGCAGGCACCACCTGTGCCTAAGGTTTATGATACAGAGAGCTCCAAGCAAAAAACTGAATGTGCCTCTGCCGAATCACTTTTGCCGACCATGCAGGAAATATCAACGATTCCATTGAAGACTGGGCATAAAACTGAAGATAGCAGTATGGACAGGAGTAGCAGGTAAAACTCAACATGGTTTTTTACTTTGTTATAGATGATTCCAACAATTTTTTGTACTCTTAAGTAATCCAGTTGATAAGCAAAAAATAGGCAAAGAGCTTAGCGTAATATCCTTTCTAGGACATTATCAATATTGACAATGTACTTTTATTTGTGAAAGCCCGCCCTTGCTATATATAGTCAGTCTATGACATTATGGGCCATATATGCTCATGACTTTATTCTTTTTCTAGTGTTATCAAGTGAATGAATGCGTTGTGGGTCTGATTAGGACCGGAGGAGTTTTGAGAAACGAGTCTCGTATGATAGTGTATACCACCGGTTCTAAATAGATAGCAAATCTTTTCTTAGTCATAGATGTACTCGGCATTGACTAGCAATTTATTGTGCCTTTTCAGCAAGTCTGCAAATGCTAACGAGGAGATCCAGTCGAAAACCAATCCAGTGTGGGATGCAATAAAAGCTTTTGTGGCTGGCTTTATCGAGTTTTGGTCCGACTAGACGTCTCCCATAAAAAAAAAAAAAGTGTCATTTGAATCCTTTTCACGTTTAGTCATGAAAATATGAGTCCACTTAAGTTGTTATCTACTTTTTTATCCCTCGAAGGATGCTCTTTTCTTGTGCCTCGATCTCAATTCAGTGCTCTTAAAGATTGCAGGAAACATCTTGTTGCAGTGCGCCGACATCAGGTTGTGCCGTGTTTGTTAAGATTGCAGGAAACAACTTCCAAGTTGCAGTGCGCCCGACATCAGGTTGTGCCGAGTTGAGACATTGCTACTAACTATTCTTTGTGCCCCTTTATTTGTTTTTTGTTTTTTTGTTCCAAATGATCGCAGATGTCTAAGATAGTATTGCATCTTTCGAAATGCTTCATGCCGTCTTGCAGTTTTCTTTCACGAGGAACTCTTCACTGGTCATCTCCTAGTCATGGTGTTTTGCCTGTTTCATCTCCGCCCTTTCCCATTTTTATTTTATTTTATTTTATTCTGTCTCTAGATCTGAATTATGGCTTCTTCATGCTTTTGCAGGGTCTCGATGACTGACTTTGAATCTTCATTGGCTTAATAAAATAATCTATATCATCATTTTATAATCTAAATCATTTTATTATTGTATTTTTATATTAAAAAAATAAAATTTAAACTTATTAATTACTAGCTTAGTTCATTATTAGGAACATTAAGCTCTAAAATATTACACACAAACAAAAAAAAAAACCCCATCGAGCTTAAGATATAATAATACCGCAAAGCATAAGCATAAGCAGCATTGTAAAAGAAACTGTGTTTTATTTAACTTGGAATTTGCGACAGGCTGTCAATCTTCTACATATCTCTGGCCATATCGGACTTCCTCAGATCGACGGTAACATCTCCCACGGTGGCGTCGCCCGCACGGAGCACCAAGGAGACCACCAGCTTTTCGGCGTCGTCGGCGTTCATGTCGTCCAACAGTGCGGTAAGACCCAGCTTGAGACCCGCCATCCTCACGGCGCTGTCCTCCCTCTTGTACGGCAGCTTCAGGAAGATGCCTGCCAACTCCCCGAGGCCCGGCCCTGCGAGGTCGCCGCGCGCGGCAGCGACGTAGACGTCGAAGCGAGTCGCGGTGGTGGGATCCACCCGTATGGCGTCGATCTGGAGCACCTCCACCTCCTGCTCCTTCTCCGCCTTGGTCCGGCTCTTCTTGGGCCTCGCCACCAACACCCGGAGCGGCGCGGCGGGGTCCAACCTCCGGGGCTGCGTTCCGAACTCCTCCACCCGCAGCAGCTCGTCCTTGGCCTCCGTTGCCGCTTGCTTCGACGAATCCACCTGCACGCGGCAATCAATCAGAATCGCTGCCTATCTATCTGTTGGACACGTGGATCTAGATCCGAGGGCGTCACCGGCTCCGGTAGCGCGATCGGCCCCGCGGCCACGCTGCAGAGCCCTCCCAAGCCGGCGATCAGCAAGCCTCGCCGTTGCAGCGGGGTCGGCCGGGGACCCTCGCTTTGATCGTGGCTTCCCTGGCGGCACGACACGCGGGGGAGGCGGCGGGAGCGCGGTCGCTGGAGGAGGCACGCAGAGGTAGCGCCGGCGACGGTGGCGCTCGGCACGATGCCTGCTCCGGTGGACATGACGGCTGCGGGTAGCCGATGTGCCCGAGGTAGGTGGCGACCAGAAGAGGCTTCTCGAATGGGGCGGGATCTGATGAACGATAAACGTGGCACAACATCGAAGGCAATCTTCTTATGCTGTCAGCTCCGAACACGGAATAGACAAGGTGGCACGTGGCGCCCGGCATGATGCTGCCTCCGGTGGTGGACATGACGGCTGGTGATCGTGGCTTCCCCCGGTGGCGTGGCGACCAGAAGAGGCTTCGAATGGGGCGGGATCCGATGAACGATAAACGTGGCACAACATCGAAGGCAATCTTCGCTCCCGCACACGATGCCTGCTCCAATGGAAACGGAGAGACGGCCTTACCAACCAAACGAATACGTCGTCGTGGCGACCAGATGAACGCTTCTCACGGATGAATGTCTCGTCAATCGAAGAGCCTCTTATGCTGCATAGCAACCCACGAGATAAACGTGCTGTCCAATCGGGCGAAGCCGGGCCGCGCATGGGTCTTTTGGGCCGGGCTCACGCTAAGCTGCCTTCTGCGCGAGTCTATTGAGATGGGCCGGGCTTCTACAGCACACCGAAACCGGACCGGAGCCACTAGCTGGGCCGCTGGGCCAAGAAGGCCCACGATATAAACGTGCTGTCCAACTTGGCGAAACCGGGCCGCGCATGGGTCTTTTGGGCCGGGCCCATAATTAGCACACCGAAGCCGGACCGGAGCCAATATCTGGGCCGCTGGGCCAAGAAGGCCCACGAGATAAACGTGCTGTCCAACTGGGCGAAGCCGGGCCGCGCATGGGTCTTTTTGGGCCGGGCCCATAATAAGCTGCCTTCTGCGTGAGTCTATTGAGCTGGGCCGGGCTTCTATAGCACACCGAAGCCGGACCGGAGCCACTAGCTGGGCCGCTGGGCCAAGAAGGCCCACGGAATAAACGTGCTATCCAACTGGGCGAAGCCGGGCCGCGCATGGGTCTTTTGGGCCGGGCCCATAATAAGCTGCCTTCTGCGCGAGTCCATTGAGCTGGGCCGGGCTTCTATAGCACACCGAAGCCGGCGCGGAGCCACTGGCTGGGCCGCTAGGCCAAGAAGGCCCACGTCACAGGCTGCTCCCACGTGTTCGGACCGAGTCGCGGACTCGGTCGATCCTCTCCCACACCAAACTCGGAGCATAAAGGTTTTACTTTTTTTTTTTTTTGTGTGGAAGTACAAAACCATTTTTAGCTCCCTATGTAAAAGAATAGTTTTACAAAATTAGATAAGTTGATAGATCAAGAACTTAGAAGATGTTGCAGACATAAACCTAGGCAGTATCACTCACTGGTCCAGACTCAAAAAAAGTTCCAAGACCAGCTCAATTTTTAAAGATAATGAAGTTAAATATTTTCATAGATAATGATTTTAGTATTTGGCAATTAGTTTAAGATATCTAACAAATTTGGTTTGAGAAAAAATTACACCAAAACTCCAACCCCTCAACCCCACCATAAGCATACATTGAAACAAAAATATTACAAGGAAGACTCCTTTTTCTCAAAATGGCTGAGGTCAAGAACTGCTCACCGTAGACTCACATTGGCGTTTGTGTTCTTGATAATACACAACTTCACAGTGATCATGCATCATATGATCTCCAGATTGGATGCTGGCATCTATCAGTGTTCGACAACCCCTAAAACAAGTTCATATCCCGCTGCTCTTTAAGCTTCTTAAGCAGAGGGAACCTTCTCACCACAAAATATTAAACCAGTCCTTGAGAGCAATACAAAAGAGCATAACATGGCCACCTACACAGATGAGATTGTTCTTCTAACCCCATCATGCGCGAAGCTCAATAAAAAGACCACCAAGCCAATTTATAGTTTCTGTAAGCTCGATCGTAGGTAGCCATCCAGTAAAAATGTACTCTCCTGATCGCTCTTAATTAGCCACAAACACCAACTTGGAAGGCATCTCGAGTACTTTTCTGCTTTTGCCGCTCTGCTAATTAACCACCCAAATTAAAGACTAAAATTTCCTCGATTTTAGTTGGTAAGAGGTTTCATTCAAACGCACCATGATGTCATCTAAGCAAAAGACGCTGTGGTTGAGAAGGAAACCACACGGCCGAGAAGCTAAACCATCTACAACGCCCTGTGTAATCCGATGTTGAGATCGGATGATATTGATGTGAGAAGTGGAAGCGACTGGTGCCATACAGCTTTGAAAACTCGTTTCTGGTGAGCCTGCACCGATTGCGAAGGCTTTCGTCCATCGTATCTGATATCGAAGATATGAATCATGGGGTCTGCCGAACCGGACGTTATGTATCGACCATCGGGAGACCATGCCTGATTAATCAGCGCAGATTGGGATTCACTTGTTTCCTGTTTCCACCCGAAGGCATGGATTTCTGTCTGCCTTAGCCGTACATCAAACAACCGAAGCTGTCTCCCAGGCTCCCTGAGAAACGCAAATAGAGCATCAACCGGTCAGGAAAAGGAAAGAATCTGCATTACTGATAGAATACATAGTAATTGATTAACAAGAAATTATACAGCATGGAGCCAAAATCCACATCTGGGGGCACATCTTCAAAGATGATTCTATTCGGTAGTTGCCTTTCTTCAAAGATGGTTTTCTCCAACGGCATGCTCAATCAACATACTAAAGGCCAGTCAAAAGAACTAAAGCCAACAACTACATGTGCCACGAATTTTCTGATCATGAAACTAGCTTGATTATCTAGTTGAATACAATGAGTTGCATGCACATTTTATAGCTCCATATACACTAGATTTTCATCTCTCATCTCCACCACAATAATTATAAGTGTACACAGCAGGATCCAAAAATTTGGTTGATCACAATTCCACAAGATCACCAAATTACAATGTTCCATGTCGACTCCGGAAATTGGGAATGGGAATTGAGATAAGATGATCTGTAGGAATCGAGTCAACTAGCATCGATGAAGGATTGGCTGGGCTTTGCTGATCTGACCAATGCTTGTATTTTCCCCATAATGAGGCATCACCAAGGTCCATCTAGTTTTTATTTTTAAACAGCACTTTTATCTTTTTTGTACCCTATTGTTTGGGTTATTTATGGCTGTTTAATTTCATTTTGCCAAAACCTGATCCTGCAATCTAGCCTGGTTAAACCAAAGCAATTTTTTTCTCGCGTTCAACCCCATAATCCTCCCATATGTATGTACCCTACTGTCACGGACTTAGCTGGTTTTGCCTAAGCCGTGCGGCACCAATGCGTATCACCGCAAAGGTCAGCCTTCCCGAAATCTCCTACAATCCCTTAGGACCTACGAAAGAGAAGACGGGACAGAGAAAGCGCTTCACACGGGATCCGCAAACCACTCTTTTAGCAAACACTTTATAGCCAATGCAAATTCCAACCATGGATATTACAAGCTCAGAACGGTTGCACAACAAAGGTATAAAATTGATCAACTACAGACCGAAATCTAGTACAAGTGTCCACATGACACAAACTTTCTGTACAAGCCGACAATGGCTGCCAAACTCACTCAAATGGGGCATTTAGTCTTTGGCAAGCCCTTTACAAGTAATAACAAACCAAAAGGGACACTGACACACATAAGCTTTACACCGAACAAGCCGTTTACAATTTGTCCGTGACATTCTCCCCCACTTATTCCTTCGACGGCCTCGACGAAGGCTTTGTTGACGCTGCAACTCCTTTTCTTTGTTGGATCTTCGATCGTCTGCTCCTGCTGCGATGCGCCCCTTGACTCCCAATTGTTCTCCGCTTGTTGTTGTTGAGTCGTCGAACTTTAATCCGCCATGCCGCTCAACTCGCCAATAACTCGACTGCGGTGTGGGGTTGGCGAGTTATCGCGATCCTTGCCGGGTTCTTGCGGATTCATCGATGAAGGAAAAGACCATCTTTGATACGCATCTTTCAAATTCTTCTTGTCTCGAATCGATAGATGCTTGTTGGAGCTTTAACGAGCATCGCCGCAACCCTTTAAAGTTTTCGTGTCCTTCCTCGAAAATTTGCCCATCGAATCTTCTTCCACTTAGTTGTCTTGCCCCAGTAGGCTCGCATCACTTCCGCTTTCGATTGGTATTCAATTGGGAAATGAAACGGACAATCTACTCTCAGTATCACTGATCACCGTTGGTGAGGACTTGACAACTGTTGTCTCCCATTAGTCTCTTCGAAGGGTCTTCAAATTTGTGCAGAGCTCCTCTGCTAGATAACTAAGAGAGCTAGGGTACTTTGCCGCCCATTCTCTTGAGAGTTGAGAAGGCAAAGGTTACTTGACTTCGCCGCCTCCTCGAGGTTATACCGTGCGTCAAGTCGGTTACTAGACTTCGCCGCTCTTAGCTCACACTTCCAAGCACTCAAGTGTTTGCAATCCTCGTTGAGTCACCTACTATGATTCGCCTTCTCGTTGCCATTGAACGGAATGCAAGAAATTATTACTCCAACTCGAGTAAGTCTCCGATAGGTTTGGTCGCCTTTGGGATTATCGCTTCTCCATCATTTCTATCGACTCCTGAGTAGTAAAGGTACAAAGACGCGCATCGCTCGCTCCGATCCTTGGTCACGCACTCTTGCATTGACCAAGTCCTTCACTCACGGCTATCTTGATGGAAAGTCCGTGACACCGGTCTTACGGTTCTCGGCCGCTCTTCAGCCTTGTCTTGGTACATGGAGTTTGCCAAAGCATTCTCCTCCTCCACGATCCATTTCACGACCAAGTGATCTCCCTCTATGAGAGCAAGAGATTGATGACTCCCCGGAAGTCCCGCCTCTGCAGTACCATGACACTGCAACGTCCATGGCACTACTATCCGTTGTCTCGTATCTACATCCCTTCTTCGTGATCGGTAGATTCGCCTGCACCGCGACACTCGCCCGAGTCCACCTTCCTTCTAACCGATGATCGATCTTGGGTAGCCGAGTCCCATCGGACTCGCTATTGCTTCCTCGCCCTTTTCCGACCACCGCTTCAACACCTCGTGTTCTCTGCAGATTCCACTCGTCGATGGAAATACATCGCAAACTCCCGTATGGCTTCCGCCATCACGCGCAGGTTAGCACCACTTCGCTTCCTTAGCTTCATTGCGCAATGTTCGCTTACTCGGCCTTGTCCTCCGACTCGGGCTCTCTTAACGCGAATGTGAGCTCGCGCCCATTCTTCGATTGCCCGATCATACCTGCATAATCCGGTCCCCACGACTCCACGGTATTGCATCTGCGCTTCTTCCTTGATAGTGCATGCCCCATAAGGCGATGTCCAAGGCTTCCATTCAATGCAACATTCGGTGCACGCACTAAGACCCGCCTGCGGTACCATGGCATTCGGCCGCCAATCCATAGTTCTTCTTGCGATCGTGTTATCCACCAAGTGGAGCTCCAATTGCGCTCGGCCATACTTCCAGATGCACCGTGCCTCACGGATACACTGTGTGCCGCCACACGAACCATTCCACCGCGATCTCTCGTGATCATGTCGCCTCGGTGACATCTCCTCGCATTCTCGATCCCCGTGGTAAGAACTTGAATCTGCGATATTCTACATGGACTCGCCAACACATCGCAGGCCAGCCACCTTCGATTCGCTCGCTTTTGCAATCGACCTTCGGCCCGCCCACTCTTGGGTCACACTCGACCTAGCTCATGATAGTCATCACCTAGCAACTCCTCAAGTCCCCGACTTCATGAAATAGGTGCACCATTGTTCGGATCACGGGACTCGCCTACCAAAGATAATCTCCGCGCACCACTTTCCTCATGGCAACTCGAATGGCAACATCGTGGCATATATTCTTAAGAGTAATCGTCTTTGGATCCTCTTGCCCTGCAAGGCCTTTTGACACCAACTTTGTCTCGCAAACTGTCGCCTTAGTTCCTCCACCAAATGCTTCATCGAGATAAAGTCGTGTGCCTCAAAGCTCCTTCGTCTTTGGCACTACGCAAGATGAGTTCGCTCCATCGTAATAAGGAACCCCGAACGACATAATCCTACTCTTGTCTCGCAAGAGTCCATGTCCCGACTTGCCTGCGAAAGCTCCAAGCCTCCGCTCCATGTTCCATCTTCTGAGCTAACTCCCTTAATGCGACTTGGGTACCTCACCAAGTTACCCCCAAGATGCTCTGCTTCTCGATTGGCATTGTATTAATGGTGGCCCTCACGCCCACCATTCCACGGGTCAGCCCTCTGTTGAGTCCGATCTCCCTATCGGCTCCAAGTGTGCTTTTACTCTGTTGCCTGGGTCGCTCCCCACTTGATCTCGCCATGCGCCCACCAACGTATTGCCTCTTGCGAGATCACGCGACAACTCACGCCGCTCGAACCATCGAGCTTTGTCTTGAGGTTCTCTCAATCGCGTTCATTCGTTACAAGATTATCCCTATGGAGAACCGGACTTATCCTCCCGGATATCCGCCGTTGAGCAACTCTCTCTTCGCATCCTTCCTCCGGAAGTTTTGGACACCTCCGCCGAACAACGAATCTATTTGCTTTCGCAAATGCACTTGCTAGATCGTGACACTTCACCAATACACCGATCGCACCCTCCGGGTCTAGCAACATACGAACTCGCCGCATTCACCGACCTCTTACAAAAGTATCCTCGCATACGCCAAGAGAAAGTTTGATGCTCCACGGCGCCGACCTTCGCCGCTTTGGGATGGCCGCGAACAATCCATCGCCCGCATGCAAGGCCTTGCATGAGTATCGAATTTTGAGTTTACAACTCTTCGATCGTTGAACAACCCACTCCACTCAGACGGTCTCATCCTTTGCCAAGCACTCCGCTTGCCTCGAGCACCATCAAGATTGGGTGCTAACGTCGAGCCACTGCTCGAACTCAGCCATCCCGACCTTTGTGCGCTCCGCAATTCTTCTTAGCTTGTTGTACTCGTGGTGCCTCGCTAGGTCCCCCACGTTTGCATGCTAAGTGTTTGTAAGTGGGCTTGTCCCGCTTTGATACCAACTGACACGGACTTGGTTTTTTGCCTAAACTGCATGCGGCACCAATGCGTATCACCGCAAAGGTCAGCCTCCCCGAAATCTCCTACAATCCCTTAAGACCGATGAAAGAGAAGACGAGACAGAGAGAGCACTTCACACGGGATCCGCAAGCCACTCTTTTAGCAAACACTTTATAGCCAATACAAATTCCAACCATGGATATTACAAGCTCAGAACGGTTGCACAACAAAGGTATAAAATTGGTCCACTACAGACCGAAATCTAGTACAAGTGTCCACATGACACAAACTTTCTGTACAAGCCGACAATGGCTGTCAAACTCACTCAAATGGGGCATTTAGCCTTTGGCAAGCCCTTTACAAGTAATAACAAACCAAAAGGGACACTGACACACATAAGCTTTACACCGAACAAGCCGTTTACAATTTGTCCGTGGCACTACGGTGAACTCCCAAATCTTACTGTTGCCTAGCCCCAACTTCCCATACAATGAAAAAGAAAGCGAGAGCTTTCTTAGAAAAACCCTTGATCCTTACCGTCCAAGAGAATAAGCTCGCCTTGACTAAAAGGAGAGGGACCGAAGCACTCTTTCAACTAGGCATTACTTCAAGTTGACATTATGTCGACTTCAAGCTAAGAAGAACTCGTTCCTAGCCCATCCCCACGTAGTAGCATAGCCATCTGGTACACCTTGTAGTTGTACCACCAACTACCAATTTATTAAGATAAGGTAGGCTCTTTTACTAGAATATATAAGGGTAGGTAAGTAATCTTGATTTTTATCCAAATTTATTCAAATGACCATTTCTAATAAAGAGGGCAAACCCAACGCATGAGGCTCGCGCCAATGTGACCTTACCTCTATGTTTATAACGTTGAGCTTTTAACTCTCCTAATCTACTTCTCAAAATGGTTTGAGAAATGTCTGAGGGCCTTCAAGGGCATTAAAGCTACTATAATGGGTGAACTAATCTTACAACTTCTGGATTTTGGGAAGTCATTTGAAGTTCATAGTTGTGCTTTGAAGTTTGAACATTGCCATTGAAGGGGTCATAGGGAACTCATATCAGCACCCCCCTTGAACTCCATCCTAAGAGTTAGTTGGAAGACAACTACAGGAACCACCATAACGTTGATGGTACCACTACAAGTTCCCATGTTGGTGATATTGATCAAGGATCATCGTACCACCCAAAACGATATGAAATGAGCAGTACATACGTACCGGTCTAGGTATCGACAAGTACGTGGACTGCTCTAGTCTCGGGCGATCTTGTCCCAATCATATATAAAAAACTATAAACCCTATAATAACTATAACAGTGTGTGATGCTGCCCCTGATCAAGGCTTGCGACCCATTTCCACCATTTCTCATTGTCGCTGTTGTCATTGCATGTCGCTCGCCCATTTGTTGCTGTTTATCTCTCCTGTACACACCCTCCTGTTCTCCTCCTCCACTGCCCTCTTGCTTCTTCTTCCTCCTCCAGTACTTCCCCTTCTTCCTTCTCCTCCACTGCTCTGTCCGTTACATCCCTGTCTTCCTTCTCCTCTACCGCTCTATCGTCTTTCTTCTTCCTCCATTGGTTCATGTTCTTCCTTCTCTATCGTCCTTCTCCTCCACTGCTTCCCCTTCTCCCTCCTCTTCCTCTGCTGCCCCCCGTCTTCCTTCTCCTCCACTGCTTTCACTTCTTCCTTCTTCCTCCACTTTCATCGCTGCCTCACCTTATTTCTCTTCCACCTTCCACTTGTTTCGCCACTGCCCCTTCCTTTTCTCCCTCTTTTTCTCCCTTCCTTCTTCCTCTTCAAGGACAAAATTCCTTGTTATCTATTTGGAAAGGGTCTCAAGGGCTAGGAAGGGAAACCCGTCAACCGAAAACATTGTGGGACCAAACGGTTTGGTTTAACCCTCAATACCCATCTACTAAGCACTACCTAGAAGGGCGGCTACCCCATGTGCAACCTAAGGGTTCTGAGGTAACGAGATGACTGACAATTTAATTAAATAATCACATCATATTTCAGCCCATGGCATGGGAAAAAAACTCACAGCAGCTTGGTAAACACCAGTTTGTGACACCATGCAGTCTAAATATATAAGATTGGTTTGTACATATTTTCTTGATTTGTTAGGGACCATTTCTGCATAAATATCATTACAACTTCATCAGCTCAAGGGTCCCTAACAACATGGCAGGTAGATGGTCAATAGCACCTTGGCTACCAATTTAGCACTCAATAATTTCTAAAACATTTGGTTTACATCATGATACAAGTTATTTGCTTATTCATATCACTGTTATGCTTACCTTTCTTCTGTAAGCTTGTAAACCTTCTGATCAGCTATTTGAGCAATCTAGCATGATGATTCCTCTATCTAATTCTTAGATCATTACATCCTTGCTTGTTATTTGCATCACATCTACTTAGATCAATTTAAATGTTTTGCACGTATATTTACTTGGTTGTCCTATCTTGAGGCTTGTTTTCCAAATTATTCATGCTTATTTGAATAAAAAATAAAGATACTGAATCAGAAAAATAAGCAAACAGAAAAAGCTTGTTAGGCACCATACAAAAAAGAAGGAAGTTTTCTTTCCAGATATCAAGGGTGCAAAAATATTTGGCCCATCCCCAGAAATAGTCATATTCCTTTAGTAAATTATTCAGAGAATTTCACTATCAATTTACTTATGATGCTCAATGCAAGAAATCATTGCTACTAGACATTTAAGGCTGAGCACAACTTGTTTGGAGATTTCACAAGACTGGCAAAGAGCCTGCATGGCAAGATTATAGTAAGCCTTGGTTTAAAAATTAATCCAGTAAAGATAACACAAGCATGAGTATCATAATTTATAAATATAGAAGCATTAACAGTTGTTAAAATATTAAATTTTATAACTTTGTTGATTCAATTTTATAAAGTATGTTTTAAGTATTATTGTCCAAAAGTCAAAGTGAATATACTAAGAAACTCTAGGACCTAATCCTAGATGAAACTAGAATAGATAATATAGAAGACACAGTTTTACATTTTATTTTGCAGAAACAATATAATCTAATATTAAAATATTCTAACGGACTATAAGTAACAAGACTTCTATGGAATCATTGCACAAGCTTATTCACTTACCCTGCTTGCACCATGAACAAATTGAAGTCACATGGGTTTGGCAGCACACTCATGCATTTGCTTTCTATTTGATTTTTGAACTCAGATCTTCCTGCTAACATATCAAATGCAATTATCCTTTTGTCTGCACCAGCAGATAGTACAGTCTTCTTTTGTTGCAATCCAGCAACTCCCATGACAGCAGAAGAATGCAGATGCCCATGTATCGTCTTGGGTTTGTATGAATCATCTATTTCTTGCCAAAGTATCACAGCATGGTCACTCCCACCAGTTACGAAACATGAATCAACCCACGGCATGAACATTATGCTATTTATAATGCCTTTTTGATGAGGCTTTCCTTCCAAGAAAGTAACCTTTTTCTGTCCAGACACAATCAATGTGATCTTGCATTAGTATCTAACTTATGTGTCTAGCAATTCCAGTAAGAGTTTACAGAGATCAAGATATTGAAGACACTAACATACAACGTGGAGCCTATATCACCAACTAAATACACTACAATTCAAGGATCACAATTCCATTTAGGTGCATTAGTCATAACAACACATGGCACAGGTTGACATGCCACTAGCAAAGTCAGCAATGCCATGCACTTGGTGTGGTTGGACATGATATATCTACCATCTTTCATGAAAAATACAAAAGAAAATTTACTACCTTCAATTTTATAATTTTGTGAGGGAAAGGGAATGAAAACAACTTATCTCCAATGGGCATCCAGTAGCCGGTATGATAACTAGTATTGGGACAGTTAAGCAACAAAGAAATTACCACTATGACCCACAATCAAGCAAGCTTGCTGGAGTATCAATGATGTCAGGTAGTTTTTGGCAGAGGATCTTTTTTTTGCTTTATTTTTTTCATGCGGGGAAGGGCAAGTTCTCCCGTCATATCTACCGATTAGCATGCACTAGCATAAGTAGCAAGGTTTGATCATGCAGATTGTGATCTTTTTTATTATGGATCATGATGTCATCAGCAGCATCTAATTCAGTACAAATGAACTGCAAAACATGACCCATGTCATTTTCTAATTGTTCATTCAGTATGTATTGGTATTCCATTGACATGTCGAGTTGTCGACCATGGGTACAAAAGACCCTCTTCTTTTATGGTAATTTTTCACTTGACTTGATGGTACTTGGATTCAATCCAAATTTAAAACTTTTGTTGATCTTGAAAGGTTAGGGATAGTCTTGATGGATCCTCGAGCTTTCATGGACAAACCAGCTTCAATTGATGATTTCTTTACTTTCATCGTAACAAACACAATCAGATAATTAAACATCTTATTAAGAATCGAATACATCACGGCGAGCTCTGTTATGATGGTAAGGTTGCACCTTGAGATCAGGATGATCAAGATTTGAGTCATGGAAACCTCTCTTATGTAGGGGTAAGGTTGCTGATTCATTCGATTACCAAACTCTGCATTAGGTTCATCCATTAAGAATCAAATACATGCCCCACAACCAGATAAAAAATTATAATTTTTTGCTAGGACACTGCATTCACGTTTGCTTTCCTTTTGATTAGCAAGTGAAGAAAAAATAAGGTTGACTCAATTTGCTGATTAAAATTTGTCATTTTTACTGCACATAGAAATAAAAGATAACATGCCAACTAGGTATCTACACAAACATAGTACATAAAATGATAATACATGGGCAAGAGAAAGAAATAGTAAAGCACCGAAGATATGAAAAAGAGTAATGCTATAATTTCTAAATTAAAGATAAGTGCAGTACAAATCGACGTGACCAAATGTATTGTCACAGACATGGATGCTACCAGTACGTCAAATCTGGTAATATGATGTGGAAGAGCATGCCATCAAGACATGTACATATCAAGGTAACAAACAGCACCAGACAGCAAAGTGTTTTCAAGGTGAATAGTAGAAAGTCGCTATCAAGCCTACCCTTGAAGGTGCTATACGCCCAAAGTTGGATCACTAATAAAAATTATCATTTATGCCATAAAAAAAGAAGTTACTATGACAAAGAATTCTAATATTAAATGTTCACATAAAGTTACCAGGTAAGTTCCATGCAAAGTGGATGCTGTACAATATTAAAATATCAAAGAGCAACATGATTGTTCACAAATTATAAAATATTAAAATGTTAAATTATCACTTGTGATCAATCTACCATGTGACCATAAAATATTAGGAATATAATACCAGAGCCATCCAATGTACGGACTAAAAACAAAAAAATCTAATAGTGAATGTTTGGTGGAAGGCAGTGCTCCAAGGTGCTGAGTGGAATAGAGCATGAGACACAGAAAGCATTAAGCCTGTAGAAGAGAGAATGAGGAAGAGATATGTGGGATAAGAAGAATGCAACTTGACAAACAATTTTGATGCTTCTACTTTTTATGTTGACCACCAAATGGAAGAGTTGGATCCAAAACAACATTTGAACTTTTATCTTAATTACAAAAGGTTATAGTAAAAAAATTAAAGACTAGTTTCTTTAATCTATAGAATTTGTGCAATGGTTCAAGTTATAAAATCGGTATTGCAGCCTTAAGGGATAAGATTGCAGCAATCGGCCCTTTAGAGACCCTACATAAGTGGAAGCCATGTGTATTAAGACACCCTTTTTTTTAATTTTATAAGTGGCCATTAAATGCCCTTAGTATAGCCACTTCTTGACCGTTATTGTTGCTGCTGATCTATTACATGCACTATAGTGACTAGCCCTTTATACTACCATGGCCACTTTCTAAAACATCAATGACCACAAGCCCATTTGACTGTCACGTATTTAAACATTCATGGTAGTTTGTGTACATGTAGCAAGTCAGTATACTAATCATTCACAGGACTCCAAATGAGTCTGTTCTTGAAAGCACGTATAAAAAAGCATATACCATCACATTCATGCCCTAGAAGTCAAAAGAAAATTAAAGAGAAAAGAACAAGTTGCTCAACTTTCGAATCTATCATAGACATTAGTTTTTAAAAATAATCTTACTCCTCGTGATGCATTCAAGTTCAGAACTGAGATCTGTGAGTCACCACCATCAGCAGTATAAACAGCAAAGATGCTATCTCCATCTGGATGCCATGCTATATCTTCTGGCCATCTCCGTTGCTTTGGAGATAAACAATCCATGCTGCTTAGTAATGATGCATTGGATCTGCACTCACACAAGTACAGCACAATGAATCACAAATGGAATTCTAAAGTTAGAAAGTTTGATTTTCATTTGATTCAATGACATTCAAGAAACTGCAAAGTTTGAAATTCAAAGTATTGGCTTAATTTTTGCTTTTGACCAAATCTTTAAAGCTTTGGTTTTTTATTTTGACAATTTCTACTTGATATACAATGACAGTGAAAAAAAAAATGCAGTTTCAAAGTAAATTAATTTCTGTTGGACGATTTTAGGCTGAAACAAGGGAACATATATAAATGGCAAAGAATTGTAGAAACAAATAGGTCCCTAGTATGGAGTCCTATCTACTCTCTCAGAAGCATATATAATCCAATATACCTATGAACAATAACTCATTTCTATTTTTTCAGATATATTTTTAAGTTAAAAAGTGAAAGAATAGAAAATTTTGGTTTCATATAATTTATATGGATTGGTTGTGTGCAACAATCCACTAGTTTCGTTTTGTGCAAAACAAGATGTAGGACTGATGTGTAGATTTAGTGACTTAGTACTAACAAGAGTAAACACAGTACACAAGGTTCATGCCAACATTGTAGGGATTGTTGGCAATGATCCACTACATACTAGTACTATCAGCTAGTAGACTACTTAGGTCGTTACATTGATATTAATCCAGCTCTGTCAGCCACTCTGTGTTAACTAGGCTATGTCAAGATGGCATACTTTGTGCATGCTGAGATGGTCTTATCTTGAGATAATAAAAAATTACAATTTTAAAGGTGTATTCTAGGCCTACCCTAAACATGACATCAAACACCTTGAATGGGAGATTGTGATGTCTCAACTTTTAGTCAAACATTGGTAAGGTTTACATGACAGGATACTCGTAGCAGAAACTGATCTATCAGTATCATATTGATAGTGTCATGCATAACAAGACACCAACGAAGAAATCTTTAAACATTAATCAAATTTCATGTTCATTTAGCTCATCAAATAATCTTTAAAAAGTAATAAATCATAATAATGGTTTGGCGTATGAGCATATTAGTTTGCAAACCAAACAGTATTAAGTATTATCACATTGTAGAGCATTGCTACACTGGTATAAATGTCTGTATGATGGATCCCATTTTAGATATATCATACCACACAGTATGTCCTGCAACAAAGCAAAGCAGCAAACTCTGATGCCTTCACATGGCTACACAACAGCACAACATGAAGGAATAAGTGCCAACTCGGATTGCCGAATGGCTCTAAAACTACATTCTGATAATATCGCAAAAATTTATCCATTTGATCCAGAGTACCAGAAATATGATAACAATTGTCTAGATTGAAGGTCATACCGTGTTCTTTTATCAAAATGAAACTGATTTGCCATTTATTTGGTGAAACATTCAAGTGAAAATTTGGGACCCGTTATGTAGATTATCTTGATATATTATTTTTGATGAAAAAATAAAGTCAGGCATCTTTTGTTCCAAAATAAAAATATGTTTTTGTTCTGAATAAGCCATGATATCCAGAAAACCAGATATGAGTCCTGTTTGGATCTGGAAGTGTGTCTGAATGCTGTTTGACACAGACCTGGCTTTTGTGCTGCTTTGCTGGAATGATTTTCAGAGTTATTTTGTTAAATTTTTTGGTAGCATATGATACAAAATTTAATATCTCAATAGGTGAATCAATAAATGGTATAAATCATCAATTTCATAAAAGTTTAACATGACAACCTATAGGACAAACTTGTAAATACATTTCTGTATTACCTAACATGTCTCGTAAAGCTGGTGGAACTTATTGTGCATAAGCAAGTATCATCATTTAACGGCCTTATTATATCTTTATCTGCTTACATACTTTTCCCCTGCTGCCCTGCATATAAGTTTCTAACATATAGCAAAAGAGGAGGTGAATGGAAACGAGTTCTTCATTTCTTTTTTAATTTAGTGGCTAGCAACTTACTGGTAATAAAATTGTTGGGTTGCAGAAAAATTGTGTCTACGAGTCATATGATTTCTACATAATTACCAGATTTCCTCTCAACAAAATTTATACTAAATACTATGACTACTATCATTATATAAACACATATAGGCTCTTTTGACTAAACGAGTCATTTTTATCTTCCATTAAAAATCATTTGTTTCTCAATAATCAGGAATTGTTCAGTGTGCCTTCATGATTCTCTAGCAAGTGCAATTGTACTTGAAGTTTCCTACAAATAATTGTTTGACAAAGTTAGCTTAGGAAATAGTTATTTCCATACCTAGAACTTCATAAAAGAAAAATAAATAATGGAAAAAGAAAATTCACCCTCAATGCAAATCTATACCGCTGCAAAAACTAGAAAACAAATATAGATGAAGGAAAAGACTAGGAGTTCTACCCTTTGGCCTGCACTTGCCATAAGTTGACAACTCCATCCAAAGCACTGCAAAGTACAGTTAAAGTAAGCCACCAAGACTAAAATCCTGAACTAAGAAGATCAGAAATCCTAAATAATCATTAAGATGTAAATAAATGTGACTTGTTATGGAAATGAAAATGAAACAATGGAAAAATGGTTATCCAAGTCAAGCAATAGGGCAACTATACAATATAGAAAATAAATTTTAGGTGTTCAAAATGCAAGATTCAGTAATTAATACACATAAGAGCATCCATCACCACTTGCTCTGTAACATATTGGTAAGACAAAAAATGAGGCAGTTGCAAAATGTTTACTAGAAGTGAAAATATTTTTCTTTGTTCATGACTCTCATATTATGAATCTCATGCTACTTGATACATTTCCTCTTTTGTCCTATTGAGGGGCCTTCCCCTAACGATCAAAATTTGTTACTACAATGAATAATAAATATCTTGCAATTTTTTCTCTAATCATACAGTACAACTAATATTAAGTATTAACAGGCTAATTATGCGCTTGATCTGTCGTTCAAGAACAAAATCAAGTTGAGTCCTATCATAATCCTCTGGGAGTGCTTTTACATCCAGAAGGAGAATTAAACCAGTGGTAAAAGTGGATGTGTCGTAGACTGGAAGTACAACTAGGAAACTAGATTGGTGGTCATCAGTGAGCTGAAGTTAGTGACTTCATCCACTGTTATTGCTTACACAGTGGTTTCTAACATTTAAAATTAGTTGGATGGTTGGTGGCTTTGTTCAAAGATAATATGGGTAAATCAGGGTTTGCAAGAGCAGAAATCTTGAATAGATTGCTTGTCTTACTTAGTAGACAATGCTATGAACACTTTTTGACATATAAAAGATTAGACCACCATTCTTGATCTTACAAAGTTCAGAAGAAATCTCACCTTGTGTAATGCCTCATAAGATTCGCCAAGATATTCTGCATAAAATGGAAGCTTCAGCGAGAAACAGCAAGCTTGTGCAAGGTCTTCGGCCCTCTTATTTATTTAATAATCTCATATCTTACATTAATAATAGGGATCATTTTCGTTCAATAAAAAGTCACTCAAAATGGTTTTTGTTTTGCCATTATTCATTAAATGCCCAGTCCTTTTCATCATTCCATTTCTTTGCTTCAGTTTTGGTCAAATTCTTCATGTTAGCTGAGAAGTTGATGTAACAATTTTTTATTCGTTTTATAAGGACAAAAGCAGCAATGCTGCAAATTTATTCATTGAAAGATAATTAAAAAGAAAAGAGAAAAGAAAACTGCAAAATGCATAAAGGGAGGACAGGAGAGAGATAATAGAGAAACATCCAGTTTACTATGGCCCAGCCATTGTTAATAGTCTTCTGGACTTTCCAAAAGAAATGCTCTTCTAATCCTATCAATTTCATTTATAAAATATCAAATATTGAGAATGCAGAAAAGTGGACCAGTAGATTGGTCAGCTGAGAATTGACAAGAACCAATCTTTCCAGAAAAAGATAGTAGTTTGAGATACCAACCTCCAACGGTTTGAAACTTGTGGACAAGAGGCATCTAGTATTTTATTGTAAGTTTATCAGGGTGTATTGGAAGTTGGAACGTCAAAATACTAAATAGGAAACCAGTGGGCTGGTACTTAAAGATGGAGTCTAAGCCATTACTTATTTTAGCATGTAGGTCCATATAAATGGATTTTCTTACTAAAATTAAGAGCAAGCCCAGAGCAAAGTTTGTGGTAGTAAAGAATCACTTTAGGTCCAATAGAGTGTCATCCACAAACTAAAGGACAGAGTGTCAAATAGTGGGCTCTAGTGACCCAAAACAACAGGGACCCTTGAGGGTTAATAAGTGTCTCAAAGTTGATTGTTCATTGACAAAAGATGATTATGATGACGACTTTATCACCCAAGGAATGAGGGGCAATCATTATCTTGTAGTTTGGTATAGCTCAATATGCACTGAAGGAGAAAATACTGTATTGAATCTTCTGCAGAATTAAAATATTGTTTTTTGACCTACATTGCAGGCGCTTCTGCATCAATATAGAACTCTCTGCTATGCTAGAAAGGTATCAACATATGCTGACACAAAACTAACAACCCCTAACAAGGGGATACCTTCATCTTAATACAACAAATGAGGTCATATTTAAGCTATTAATAAAGTAAAAGGTTCTAAAACTTTAGCAGCTTTCTCAAGAAATGTATCATTTACCATGGTTCGTCTTACCGGTGCATTGATCAACTATCACGTACACTACATATCAAACTATACCGACGTATCGACATGGTACGGTGGGGCATACTAACAAACTGGTATGTACCACTCGTACCAATCCTTTGTCGGACTAATACGTACCACCTGTACTAGGCAGTACACTATAGTGTACGGTGAACCCCGTCATTTCCAACATCAAGTTCAACAATCGATGAGGTTTATCATTGAAATTTCAACAGTTTGCTCTGAAAGATGACCAAATCCATAAATTTTGATAATAAAATTTAATATCAGCATTTTATGAGAATCTGATTTCTTATCTCTCTTTCATTACAATTTTTGTGAATTGTAGGGTTTTTCAAAATGATTTTGAAATAAAAATTTTAGGCCCCTAGAACACAAACACCAATATCTATACTCAAGTTTTAGAAGTAACTACATGTATTTGGTAACATCTGACAGCATAAGAAAATAAACAACACAACTTGAACTAGAATTTCTAGCTAGACATAATGGCAATTAATGATTTTAACAATGACATCTCAAAGTCAGTCGAGTTGGATTGGCCATGATGAAGTTACCTTCTAAACTGGGGATGTTTAAACCAAGGGTTTAGATCTTGATTTAGTTCTATTTGGGGTAACCTAGACCTACTATAGTATTGTCATGGGGTGCTCCAGTGTCCGCCTAGGTTCTTAGGCAAAGAGAGGTGAGTCCAAGCACCTCAAATTGTTTCAGAAGAGGTGATTTGAATGGGTGCTGCCATAGAAGCATGCCTAGGCCTAGGAGACTAGTTGAACCTGAACTAATTAGTAATTAGTTCAGTTCAACCAAGCCAAATAACTTAACATCACACTCTCTCCCTCCTCTCCCACCCCGCTCCCCCTACTGCAGCACCCTCAGGAGCCCTAATGCCACCAACAAGGATGCCCTCTTGCATACAATCACATGGCAGCCCCACACCTTTGGATTTTGTTGCCTTTGGAGCCAGCCGAACTCCATTGCTCTTGTCCACCATTGCACATCTCCCCTTCGTCACCTCTGCACTCTGATATACCTTGCTCTTGATTTTTTATCTCACGAATAATTCTTGTTAACAATAGTTGAGTCTATTAATAATAGTTAACTCTTATTAATAACAATAATATTAATAATAGGAACAATTTATCAATTGTGTTGATTACCAGATTTTTACCGCAGCTTTAGGATCTTGAAACCATATGTAATGCCTCACGTTTTATTTTATTTTAATGATTGCCTTTATCCTTAATAATTGTCACTATATTAATTTTATTTTAATGATTTTATATTTAATTATAATTTTATAATTTTATATTAGCAAGTACCCTGCTTTGTTCAAGCAAGCACCTAGCGCATCTTTCAATGCCTTGTGCCTTTAATCAAGGTTCGCAATTTTGATCCATATCGGTGTACCGACCAATAGTCAGTACAATACATACCGAGGCATACTGGCGGTACGCCCAAAAACATCGAAAATAGCTCCAAAAATATCTAAAAATACGAAAAAAAAAGTTAAATTAAGATTTTTAAGTTCAAAATAAATAATAAATTTAGTATAATTTTAGCAAAAATAATCTAAATTAGGAAAGAATAGTGACACAAATCTTTTTTGGGCTTTAAGGAGTAGTTTTATGGTACATTCCGGATCATCATTCCGTTAATATTAAATTTTCTACAAAGAAATGATTTGAATTGTTAGATTGTGGTACGTTTTAGATCGCCCTTGTTGAGTTCCATGATCTAAATCTTAGATGGCATGTGTAAAATACTACTTCTCGATCCATGCACCACCCTCAAATTGTGTAGACGGGACCACTAACTCCTCGGCATCGTCACCATCATCGATTGAGGCACTGTTGTCTATGTCGCTATCATGTCTCTGGATTGAGCGGGTTGTTGAATGTGATTGAGATTGCTACTCTAATAATCAAACAAGAAACCACTTGCCAATAAAAGATAGTAATCATGAAACAGTATGCACCATGTTAAAGGTTCTAACAGCAAAAGACAAAATAAAGCAATCAGGTCTGACCAAGAATATGAACAAAAAAGATATTTTCAAATCAGACCAGCATATCGTGCATGAACTTAGTGGTCAGGCACTCGAATAAACTGTTGATTTGTATTATCTAGAGGATGTTGCAGTTGCTCAATATAATGGTCAATCAACCTGCTCTTGTGAAATTATCGGTTACCTGGTGACAAAGAGATGATCATTGACTGGGCACAGCTCAAGACTTCTCAATTTCCTTTTATGCTGACTGGAAATTAAGGTTCCTGCTTGAAATCTAATTATGCAAGGTGAAGAAGATGTACGTATATTGTGAATCAGATCCTGGTGTTCCTTCTGCTCTGCCAAGATTAACACAAAGAACTTTGTTGAGAGGCATCAATAGGAAAGCAATCAAATTTGACATCTAGGGAATATTTTTTTTTATTACCAAGCTTCCTCTTGATCCTCTTTTCTTTAGATCCAACAGGCCCACCCTTTTCGATGAAGGGCTTAGACGTCTCCGTACCCGCTGGCTGAGGAGCAGGGGAAGAATCCATTGGGCCGCCAGCGGCAGCAGATGCTTTTAGTTCTGGCTTCGCATTCCGTCCGGCTCTGGCATCCGCAGCCAGGGAAGGAAGCCTGGCGTTATGAGGGGGAATAAGAAGCTGAGGCCGCGACAATTGCTGCGACGGCGTAGGGCGCGTCTGAGCGTGGTCATTATTGTTCCGGATAGGGTTCGACGGCCTGGCTTCGGTTTTAACGGCAACCGTGGCAACGGGAGCAGCCTTGGAGCGGAGACGAATGCGATCCAGCTTGGCCTGGGACTCGCTCAATCTTTTCTCCGCCTCTTCGAGCTTGACACAGAAACACCAGCCGATCATCCTTCAAGTTGAAATCGATTTGCACAAAGGGCATTAACAGGATCAAAAACCTGGGATTTGTAATGGGCAAGCTTCTGCCTGAGAAGTTGGCACTCCTTGGTGCGATGCTCGATCAGGGCGACGAGGGCTTCCTCCTGCTCCTGCAAAGACACGTTATCGGCGCGGCTGTTATTGTTATTAGATGGCTTTCCTTCATTGTCGCCCTCGCTGAGTTCGATCGGCTCGTCTTCCAGTTTAGGCTTCTTGAGCAGGCGCGACGAATCCATCGGGTCTGGCCTCGTCGAGGATGGCGAAGACGAAGAGCGGAGTCCGAGACGGTGGCTTCGGCACGAAGAGCGAAGATGAAGAGTGGAGTCCGAGACGGGTTCTCGTCCTCCACCACGGTCGCCGTAGCCTCCTCTCACCGCCACTATTTACTTGTTTTATTTGTTTTACTATTTATATGGTGCCGTAAGTTCGAAAATTCTCAATACTTGATCTTATCTTTTTACCCTACACAGTAAAATCATTATTTTCTCACTCAAATCAATAAGCGATAAATATTTGATCGATTCATAACTGGCTTAATCTGATATAAAAAATATTTTTATAGTTTATTTATGTCTAAAATATTTTTTTATATTTTTTTAAAAAATAATAAATAAGTTTCTCTTGTCAACTCTGAGTCGACAAACGTTAGAATCTACTTACATGACCTGTTAACTCATAATAAATTATTAATATAATGATATATATAATTTAAATTTAAAAAATTGATTAAGATTTGGTCATATATCACTTATGCCTTTATAGTTTATTCATATCTAAAATAAGTCATATATTTTAAAAAATAAAACATCTTTCATCGTATTTGAGTTAACAAACGTTAGAATCTGCTTATGTGACATCTTGACTCGTAAAATTTTTTTAATATAATAACTAACATATATAATTTTAGTTTAAAAATATATAATTTATTTGTATCTAAAATAAGTCATATATTTTAAAAAATATAGCATATAAACATCTTTCATCGTATTTGAGTTAACAGACGTTAGAATCAGCTTATTTGACATGTTGACTCGTAAAAAATTATTAATACAATAACATATATAATTTGAGTTTAAAAAAAGATTGAAACCGCCATCAATGATGGAAGGAGTCATTGTCGTGAAAGTGACTACCAGTAGTAGCACCAGGCCGCTGCCGCCTAGCAAGGGCATTGTACACATGCAGCTCTCCGGCACTGACGATGAGCTCAAAAATTTTCGATTTTGCCTCGTTCAATTCGATGCTATACATACAGCGGTCTCCCAATCCCTCTTCCTCCTTTTAGGCTTTTTTGTCCCCATCGCCTTTCATTTCGTCCTCTCCTGTACCCTTGCTCGCCACACCTACGACGTGGTGATATAGCTCTCCCTCACTTCCACCTCTGGCCTCTCCTACCTCTATCTCTTCGTCTTTGTCCATCGTTACAACCTCTGTCGCTTCCTCTTTCTCGAGAAGATGAATCTTAATACTTCTTTAAACTTAAATTACGCTTATCATTATATTAATAGTTTTATTATGAGTCAGCATGCCAAGTAAGAAGACTCATGTCTGTTAAATCAAACTTGATGGAAGGGGCTTATATACTATATTTTTGAAAATATATTAGTTATTTTAGACACAAGTAAACTATAAAAGCTTAAGTGATTCATGATAAAACTACAAGGGCTAAAATAGACTTTAATCATCTCTAAAACTTAAATTGTATGTATTATTATATTAATAATTTATTACAAGTTACATAGCATTAGGTTCTTCGGTCCTCCACCCGAAGCTAGCTACTCGCACCCTATGGAGGCCGCCCACATGGTGGGCATTCGTGTGATGTGGAGCAGCAGCACCTACATCGATATGAGGCTAGAAGTAGTGATATATAGTGTCGTCGCCAATGATGAGTGGTGTTGCTATGATGATGTCCATCTTTGTTGCCAGAGGTCAGAATTGGAGGGCTGAGAGAGGCAGAGGTTTGGGTATATGAAAGCGAAGATGATTCCGATGGACACGTTTGTTCTTCGACAAAGCTTTTCTACAAGATCTAGATCACAGTCGAGTCGATCGTCACCACCACCACGGCAGCATCCGACGAGGAGAGCGATAGATGGGATTGTAGGGAGAGGGGCAAACAAGGCTAAGACCTTTCGATCAAAAAGCTCCATCCACGATCACCAATGTCGTAGTAACATTCGCATTAAAATTATTATTTTAATATTTTACTTTATAAAACTGATACTATTAAGATAAATAAATCTAAATGTTTTGTTATTGAAATTATAAAAATATTAATATAATGTTTTTAAAATAGAAAGATCAAGACATTAACTATAAAAAATAATATATAATTAATCTAAGATCACCATATAGTATATTAATCTATTTTATTATTAGTATATATTTTTAGAATTATATAGAGGTTATGGTGATGATGTTCGAGTGACATCATCTTAGCATTGGATATTTATTTCATTGGATATTTTTTCTCAACAGCTTCCATAAAATCTTATGTGTGAGGTGGACATTACCAATGCTATGTATGGCATTGGAGACATACTTGTTTGGAACCATTTTATGAGGAATTTAATTAAATTAATTTGTAAGTTCAGAATATTTTTATTTATAATTTTGAATTAATTAAAGGGTTTATATTTTTATTCCATCCATTGACACATCCTTCATGCTGATTCCAATACTTTCTCCTTGTAATTGCAAAAAATATATATATATATATATATATATATATATATATATATATATATATATTTGTGTATATATATATATATATATATATATATATATATATATATATATATATATATATATATTTGTGTATATATATTTGAATATATATATATATATATATTTGTGTGTATATATATATATATATATATATATATACACACACACCTCCACCACCACGAACCGCCCACCCAACGCGTGTGGGCACAAACCCTCGCCTTTCCTATAAATCCTCTTCATCTCCACTGCCGTCAACTCCACTCCTCCCCGTTCCCTTGTAGTCGACCTTTTCCTCCTTTCCCACTACTCCGCCTCAGCTCCCTTCAGGCCACTTCCGGCGCCATGGAGTCCGTGAGCGAGTGGGGTCTGTCGCCGCTTTCCGTCGTGGATCCGGAGATCGACGATCTGATCGAGCACGAGAAGCGGCGGCAGTCGCATGGCATCGAGCTCATCGCCTCCGAGAACTTCACCTCCTTCGCCGTCATCGAGGCTCTCGGAAGCGCCCTCACCAACAAGTACTCCGAGGGCATGCCCGGCAACCGCTACTACGGCGGCAACGAGCACATCGACGCCATCGAGAACCTCTGCCGCTCCCGCGCTCTCTCCGCCTACCGCCTCGACCCCGCCAAGTGGGGCGTCAACGTCCAGCCCTACTCCGGCAGCCCGGCTAACTTCGCCGCCTACACCGCCGTCCTCAACCCTCACGACCGCATCATGGGCCTCGATCTCCCTTCCGGTGGCCACCTCACTCACGGCTACTACACCTCTGGTGGCAAGAAGATCTCCGCCACCTCCATCTACTTCGAGAGCTTGCCCTACAAGGTCAGCCCTGTGACCGGTTACATCGACTATGTGAAGCTCGAGGAGAAGGCCCTCGACTTTCGCCCCAAGCTCATCATCTGCGGTGGCAGCGCCTACCCCAGGGACTGGGACTACGCGAGGTTCAGATCCATCGCAGAGAAGTGCGGGGCCTTGCTGCTCTGCGACATGGCTCACATCAGCGGCCTTGTGGCCGCTCAGGTGATGATTTTTTTAACCTTCTGTGCTTCAGTCGGAAAAATCAGATTTTGATGTTAATTTAGCTTTCAAAATACTTTTTGTTTTATAATTTCTGCATATTCTTGTGAATGATGGGTATATTAGATCTTGTAGATCTGGGTAAATGGTTCTTTGGTTTATGGGATTTTTTTTTCCATGAATATTTATATAGATCTGGATTAAATGGGCAGATTTGTTGAATGGCTTGCATGGTAGGGATAGATCTGCAAGTTTGGATTGCATTAGATATAGTTGCTTTTAATTGCTAGACCTGAATGTCCTGATCTTTTTCCAGAGAACAGACCGACCGAGGCCTTATCCGATTGATTTTAGCCAAAAGTAATTTGTTTCAGTAATTGGTTTGTTGTTGATTGATGACAAAGCAGAACACATATCAAACATAGATAGAGTATCGGAACATATTGATCTTACTAAATTTTCTTTGACCTATATTAGAGTTAATGGGTAAAACAAGTCAATCTGGAATTTGTGTGTTTTCTTACGTTTTATTTGGTTCTAGTATTTGGTTTTTTTTTTTTGGGATACTTTTTCTCTTTATTTGCAGATGAAGCAAAGGATTGATCTTCCATTTTCTTGAGTATTAGCTTTATTTTCTTTTTGGTTTCCACCTTTACTGAAGATCAGAGCTTCCGTCAATTCATATAGTCATGCATGTAGTCGGATTATATTTTTGACCATTAACAGTCAACTATTGCTTCTCATTATGAGGGAAGTCAGAGATGCCAAAGTTGTGTTTTTTCCTTTTTTGTAAATTTATCTCGAAGTCTAATTGTGCAACGATGTGTTGTACTGATTAGAATGTTGAATTCACTATGCTGTAGAAGGCTGCAAACCCTTTTGAGTTCTGTGATGTGGTCACGACTTTGACATGCATGTAGTTGGATTATATCGTTGACCATTAACATTCAACTATTGCTTCTCATTATAAGGGAAGTCAGAGATGCCAAAGTTGTGTTTTTTCCTTTTTTGTAAATTTATCTCTTAGTCTAATTGTGCAACGATGTGTTGTACTGATTAGAATGTTAAATTCACTATGTTGTAGGAGGCTGCAAACCCCTTTGAGTTCTGTGATGTGGTCACGACAACTACTCACAAGAGTCTCAGAGGACCTAGGTCTGGCATGATCTTCTACAGGAAAGGCCCTAAGCCTCCAAAGAAGGGGCAGCCGGAAAATGCTGTTTACGATTTTGAAGACAAAATCAATTTTGCAGTGTTCCCAGCTCTCCAAGGTGGCCCTCACAATCACCAGATTGCTGCTCTGGCTGTGGCATTGAAGCAGGCCATGTCACCTGGATTCAAGGCATATGCCAAGCAGGTGAGAGCCAATGCTGTTGCTCTTGGGAATTATCTGATGAGCAAGGGCTACAAGCTTGTGACCGATGGAACCGAGAACCACCTTGTCCTCTGGGATCTTCGACCTCTTGGATTGACTGGTACTAGCGGTTTCACGTTTTCATTCGGTTTGTTGCTAATTAAATTAGTTTCCCTCAAATTCATCTTTTTTCATTCACTTTGGAATGTGGCAGGAAACAAGGTCGAGAAACTTTGTGATCTTTGCAATATTACTGTTAACAAGAATGCTGTTTTTGGTGACAGTAGCGCATTGGCTCCTGGTGGTGTCCGAATTGGTAAAAACATTCTATTTGGAGCATGACCTACTTGTACCATGTTGTTTAGTCTTAAAGATGTTTATGTTTGAAATCTCTGAAACAATTTCTGAAGTTCAATTTTCAGAGGATGGATTTTGTCGTACTGTTGATAAAAGTTCTCGGTGGTCTGAAGCCTCCGCCTAAAATTCTGTCATACTTATTCGTCGCAACTGCATCAGTACATACTTCTGCAAAGCCTTCTTGAATTCATTCAAGTAATCCTTATGATTCATTTTCCAGGCACTCCTGCCATGACGTCACGAGGCTTGGTCGAGGAGGACTTCAAGCAGATAGCAGAGTTCCTTCACCAGGCCGTGACCCTTTGCCTGAGCATTCAGAAAGAACATGGGAAGCTTCTGAAGGACTTCAACAAGGGCTTGGTGAACAACAAAGACATCGAGGAGCTGAAGGCAGCAGTTGAAAAGTTTGCTGCATCATTTGACATGCCTGGCTTTCAAATGTCAGCAATAAAGACTTCAACAAGAGCTGGGTGAACAACAAAGACATTGAGGACTAGAACACCATGGTTGTCATGTAGCTCATCTTCTCCCATCTCTTCTATTTTGACTCATTTGCTGTTGGTTTTGCTTGCTTTTTTATTATGCATTTGAACTGTTTGTTGTTTTCTTCTTAGGTGATGTGCCCATGGAAAGAGAAGACAATAAATATTGTATGATCAGGTACTCCCAAAGTAATGATTCTGGCAATTAACCATGTAAGACTGATTCATAGGAGTTACATTTTAGTGAAAATTTAATGTATAAACAAGTAATAAGTCTGGTATGATATTTATAACTGAGATATTTCCATGGTCAATTACCATGCTTATATGTATGTAATGTGAAACTCTAGAATTTATCCTAAAGCAAAATGTTATTAAAGCTGAACAACTTGTAAAGAATTTTCTTTCAGCTGTTAAATAATTAATCAAGTGTAGGGTTTTACATGATATGTTATGGAATGTGTCGTTCCAATAGTTTGACTTATTAAGATTGACATACCAAGATTGAATTTATTGTAGCTTCTATTTAAGAACTTAGTTGAATTCCAAGGTTTCTTTTCTACTTTTATTGTAACATTCTTAATTAATTCAATAGTCTCATATGGATTGATTTATATGGATCCGATGAGTGTACTATTAATTATTTTGATCACATATGTATGTTTTCCAAAGATAAGCCCATGTCTATGTATGCTAAGAAATCAAAATAAGCAAACGAGAATTTAATAATTTAATATAATTTTAAAATTATTAGTTTAAATAAAAAAATTTAATTATTTGAGAAGAGGCCAAAGTTTGAGTCAAGGGCTTATCTATTGACTTATATGGATTTGATGGATTTGATGAGTGTATTATTAACAATTTCAGTTTAACATTTTGATTACACATATATGCATACTTTCCTAAAAAATAAGCCTCTTTTAACATATATGCTCAGAGATTCTCAACTACTATTTATAATAAAATTAACCAAAATAAGCAAACGAGAATCTACTAATTTAATATAATTTTAAAATTATTAGTTTAAATAAAAAAAATTAATTATTTGAGAAGAGGCCAAAGTTTGTGTCCAAGGGCTTATCTGAGATAATATGTTTGGAGAGGGTGTAATTGCAAATGAAGAACTTGCAAACAAGGGATAATATGAATCCGACGGACCAATCAGCGAGCAGGACGAGGTCAACGCGCCCGAGTGCTCGTCCTTCCCGGTGATTCCATGTCGTTTGCCGCCATCAACCACATAAAGACGGTCTCCATCTCCGTAGTGGCAACGACGTATAGCGTCCCTCAGCAACAGAACAGCTTATCCTACTCCATCGACTAAACCGTGACTAAGAATCCTAATCACGATGTCGATCGACTTTGTGCTAACTACATTGGGTTCGGCCGCGTGGTTTATTGCCGGCTTACCGTGGTCGAGCCAGTTATAGGAGTCGGATAAGGTTAGGTGGTTCACGAGGGGAGCAAAAGTTAGTTGGGCAGGACGTTATCCTCACGCCTTATGGTCACCATTCTTTTGCCTTCGTTAATATAAGCCTTAATCTTTTCCCTCTCTCTCTCTCACTGTGAGTCCAACCACCACCCCGTCGGTGCCGGCCGCCCGATGGTATCACTGCCGTCACCTCGCCACCGTCACCGAAACCTAAGCCGATCCCGCAATCCCCAAAATACCCCTCCCCTTCAGCTCTCCACGTAGCAATTGGAGGTTCAAGTTCTCCTTATCTTGTAAAATTCTGTTTATTTAGTTTTTAATAGAGAATTATTTTTTTTATTTTTTATTATCCATGCCATGGATTTTACCGATCAAGAAAAATAAAATAATAATTTTTAGATTACATTAATATTTAATATAATATGCTAGAAAATTAAAAATATAATTTGATGGCTAATTAGAAGGTGCGGAACTAGGCAATGATTAGGGGTTGTTTGGTCATTTAGCCGGGGGAGTCGGAGGAGACGCAAAGCCTACGTTCCCCCATCCCCATTGGTGGCTTCAACCCCACGGACACAACAAACCAGAGGAGAACGGCGCCGAGGAGGAGACCCAAAGGAAGACAAATTTGATCGATAGCGGAGGAAGAAAGCGAGGACGGAAACTACTAATCGTGGCGAAGAAAGGTGGTGGATGTGAGCCGTCGTCGTCTTCTCCTCCCGCATCGGCGCCCGCGGCCGGCGTCAACCCGGTACGGAACCGTCAGCCCTTCTTTCTCGGGTTCTTGCTTCTTCTTCTTCTTCTTGTGCTCTTCCGAGATGCCGATGTTTGTTGTCATGTCGTACGTCGTGGGGGCGAGCGGAGGTTAGCGGCCACCTCGGCGCGCGGTTTTGGACCTCGTCGGTGGGTTTCTGTCATCTGGGTTCACCGGGGCGCGTAAGATGGGTGGATGGAGGTCGGGGAATCGGATTTCCCGAGAGCTCTGTTGAGTTGGATGGTCGATGTATCCAAGGAAATTGATTGTAGATTGTGTCGTCGGTGTCCGATGGAGATTCATGCGGTTCTTGATGGGTTTGGTTGTTGATCTCGTAGTGCTGGTGGAGCTTGTTAAATTTCTGTTCGAGGGATTGCTGTTCTAGTGGACTGTGTTGGTTGTGGTTGCTTTCTATCTGCTCTGCGGAATATGATCAACTGCGTTTGGATGAATGATGATAGTGTTTGCTGATGACTAGTTCGTGTTCTCGAGAGCAAGAAGGTGGTATTTTGGTGTCGATGGGATCAGAACATCCAGGCAATTGATGTGCAGGAGAATTTGCTTCAAAGAAATCGTTTATGATGAATTGAAATTTTTGTCTATTTGTGTGCTAGTCCTTGTTTATGTTCATTAGCTTATTACAGTATGCATTGGCAAGACAAGCTTGATTTGGCTGGGGAATACCATCTGAATGTACAATCGCTTGGTGCTGTCTCTCATGCTGGTTCTCCGAAATCTGGTGTTTCATGTAAGGCTGGTTTCTATCGACTGATATATTTTGGAATTTTGGGGGAAGCAAACATAGCTTGTTTGCACTCACCAACAGTTCAGCCGATCTAGTATGGAATCAGTAAAGGATCTCCTCACCTTTTAAATCTTATTCTTTTCCGTTGCCCCTGAGATCAAACTTTAGCCTCTAGTGGGTTGGTCTCTTTCCTGTCTTCTTGTTGTCATCAAACATTTTGTATTTTTCTTCCCCTCATGCATTTATCAGCACTTTTTAGTTTTCTTCCTCACTTGCATGATCTACCCTACAGAGAAATACCCTGAGTTCTACCTATTACTTAAAAGTACAGGATGCTTGCCTAGCTTAACATTCTTTTAGTCTTCTTTATTGATATCTATCAAGAGATTCAATGTTTCAATTTTATGGGTTTCTTTATTTTTTTATTATTTTGGATATATTGAGGGTAGATTCTGTTATTTTGCTTACTGCTTTCACATTATTATCATTGTTATCCATGGTTGTTGTCTTCAGGATGTGAGGGGCAATTAATAGGTTGTTTCTCTTCATTGGATCATTGATTGGAAGGCCTTCTTTTCTTTGAAGGAACGATGATTCTGGATTTCGTCCATGCGAATCGTCATATCTTTCTAAAGAAAAATCTCAGGAAACAGACAGAATCGTGAAAAGAATTTATGTGGTTTTCATTTGGAATGCAGCATAGTTTGATCATCTACTCGAATGTCATTCTAAGTTAAATAATATTATGGCAGTGGAGATCTACTAGACTGCCCTGGTCCCTTCTCATATTGCTGGTGGATCTCGATCGATTCCTCCTCAGGATTGACATGCTGATAGTTAGTTTTAAAATGTTACCCTTTGACTTGTGGCAAGCTAGGTTGGAATCCGGTGATGGAAAGGTGATCAAAGGTGGAGCTCTATTATCAGCGAATCTTGTTGAGCATTATGGTCATGTTCCAATCAAACTGGTTGATAGGCCGCAGAAAGGTGATAGTCTCACAACACTTGATCATCTAGTGGAAGATGCTGGTGTATGGATTGCGTTTGAAGTCAAGTTGTTCCATGGTAATTCAAATGCTGAGTTCATAGTTTGTCCAGTAGGGTGATGAGACAATAGAAGAGGGAGTTCAACTCCAGATAAGTTATGCCTTTAATGAGAACCATGTAGCACTGACTGACTCTGGACACACCATACTTCTGTCAACTTTTCTTGGCAGACTTTGGATGCTCAGACTTGCTTGAAGCAATTAGAAAATGTTCAAGCCATCACTTGTGAAAATGATTAAAGTTTCGTTGTCAAAGTGGAACAGCACCTATAATTTGGAGTGGTATCAAATGAGACTATCACATCTTTTTGAAACCCCTTTTAGTTTCAAAACCACGATTTGTTCTTATACGGGGGGGAACATATCCACTTTCTTTCCTTTAAGACTATGGTTGCTGATAAGAACCAATAGGTGAAATTTGCTACATTTAATTTCTTTTATGTTTCGATGGGAGTTTGATGCATTGACCATGTATATGTGGGAGATCTAGTGTTTATATTGAAAAGTTAAATCAATCAAGGATTGGAGTTGACTGGCTGAGATCCAATACCCTTGGCTTTCCTAGGGTAATTTATGTTATAGATATTGATGACATCTACCTCTTCATATGTAGCTATATTAGGCGTATATCAATTTTTTTGTATTAAGTACATTGATTTAGTGAGTAGTTTTCAGAGAAGCTATTGGCTTATGCTTAAAGGAATTTGTTCTCGATATTATCAAATTTGCTAAGCCCACAACTAAAAGTAAAAGGATTAATTGCCAAAAACTCCAAGACAAGGTGAAAAACAATGTTTCTTTTTCCTATATTAAGGGCTTCTATAATGTAGATTTGTGAAGAGCTTTTTTAATAGCAGAAGCAACACCAAGCATGTCAAAAGTCTAAAAGTCCAATTGTTTTCTAAGCATGGTTCGAATAAAAGGCTATTTGTCATATAACGGATTTTAAGTTTAGTCATAACTTGACCGGTTATATGTAACTAAGTAGGCCTTCTAATGTAATGTAATGGAAACTTCTTCCAATTTTAAAAAAAAAACAAAAAAAAGTAGGCCTGTTAATTGTTTGATCTACTGCCTGATTAATTTCCAGTCCTTTAACTAGGCCAAGTTAGTTGAAACTATTTATATAACACTGATGATTGTTGCAACTGGAAATCCCATTAACCATTTACTTTTTTGTGCATTTTCTAACAGTATTTAAATAAGGTTTTCTTCACTAATATATATATTTCCAGTCACACGAGAGCAGTCAGCGATGGTTAGCATACGGCGAAGAAGATATCTGGGGCTCTGTTCTGGTAATGCTCTTTGCTTGATCTTGAAATAAATTCACTCTGTGGATGAAGCAAATGAATATTTTCGCTTCAATTTTCAGAATTAGGATTAATGATATGGAGCTTCTTTGTGAACTTTTTGCTTAGCATATGAACACGTGATGTCGTAAGCGATTTATTTGTGATGGTAGATAATCTTACTATTTGATCTACTTCACTTTGTATTTTTTCTAATTCTTTCTGGGAGACAAATTCTCTCTCTCTCTCTCTCTCTCTCATGATCTTTCAAGCTTTCAATTGTCATTTTAGTGAAGAGTTTTACATGATATTGCAGGAAAAAGTTCCTTTCCTGTTGTGCTCCCTAGGCCGATCGAGAATGGCAATGCTGTGGAAAGTCCCGGTCAACAAGTCAAGCCAGTCAGTGTGCATCCCATGTGTTCAGTCGATACAAGCCTTCAGAAACTGGTAATATTTATTGAGAGTACCATTGGTTTGTTTTTCTCCATCTATATTCGTGCCTTATGTTTCTTTTATGAATCTTTTTTATGTGCTATTACGTCAACTCTCTTTTAATATCTTATTGTGACATCTTTTTCTTGAGACCTATTATAAGCATCATTAACTGTGATATTATGCTTAAAAACTTTCCTTGCATGTTATGTTGTTTTGCAGGTAGCTAAGTCTGAAACATATCCTGGATCCTCGAGTGCATCTGGCTTGATCACATCCAAGGAGGAGCCAAACCATTATTACCCTGGTTCGTTCTTTCTGCTGGATTTACTTGATCTTATATGTCTTGATAACGCAATATATTTATCTCGTTTAATGAGGAATATCCTTGAGTATAAATAACTATTTCTAATGGTAAAAAAAATTCTTAAATTTGCTTATAAAAACAAGAAAACAAGTCACTAAGAGATAGAAACATTTTGTTGGACAAGATTTACACCTCAATGGAAAGAATGGTCCAATTCATGAAATTTATACATTGTAAGTTCGTGAAGTGTGACTGTCATTATATTTTGTCCATATAAAATGTGTTTTGTATGAACCATATTTGCTATAATAAGGGCAATCATTTATTTTGTGAAAAATTGCCACATGCTACACATAGTAGGCTCAGATATCTTGAGTAGTCACAAGTAGATTATTTCCTATAGTATTTTACTCACAAGTAGAATATTTCTTGTAGTATCAAGTTCGAAGAGTAAAACACATATACATGTGTATTGAGACATTACGCTTGCCATATTTGCTGTAACAAAAGAAGTTAAAAAGTGTTTCTTCTTCATGATGGCATGAATTGCGAAACTTTCATTGAAGTATCTGACATTATGATATCTATTTCAAGGAAGTCTTACCTGGCTCGCCTCTGGCTTTTATTTATAGGTAAAGAAATAAAACGCAGAAAGCGACACAGGAGGAAGCACTACGAAGACCAGGAACCATGTGTAATGAGGGGGGTATATTTCAAAAATATGAAATGGCAGGCAGCAATAAAAGTTGACAAGAAACAGATTCACTTGGGGACTGTTGGATCTCAGGAAGACGCTGCTCGATTGTATGACAGGTAGTGAGCTATTAGATGCAGTTAACTTGGGTTGCAATCTTTATTTATGTCACAAGGTTTCTTGGTTTTGCAATAGCATCATTTTCTTTCTTGGTTAGTCTTTGAATTCACTATCGACTCTGCACCACAAGTAAAGAAAATCTTTGTCCATATTGTCAGTATATTCCTTTAATTATTGCCCCCTCTTGGTGTCACCAAAGATTTCTGAATGTCTTAGTTCCCAAGATCTTAGTCTTCTTCTGATTTTTTTTTTATCCTTTAAACTTTTGACTAATAAAATGTTCACAAACTAGTGTAAACACTAGAAGAATGCCGACGAAAAGTCTTAAGGATTCATAAGTTCGAAGAGGGATTTGGAGTGCCTAGAAGAAGAATTGGTGATAACCCCCAATAAAGCCAATTCCAAAAATTTGGACTTGGCTTGCAGACCATGATATGAGTCACCGTGCCAATTGTCTGACAGCATGTACCATAAGGTGTATTGGCAAAGAATTAGAGAATTCAAAACCGGAGGGAGTGAGAGAGCAGGGGACTCACCTCCACCATTGAGAATTAATACATGCAAGGTTTTATGTTACGGCAGAGGAAAAAACTTTGATTGGCTGTCAGGATGGCATGTCGCAGCTTGTCGAATCTTTCAAAGAAAAGAGAAAAACAAAAGAAAAAAAAAAAGAAAAAAAAGCTTTCGCTAGAGTAAAATAACACATGGTAGTAATACTTGCATATACCTATCCTATGGTATAAGTATAACCTCTCTTCTAGCCTTATGTTTCTCTATTCTGCCCGGTGACGAAGTAACATTTGTGGGCTGGAGCATCTTCCCTTTAAAGGCAATGGTACTCCCAACTCCCAAGTGACAATTCCCCTCTTCTCCTTAAGATATAATGGATCGGATGTTTTGAAACAAACTGGTTGTTTAATTACATAATGCTGCTTGCCTGATATGGCCAATCTAAGTCTAACACATTGACAAGATCACCTGACACAACTGGTGGTAAAAACTTGAAAATAACTGAAAAGCACTCAGTATGATAGACTTCATTGTGTCGGTGAAATGGCGTGAAACAGAAACACATGATAACACCAAATTCCGCTGCCAAAGGCACAAAGGAAGCTTTGTGAAGTTTATGTTGACAATAACCTTGATACAGTGGGAAGCTGTTACTGGTGCTGATTCTGTGTCCGTTAAAACACAAACAACACAAATTGGTTCAATCAGCATAACAATCCATGCATATTGCATAAGATGTTTCTTAGCCGTCTTTTGTTTCCTGTTTCTAGATATAATTGCTAATCTTCCTTTCATATTTTACATTTTTACTCTTTTCACAATGGTCTCATTTCAAAGATGCGTTTTATAAGTTACAAGAAGTTTGAGATTCTGATCTTATTTTTCTAATGAACAATAGAAATATTTTACCTATTTTATCTTAGGTCCGTCAATTATTTTACTCTAATCTTGTTCGCTAAGTATTACTGAAAAGCTGTTGCTGGTGCTGATTCCGTGTCCGTTAAAACACAAACAACACAAATTGGTTCGATCAGCATAACAATCCATGCATATCGCATAAGATGTTTCTTAGCCGTCTTTTGTTTCCTGTTTCTAGACATAATTGCTAATCTTCCTTTCATATTTTACATTTTTACTCTTTTCACAATGGTCTCATTTCAAAGATGCGTTTTATAAGTTACAAGAAGTTTGAGATTCTGATCTTATTTTTCTAATGAACAATAGAAATATTTTACCTATTTTATCTTTATGTCCGTGGATTATTTTACTCTAATCTTGTTCGCTAAGTATTACTAAAAATGCAATTGTATACTTATATCTTCGACTCTCTATTGTTGCACTGTTCAGATTACTTTACTAGAGGATGTGAGAATGTTTTTTCTGAGTTGGTCACCAGGACCAATCCGAGATGGAAATAGAACTTGCACAAATTATTTAAATCGAATCCTCTATTGATTATGATATGTCGCATTTTAAATTTCATAAATCTTATATTTACAGGGTAGGTCAGAACCTACACAATGATCAAAACAATTCCAAATCGGAAACAAATGTGCTTTGCATGGTTTTCCAGTGGAAACCCACACATTTCCACTAGTTAGCACTGACCCACAATAAGCTCTGAATAAAGTTGTACCGAAGTCTTGACATTTCGCATAGAAGCATGAGATCGTTTTATGTGCATTGAGGGAATAAATTTATTAGGCAATTGTCCAGCTGACGGGTGACGGCATTGGCTTACATGTTGCAAGTAATTTTGTCGGGATGACTCATTATTTCCTGCTTATTCCTTTTTCTGAACTGTTCATTTTTTGCTCACAGAGCAGCTTTCATGTGTGGGAGAGAACCCAATTTTGAGCTCGCCGAGGAGGAGAAACAGGAACTAAGACGGTACAACTGGGAAGAGTTCTTGGCGATGACCCGCAGCGCAATCAACAACAAGAGTATATCGAAGCTAATATCTGTTGATCGTATGCTTGCCCTGCAGAGCTCTGCCGTGCTCATTTCCATTGTTTTTTGTTCTCTAGAGCACCAAAGAAAGCTCGGTGCACGGAGGCGAAACAAATCCGAGACGCAGATTTCCGACAACTGGGAAAAGGAGGATGGCACCCCTGCTTCGTCCATGTCCGAGGATGATGAAGACGATGTCGACGCCAATACATCGGTCTCGTGATGATGATGATGATGATGATGATACGAGGAATCCAGGTGCGAGTTCTCATAATTTTTATTATTGAGGCTAAAGTTTTTACATCTCCATAATTCATAGCTTAGCTTTATTTCTCATTAATTTGCTCTGTATAAAGGCCCCTATTAGGGCGAGCTATTGCCATTTTGTAATCAAAATGCTTCCTTTTAAGACATCTCTAACGTTACGATGCCTTCCTTACTCATCTTCTACCTTCTCGAATTCACATGATTGCTAAGTTGTTGACTTGTGGTTAGTAATACGATGATCAACATAAGTTCTTTCTCCTTTCCCTGTTTTGAAGATGTTGATGAAAAATATGTGCTTAATTTTGTAGCTTATGTTCTTAGCGAAGAAGAAATCAAAGTAGTTATCATGCTACAATTACAATTAAATTGCCTTTAGGATGCTTATGTGAAAGCTTTTGAGATATATATATTATATAATCTTTTAACTCAAATAGACAACAACATTTGTGGAAGGTTTCGATATTTTGAAGAAATATGTTGTTTATCAAAATTCTAAACCTTACTTTAAAACAACTTAGGAAAACCTAATCAAGAATTTTTAATAATCCCAAGATACCCTAAATAAACTTAAATTTCTTCAACTTATCACTTGATTCCAATCCTCTTTCAACTCCTTTCATATAATCTTTTTCTTTTTTCTATCATCATCATCATCGTCCAAGATGGTTAGTGGGGATATAATTAGGATTGTGAGAATATAAAGGATAATTAAAAGATTGTATTTAATAAAATATGATTTTATTATTATTATGGATGATTGTATGAAATAAGGAATTATTAATAGAAAAAAAAAAGTCAATAACAATCTCCAGCCGTCTCCATGCTTTTGTACTGATGGAAAACTTATCCCCTGTTACACTGACAACATAAGCCATTTTACTTTTCCTAGTTTAGTAGTTGTTGTTGCACCATCACACCACTAGTGAAAGATAGCAAACGACGCATCAACACGTCCATAACACGCTTACTTACCAACCAAACTTAAGACTGTGCAGAGGTCACGAGAGACCGCCCCCCTTGGGCACGGTGACGGTGAGCACGCCGTTCTCCATCGCCGTCCTCACCTGCTCCGTCCTGGCGTTCTCCGGCAGCCGGAACCGCCGCAGGAACCTGCCGCCGCTCCGCCCCACGCGG
The DNA here is from genome assembly GCA_023547065.1 of Musa troglodytarum. Lineage (NCBI taxonomy): Eukaryota > Viridiplantae > Streptophyta > Magnoliopsida > Zingiberales > Musaceae > Musa > Musa troglodytarum. The sequence goes on along the minus strand of CP097510.1, from coordinate 60,940,338 downwards.
TGCCGGCTCCTTTCCGCGCTGATGCGGAGGACCCGCCGGTCCTCCACCTCCACCCGCACCTCCTCCCGCTTCAGCCCCCGGAGGCTGGCCCTGAACACGTGCGCCTCCGGCGTCTCTTTCCGGTCGACGCGGGCGCCGACGAAGGAGAAGGAGAAGGAGAAGGAGCGGAAGGGGAGGCCGTCGAAGGGATCCCACGGCTCGATGGAGAAGGCGTCGAGGACGTTGTTCCCCCAGCAGGCGTACGCGAGGCCGGAGACGGAGGACATCGAGAGACACCGTGGGAGCCCTTCTTGATCTTTAGCGTCGTGTGGGTTGGCCGATGGGATTTTTTTTTTTATGGGGAAATATTGAGATCTAATTGCTTGCCATCCCGTGGTCGGCGGTGCGGCCACAGGGCGGGATATGCCGTCCACAGGGGCGGCAGGCATCGGACGGCTGGAAGGAGCGCATCATCGTCTCCACCTGTGAACCAACTCAAATTGATGGTCTCATCTCTCTCTCTCTCTCTCTCTGAAATATATATATTTATAATTAAGAAGTAAATTTTTAAATAATATATGTAATTAAGTATCATATAAAATTAATTATCTTTAATATATTAATCTTTATACTTTCAAAAATTACATTAAGATCTCAAGATAAAATATCTCTATACTTAAGAAGATGAGATATTTAATCTTATTTTTTTCATACCATCGAATTTATTGATGAAATATTATAAGATTTATCATTGAGCACGTATTGACTTTATTTTATTTTTTAATTTATTATTAAATATATATAATATTTTTGTTAACAAAACCAATTATAATGAAGAGAAAGGAGATTAAATGTCTCATTTTTATAAATATAAGAATACGAATATAATTTTTAAAATATAAAAATCAAAATATTAAATATAACTAATTACAAAAGATAATTTATAATTAACTCTCTCTCTCTCTCACACACACACACATATATATATATATATATAATGAATAAAGATTCAATATGCAATTTATAATATATTTTGGATCAGAAGATTGATGAATATTAAATGTATTTAGGTTCAAAGTTTGATCAAATTTAATTTTGTCCTCCCATTAGTAGTCTAAAGACTAGTTTTTTTTTTTCAAGAAGGAAAAGTTAATAACTTTTTATTGATAAAAGGAAACAATCTCATCCACGTCAGCGCTAACTAAGAGATCTAAAATACAGAAAAAAAAATTCCTACAAAGAATAAAAAAAAAAGATGTACTGAACGAGCATGAATGATTAATATCTCTAATAAAATATATGCAAAATTTTATGATCATCTACAGCAGACATCAGGTGAAAAATTATCTCTAATAACATTCAGAATTCTCTGACCACTATCACACTCTTGATTCCAAGAACCGATCCACCCAGTTGTTTGTTTTCCCATTTAATAAAACACTTCCGCTAACGTTAAATGGTTTCATCATAGACTGCAAGCATGAGATTTTTTTTTAAAAAACAAAAATAAACCAGTAAAAAAGATGCATTAAACACTCTTTGCACAAAGGACGAGGAATCAAACACTATTAACACCATTAATTCAACTACCAAACTCCGACGAGGTTGAAAATTATTTAAAGTGCTAAAAAATGGGCTACCAACAGATTGGATTTAACTACATACTGAACCATGTTTAATCAAACTCAAAAAACAGAAAAAGGAGGAACAGATGTGAAGATGATACCTGAACAATGACGGGGGCTGATGGCTTCCGAGTGAAGATTACTGAATAAAATTTCCATAAGATGATTACTTGTTGGAGAGAAGAATTTAAGTTTGCATACTCCAAAAGAATTAACCCGAGCCCTCAAATTCCATTTGCAGCATCCTTGGACATAGATTCCGATGGTGACTCGTACTCCATCATTGTCCCACTCCAAACCATTCAATATATTACAAAACGAAGAACGCGACAGTGGAGTGAGTCTCCCAGATCTCTTCCCTGCAGACCTTCTTGATCTTTGTTTCCAAATGATGGCGTCGGTTCTGGATGAGTTGCTTGGATTGCACTCTTGATAAAGATTTTTGAGTGATCAAAAGGGAGAGGCAGTGACACAATAGAATAGTCAAACATGCTTGCCACACCATTTTCTATGGAGAACTGCTAACGTGATGACCAAGTCAACGAAATCCACCGTCACTTCCCCATGTCATGATATGCCACCCCCCTTTCCTTCTCCATTAATAGGCAATGAGAGACTTCGGTTGATAGAAAAGAAAGCCCCGACAGAATCACCCACTCATTCTCTCTCTCGATGCCGGTCTGTGTTCCTTTCAGTAAATGATACCAGGAGATACTTCTTTTTTGTTGTCAAAAGGGTGTGTCGAAGAGAGCTTACCGAGGTTGGAGATGAAGAGATCGCTGCAGCGACTGATCAAGAGCCTGGCTCAGTTGTTCGCACTGCAAAAGGAGGAAGATGAAGAGGTGGAGATGGAGATTGGATTCCCAACGGATGTGCAGCATGTGACTCACATTGGATGCCATGGATCGAGGAGGACGACGACTATCGCATTGCACGGCCGGGATGGAGCTCCGGGGTTGCTCTCCCTCCCTGCTCTCACCCTCGAGGAGTTTGTGGCTGGAAACTCCGCATGTAGTAGCAGCCGATGAATCCCCTCGACATGTTCTTCTGTAGCCATTTGTTGCATCTTTGTTTTGCAATGGAAATGACATTTGATGCTTCCATCCTGAAATGAGATTTTAATGAGAACATTACTGGAACTATACATCATTGTAGTTCATGTGCAATAATTGTGAAAACTTTGAAACACTATTATAGAATAATACCTTATCATCAGACAAATGCCCATTTGATTGGATGGCTTATTTATGATCATTATTCGTCTTCAATGATGCAATCCTTATCAACCTACAAGGAAATGAACAAGGCAGATAAAAAAGTGAAATATAAAGTGATCACTGAGAATAGAAAGCATGTTGTTGATATTTTTATATTTAAAACTCTAATGGGGGTAGTTCTAACTATTTAGATATATATATATATATATATATATATATATATACACTCTTAAAAGGTGTAGGGCTAACCTTGAAAAGAAAATATATGAAAAAGTGACAAGGAAATCAATCAATTATTTGCAAAAGTAAATTAAAAAAAAAAAGAAGCTCAAATGGGAAATCCATACACCGATCAGTTGCAACTCTAATTGCCTCATCAATTTACCAGTTAACAAAGTATAAATAACAAAGGCCAAGATCGTGTACCTCATTCCAGTCTATGCTCATTATCTGGTGATTTACCTACTTTCATGCACCAGAACTGGGTTATCACTGGAGATCAAGCAAGTAGACCGAAACCAAGTCCTGGATTATACACCATCTGGATCCTCCGAAGCCCTCGAAGCATGGAAGCCAAGCCATCTAACTTTCTTTTCAATTTTTCTGACAATGAAGAAAGGAACAGAAATTATAGCAGCTCCGAGATCAATAATAGTTAAATAGTAAATCGATAGAACAAACAATTGACTCATGACTAGTATTCATTGATGACAGAGGTAGGGCCTGCATCTTAATAGCAACAAATCACTTTCTGCAGCCTCATCAACAACCTATACTGGTCGACAGAAAGTCATCACTAGGTACTATTTGTTTATTATCTTTTAAGTAGCACCAGAATTAGATCACAAAACTATAATTCAGTCAACTGACAACAGCTACGGACGATAAACATTCACAGTTGTATGCAAATAGCTTTGGAAAAATAAAAAAAAAATGTTGGGATTACAGTCGGCACTAAGAGGAGGGTGGGTGAATTAATGCAACGATAAATTATTCAATTTTTTAAAAAATCCGTTTTATACATTGAAAGCCTTATCGATGAAATCGTATCAGAAATGTTCTAACTTGAAAACATTTATAAGTGAGTGATAACAAAGTAGAGCAGTGAGCAAGTAAAATGATTTGCATCAAAAGTAAACAACAAAGAAAAAGACAGCAAATCGATTTTATAGTGGTTCGGTCATCCGACCTACGTCCATTGCCGATTCCTCCTTCGTTGAGGCCACCGACATCCATTAACGATCTTCCTTCAATGGGCGAAGACCAACCATCCTTACGGCTCTCTTCTTCTTTTAATAGGTTTAGGAGTTAACCTTTTACAAGCCCACTCCTCTCTCTTAGACTTATCCAATACTTAAAGTAGGAATGAGAGTGGTATCTATAAGCCTCAAGGGGATTCAAACTTAGAGCCAAAATTTGAATTACCCCGAGTCTTCAGGGTACTAGCAGTACCACCGCCAGTACTAGGCGGTACCATCGCCTAGTCTAACGGTACCACCGCATGACACAATCTCGGAGACTGTCTTGGAGACTGAGCCATTGGTGATTCCACCGCTTGACCCACCTGTTGGGTCACTATTTGGGCCTTTCACTTGACCCAACACAGTCCAAACTTAAGCCTAGTTGGCCCATAATTGAGTTGGCCCAATTCCAACCCAATTACACCTAAAACCTACTTCGATCTTAGATAATTATTACGAAGCTTAATCAAATGTTGGTTAATCAAATGGTTCATCCGGCGCTTCGTTTGATTCTTCGGCGCATCGTCCTCTCTTGCGGCCCATTGCCCAATTGGCCAGTTGTCCTCCACAACTCCGATCTCCTTGGTGCAACTCCGCTCTTCTTGGCCCGATGCCCGAACTCATCGTCCGAAGCCTTCTGCCGATACGTCGACCGATCCTTCGACTCGATGTCCAATCATCTAACATGCTTCACTCCAGTCCAACATGAATTCTTCCCGCTTTAATTGTCTCTCCTGATCGAAGCTAGTCCTGCGTCACTCAAAACGCAGATTAGATCATAATCACTATCATGGTTTCATCATCAAAATCCAAGATTCAACTCAAAAAAAAAACATGCAACGAATTGATAAAAATATATTTTACTGCTGATTGATAAAAAAATAAAGCCTAAATCATAAACATAACCCCATATATTTACAGGGAGAATTTTGCATAATATACTAATGAAGGATTAGCCAGGGAGAATTTTGCATAATTTACTAATGAAGGATTAGCCACTAATAAAACTACAAGAGCTAAGAGTTTGTTTCCAATCAGGTGTCAGACAGATGGCAATTAAGCTAGGCATGGGAAAATCCTTCCACAACAAATAACAGAAAATGTAAAAGTATTAACACACTCTATAATAAAACTATGATCCACAGAAGCATGTCTCCAAAAACCATTAAATCACAGCGTATTTACGAATCTTGCAGTAAATATCCTTTGTCTCCTAAGTCACATCGGAATTATCTGCAACCTGCAAGCACGTCTAGGAATTAACAAAAACTAACATAAGTTTATGTTATAGCTACTGTTACAACAAGAGTAAATTTAAAAAGTAACAGATCATAATCAAAGCATCATATAAATAAGGTCACAATCATCACAAACGTACATCAGAACTGGCTTTTCACCAGTTGAGTCATATGCAACCAGTATTTTGTGGAAGTCCACCAATATAGTTCACCAATTCAAAGATTAACTAGTATTCATACGGGATTCTATCACATCATTCCAGAGTCTTAAGACTTGTTTCTAGATGCATGTACATGTAATTTGTTATACAGAATAGTGAACAAGACAGGGGAACAAATAATGGAATAAGAACAAAATGAGGAATTTAAAAATGTCTCTTTCATTCCATCTCTTTGATTCCTCTCTCTTTCTTTTTCTTTCTCTCTCATTCAGTGATCTGACGGGGCTGCATCTTTCCTCTCGAGTAGAGCTCTCTTCACTCTGATCTATCTACGACTAAGGTATGATTTTTGTTAAAAGTTTTCATTTAGCATTTTAAACTTCAGTTAAAAACATAACATTTAAGTTTTAAAGTAGACATTAATGAAGCAAATTAAGTTCTAATTTCAACCTAAACCAAGCATGGATCCATTTTCTATGTACTTCAAATTACTTTTTCAAAACTATCAACAATTCAACATCATCATATGCAAGTGAGAAAGATCAGTTATGCGACAAAATACAGTTCAAAGTATCAATTGCTATGACTGCGTCAATCAATGCCTCACATGGTATCCTGCCAGTGATGTACTTCGACCAATCAATCACATGTTAGGGCAAGTAGGTACCTGATGGTGTGCATCAATCACACTGCATCGGTGCATCTGTAGCTAACCAGCAAACATGCACATCATCATTGCAAGATGCACAAGCACAGAGCACAATTCAGGGGTGTGCTACCTGCAAAACTTGTTGATCACTCTACATGGTACACACACATTGAATAAAAAGCTTTTAAGTTGAAAAATCATGCATTATAAATTCTTGAAACTGTTACAAAGAATCTTTATTACTTCCGTCTGAAGCTTGTATCAGTTGAAAAAAACAAACTTGGAACCTAAGGTTGTTGCAAATTTTAGTGCTGGTGGAGAAACATCAAGTAAAAGAAATATGTAGAACCTGTATGAGGACAAACAAAAGATGTGCTGGTTATATCTAGAGGCATGGATCCATACTATACTGAATTATATCAGATTTCACATCTAGCAGGATCCATGGCCACGTTTTTTGAGAAATATGTATGGTGGGTGAAGTTAATATATTCCATGAGTGATGAGAAAACCAAAATATCATGCATTGAATAAAGTATTAAGACATTTTATATCAAATACATAAGCTAGGGGGGGGTCATTTTTCAACATGAGGCTTCCAAATCAAAACACAAGCTGACCCATTGTATGGACACCAAAGGCAATATAAGGCTAGGTAAGATGACAATATAAGGAACTTGTGTAGACTAAGTTGACCATGGACACATTTAGTTCACAACTTCAACCACACAGGCCATTGAAATTTGTGCTTGATGGTTTTCCATCTACGAGACACCACCAAATGTAAAATGTTGACATTGTTCAAACTTCAAAAATTGCATTTCAGAATTCTATCAGCTTCGTTTCTGCTTGTAGAGTCTGCCTATATGTTTATAGGTTAGACAATGTGTATTAAACAAACGACAAAAAATTTCCTCTTTGTTTGGCTGTCCATCACTAATTTTCTGTGTTATCATGTAATTTTGTGCAACCTAATTGTTGCTGTCAATCTTCTTTCGACGTAGCTCGATAACAAACAAGTAGGAAGTAGCAAATAAGTAATTTTTACACATCAATTTCCGATTCTTTCACTACAATTGGCAATTAAAGTGACTAAAATATATGTCATCAAAATTATTAGTATGAAGTTTAGTAACCAATCTGTCATCTGCAAATTCTTTTGTCAATACTACTAAAAACCAAACAAAAGAGGGATAAACATATCGTCACATGCATAAACAAAGTCATGTACCACGTGCTAGTAAATAAGGATCATGCTAGCTAGTGACAAAAGATTCATGGTAAGGCAGATTTTTCAGTAGCAAAGATCAAATGTTCCATTAAGTTCTATTCTCCAGTTAAGAAAAAGGCATCTATAAGAACTTGATCATCAACATTTACTAAGTCTCGGTGACAAGTGTATGAGGTGGATCAAAACAACACAAAGCAGTAACTCCATTGTGACTGAAAAAAACCATTTTTTTTATGTACTTACAAATACTTGTTGAAAAATATCAACTTCAGCCAGTTGATGTACTTGGATCAATCATATGTTAGGGCGTGTAGTTATCCCAAGTAGGTCCAATGCATATAACCAGCAAACATGTACATCATGCGACATGCACAAGCACAGAACACATTTATTAGGGTGCCACCTGCAAAACATGTTGACCACTCTCAAGGGTACATAGACATTGCATAAAAAGCTTTTAAGTTGAAAAAGAGTATGAAATATAAATTCTTGAAACTGTTACAAAAATCTTTACTACACATACTTCGGAAGCTTGTATCAGTTCAAAAAAACAAATTTGGAACTGAGGTAGTTGCAAATTTTAACGCTGGTGAAGAAACATCAAGTCAAAGAAATAGGATGAATTCTCAAAAAAAAAAAAAAAAAAAGCCCTTTTGGACTTTTTTCCAAAAGTACCTCCATTTTTAAAATTCCATAACAGCATTTTTTTTCCCCCTAACACCTGGATTACCCCTAGTCACCTGTCCCTTTTCTTATGGATTGGTCAATAGGTTGAATAGTCCAGTTATACAAATTTTTTTCACTATGTTACAGTAATTTTCTGATATTGTTGAAACGCTATAATACAGTATAAAAATATTATTTTTACAAACTTCGTATGAAAACGATAAGTAATGTGTCACAGTGTTTTCCTGTATTATCAGAAAAAAAACCTTGTAACATGGTATTTAAATTGATTCATCCTATAAACCAGATCATAGGAAAACGAAGGAAAAGGAAGGAAGAAAGAGTATATGACTAGCTATCAAGTCACGTGCATTTGAGGTGTTAGGTAAAAAAAATTGATGATATTAGAAAATTTTAAAAATGGGGATACTTTCCAAAAAAACTAAAAACTAAAAAGAGGAGCTTTTTCCATAATTTGCTGAAGGAAAATATGCAGGACCCTATGAAGGACAACAAACAAAAAATAAAGATATCTTGATTATATTAGGAGCAATATCCGTACTAAATGAATTTTACACCTAATGGTATATCAGATTACCATCTAGCAGAATCCATGCCTGAAAACTGAAACCTGACTGGAATTGCACATGCAGGCGGGTGAGCAAGAACATGAATATGGACACAGGCTGCTGCACATATCTAAACCTAACAATCTCCCATCTTTGTTCATTACTATTTATGACATGCCAACGATTGAAACTCCTTAAACCCTTTACCCTATCTAATTCTAATGCCCATTATTGTTTAATCATTATTGTCCAATGTGAATATTCCTTTTTAAGTTCAAACACTCTCAGTCTTAACAGAGTTTATTCAATCAACAGATAATGTTACCATGTGACACAATAAAGCTAGTTTAAACATAGTTTTCAGGAAAAAAAAATCTACAAATCTATAAGTTATTTCATAAATAAAATTTCTATTTCATGCATAAATTATTGAATTTTAACAAATATAAACATCATTTAGTAACTGGATATACAAACTTAAAAATCCAACATCCAACCTTGTTGTATCCTAAGTTGAGAATCAAATATATCACTCTGTCCAGTATCAAACAAAAAAAGACCACCTTCTTTACAAGGACTCATAATAGGTTGTCTCATCTAAATCCAGCAACATCTCTAACATTCTCAGTTATCAGTGATGTGGTTAACAGACAAAAGATTCATGCTCATGTTTGGAACATGAAAGAGGACAAAAATAAGCTATCACTAATTATGATGTTTTCTTCTCTACAAACAATGGATCAAGAATCATTAGAGTTGGTCCTGTACAAAGTTCAGGTTATAACCTGTAAAAGAAAAGGTTATACAAATCATCAGGTCACAAGAAATCACACTGGGACAACAGTAAGAGAGATATGAGAAGAGAGTTACGGCAAAGAAACATGGTCCAAACACCTGCCTCTCATTACATTTATATCATATTTTACATTCATTTCCTACATGAAAACTTATTTGTTTTCTTGTAAATATGATATAAATTCTTGTTCACCCTTTTTTCATATTTTGAAAATTTATTGATTTTTTTTCCCATAAAGGTGAAATTATATTAAGATGATAAAAAAAGAGAGAGTACATTCAATCCCATTCACATCACAGTGAACCAAAAAGTCGAGATCAGAGGCGAACCTATTTCCCAAAAACAGTCAGAAGATGAAGTTCTTGCCAGGGTAGCAAGACAATGTGCTGGCTTGCCCAGAAGATGAAAATTTATTGATTGCATTCTATTAGCATGATAGATTTAATACAACTCTCTCTTCTTTCCTTCAATCTATACATGGAAAAGAAGCAAGATTCAAATTTTTGTCATGTAGAAGTTGCATGTATTAACTCTATTTTTTAACATACAAGAGGATATTATTATAAAGATATCCACCTCAGAAATTTTGAGAAACTTGTAAATAACAAAATTAAGAATTCCATGAAGAAATCCACTTTTGATATATCACTCAATCAGATTCTGCATTTGCATGACACATTTTGAAATCATACTTTCTTTTCAACATAAGTAACCACTGCATTTCTTGTTGCCAATGCAACATACATCAAATGAACATCAACACATCCAACCTCACGAGCAAACTTATCATCAGATTAAATTCTATCTCAATGAAAATATGATATCATCTCCCTGCTATGTAGTTTTAGTATTAGGAGTTTCAGGTCAAGGAAAATTCATGTTAACCAATGTCATCCATTGAGGATGTTTCTTTGAAGATCATTTACTTCAGAAACTAGAACTTAAACTGTCTATGATAATAATGACTACTTTTAGCGTTTTGATCTGTAACTCAGAGAATATAAAACAATCTTATATCAATATTTAGTAATTACCAACTAAAAACAAGCTACATGAAAGCAACAATTATCTCAAACCTCTATCACAAAACATAACATAAATACAGAATGTGGATTTCTTTTGGTGCCCTCTGTTGCACTTAATGGACATCAAGACAAACTGACGGATGATAATACTATTTAACTTTTATTTCTGGAACATGCAATTTTTTTTTGTAGAATTTGCCTTATGTTCTTGAAGTTTTTGCATGATTATTATAATTTTAATCATGCAACTGGTTCTACACATTTAACTACGTAAGTCTTCCAAATTTCACTTATCCACCCAATAGACTATGTTAAAACATCTTACTGTACTCACATGTAATTTATTATCTTATTCAAAAAGAATAATTTTATTATTATCATAAAATTATAACCCTCCCTAGACATACGGTAAGATTGCTCCTTTGCAATATGGGAGATCACAATTCGAGTCACAAAAACAGTCTTTTTAAATATTTAAAGATACAACTACATATGCTGGATACACACTTTATCATAAAATCATAACCATGAAAGTCTAACTTAATATAATATTTACCACCACACTTAATAAATTGGATTGTAAATTAACCATCAATTTATCCAAATTTAAATCCTCCACTTCTATTAAGTTCCAATATTTACAAAGATAACTAACTATAATAGAGATGTTTTTTTTTTTTTTTTCTGATAAATCTCAACTTGCTCCATTGAATTGAACACTTTATTTGCTTCTCGTTTGCTTTATTATGTAAAGATAAAAATAAGTCCATGTTGAGCAGTCAGGTATTAATCAAAACAAACTATAGGATTTCATTATCATACATGGTAAAGATCAACAACTTTTTAATACCATAAACAGATATACTCTTATCCTTGAAACATGTACTCAAAGCTGCTATGATTATATCACAGGCTGAGTTGTTTCACAGGCAACCCATATTAGTCCAGAATGTCTTATCTTATTTAGTTTACAGAACCTTTTAAAATTCAGTTGTACATCCCTCTCAGTGATTTTTTTTTTCTTGTTATTTGGTATTGCATCATTGCATGCTTATGTCAAGTTAATATAATTACTACAGACAGAATTTACATTTTAAATCAGTCGAGCATACTTGCTTAATTCCGCAAGAATGACATATACTTAGGTCTCAGCCATTAAGATGAATCTAGAGACCAAATTTTTACTCCTCCAGTGTCTAAATCAAACGATGTAGTCCTTCAGAGAAATATCAGATGTATGAGACAGACACATAGAATAAAGTCCAGGCAATCATATATGTCAGGTGATATTCTTATTCTCTACAATCCACCAAGAATAACTTTATAAACATAGTTCGCGTAACAAATAAGATGATCCACACATTCCAACAGGAATAATCAATTTTTCCCTTGAAAAAAAAAAGAACTGACTCAAACCAACAGCAGTGATCATGTTATAGTGGAGAAAAAGTCCAGCTTGTAGAGAAGAAGCCAAGCCACAAGAGATCAGCCTATGAATAAAAAGCCAAGGCACAAAAAGTTGGCTAAATAATGATGCCGACAGTGTACCATTTTACTACTATGTGTAAGTGACATTCTGACTTACCTCTTCAACATACTAAAATAAACAGATACGGCATAGGCTAAAGAGGCTAAGAAATGAATCAGAAAAATGAAATAGTCAAATTATATAATTGAACTACATGAGAAAAATACAAATTCAAAATAGCCACAATCCTTGGAAGTTTCAAGCTGTGTGTACTTTTTTGCAGAATACAAATTACATCCTTCCTGCGATGTGTGTACACAAGACGAGTTGCAAGCACAATACCTTCAAGCTTATTCATCCAACAGGAAAAGAGGCACATAGATGGTTCACGGTTGTTGTATGCAGTAGGGAAGAATCTCAGACAAATCTAGAACCAAAAGAAACACATTTCACTTCAAATTCAAGAAAAAATACTAGGCGGGAAGAAGCTTCATTACCATGAAATCTAATCAAAGAAACATTAAAATTGCCAACACATTTTTTTAAACCCAAACTAGCACAACAGTATTAACAGCTATAACACAACAACATGAATTGGAGACTATTCTGCTACTGCAGTGTCGTTAATCCGTTACTAGTACAAACACCATTAGAGTGTGGCACAAAGAAAAGGTTGGTAAAGATGGGGATTCTCCTGTATGTTAAAGTACATAGTATTCGAAATTTTATTGATAAGTTCATGTACCTTGGATATTCCTCACGCTATGTTCACCTCATCCAATTGACTTGCATATCTTCGCTTGGTTCCTAAAAGCGAAACATGACAGATGGATCTTGGCTACATCTTGTAGACTGATTGGAAATAAGCATCAACATCGTTGGGCACCAGGTCAGTTAATCATGCTTTCATTCAGCTATATTATATCGTAGAGCATTCACTTGTAATAGAGTGGAGAAAATGGCACCTTTTCTAGAGAAAGGATGAAGCTCGAACGATTCATCAAGATATCTACCAGCTTCAACATAGAATGTATGCGAGGATAAGAAGAAGCATAAAGCAGTAGCATGTAAGATCTCAACTTCGCTTAAATCAAACTCAAAGCAAAGGACGGAAGTGATTAGAACGAACCTAGAGGGGTTCTAGGCACAGAACACGCTTCGTCGCGATGGCGAGCGAGCCAGGTGACGACGAGAAAGAGCACACTGGTACACACAACCATGGCCGCCCGCATGATTGCGGACCGGCGTGCTCTCTCTCGTTGTCAACCACGCATGCAACCTTCAGAAGGCGGCATCAAAATCCCGAATCGGTCGTTCAATCGCCGGATCCAGCGGAAGACGATCGAAACCCTCGAAATATGGGGAAATTCTTGGTCCGAAGCAGAAACCGAAGACCGAGAATGATCGCAGATCAAAATCGAACTACAATCGCAAGGAAAAATAGATGAGAACAGAAGAGTAAAAGGATGGATCGAATCGCAGAGCAGCCGATGATGATAAGACGAAAAGGATGGAGAAACCGCCTTTTAACGTGCGGAGGTTTACGGAGACGGTAAATATAGACATATAACAATCATCGATAACATAACCGACAGCAGAACGGTAAACTTGGGACATCGTCCTCCTCTGCGGGACCCACGGTTGGGGTCGGGGAGGAGGAGGTACGCGAGTGGGTCACCTTCGCAGGTGTACGGGTTCATAGATAATTTGGGTGGTGATGCGGTGTCGGGCTCGGTAGGACAGGACACCGTGTCCGGACGAGTCAGCAGTCGAAACGTGTCTCGTCTTGGAGCGCGACGGTTGGCGGTGTCGGTACGGAACTGGCCCTCGTCCTCGTCCGTAACTACGAGAATGCCACCGCGGTCGTATCGGTAATCATGAGGCGTTCTGCTTGTGATCACGGAAAGCATGATTGATTGATATATACACACCCTTGATTTCGCATTCTCGCACTCTCCTGGCCCGGTGAACTGATTGGGTGTAAAGGCAGCAAGTACAGCTTGCTTCGGAATTAAAAAAAGGGAAAAAAATAAATAGATTGAAAAGAAATTAATTTTTTTTCAATATTTTTTATATTTTTAGATTAAAAAAAGGTGTTCAGTTTTTATATTTTTCAATGATATTGTAATATCATTTGTAGATCATATGATTTTGTAATATCGATCATGTAGTATTAAGGTATCAATTATACGGTATTGACGTATTGGTTACTTCCTTACTCCTGTATCAATTGAGCAAGATGCAAATATAATTCTAATATAATAAATAATATACCAACACGTGTTATTCTATATCCATTGGCAAAAAAAAAAAAAAAAACTAATTAGTATCTAAAATCATGACACCTGAAAGACTATAAGTCAAGATATCTATGGATGTCGACTTCCATAGCACATTAATTAATATCAATATGGTACTGATGTGATAGATAATGTACCAACATGTACCATCATCCTTATAATGATGTGTTGGTGGGGATTGTAATGATGATATTTAAATAATGTCCAAGACATGTGAAATCTCTTTGCCATCAAAATAATATTTTAGTTACACAAGAAATTATGTATTCTTTATTTGATTCTAAGGGTAAATTTTTTTTATATTATTGCAAAGATCGAAATTGAACAACATTCCATGAAATTTCTTGAGATTCTATTTTATTGGCTTTGTGTTTACTTATTAAGGTGACATGTTATCACTTATTTTTTTTATTTTAGTCACTCATTTTTAAGTCGAAAGTAAATGAACGAATTTTAAAACTTTTGCAATCATTTTTAAGTTGAAAGTCAATCTTCAATAGTATGATATTCTTTTTCCCAAGTCAATTTGTTGGGATAGTGAAAGAGATTTTTAATTTTTTTGGTATCAAGAAGGGGTAAATATTCTTGCAAGTATTTGGGATCCTTCACTTGTTTTCTTTATAAACTTTAAGTGCTTATTGGATGTTTGATTTTAATAAATACTATAAATTTATTAAAAAATATTATAATTAACATACAAGTCTGTATGTTTGATTGTTCTTATTCCTAGACCAATAAGAATAATTATTTGAAGTATTATTTTATATTTAAATTAGTTTTTTTTATTGAGTTTCGAGTTAAATTATCTTAATATTAATATTTTTAAATAGGCTTATAGCATCTAAGTGAAAGTGTCAAAAGTATTATAAATAAAATAATGTCATGTCTTATCAAAAATATTTTAGAAATGAATATGGGAGAAATGTTGAGATATATTGTCCAATCCGAGCCTATAAGATACCCTCACGAGCACCGCTTTCAGTCCCCTATCCACTCTCTTGAAGTGATAAAACTCTCGCTCGTAGTTCGCAGCGTTGTAGTACGATTGCTCATCGCATCGGGTAAAACTATTCTAAAATGGCTCTGTTTTCACGTGCCATGACCTGTTTTCTGCAAACCGCAACAGCTTATGAAATGTCAACCATCTCAACACCCTAGAACCCCCCAGGTGGCACCGGGGTAGATGGGGCTTCGTGGTAGCGTCAGGCGTTGAACAAGCTTCACAAGTTTGTACGTCAACTTGACGGAAACTTGTCTTCGTGCCCGACACTCAAGGAGTAGTTGTTTGCGGACTCGTAGCTACTCGTTCATCATTATAAAGTCATTATTTTCCTCCTTTCTCTATTTTCTCTAATGCACTCCACGTGCTCACTGTATTGCTTGTAAAGCTTCATTCTTTGCAAGACATGGAGACTTGTCCACCGCTCATTTTTAAACTAATCAATTTTCTATTTTACAGATTCTTCGGAACTTGTACGAGATTACAACTTGGCTGACCCTTAGCGGATGCGTATGTCGCAAGGGCGCCTCAAGACTCAGGCAACCTCAACTAAGTCTGATCAGAGTTGGTACAAGGGTGCTTCACGATTTAAACAACTCCAACTAAGTTAATGAATTTGCCGTAATAGTGTCTCACTACTTAAGTAATTCCAACTAAGTGCGTGATGGAACGATCTCCTTTGTCCACTGTCGTTGCACGAAGAACCTTTCATAAGTATTATAAATCTATTTAAAATACTATAACTCATTGTATAATATTAGGGTATTTGTGTGAAAAAATTATGTCGAGTCTTATTAGAAATATTTTAGGATTTATAAAATGTTAGAGGGAGCCTCTTGGGATTTTAAAATTTTAAAAAAACCTTCTGGAGGCAAAAAAAAAAAAATAATAAAACAAAAAAAAAACAAAAAACATACAAGTCTATGTTTGATTGTTCTTATTCCTAGACCAATAAGAATAATTATTTGAAGTATTATTTTTATATTTAAATTAGTTTTTTTTATATTGAGTTTTGATTTAATTATCTTAATATTAATATTTTTAAATAGGCTTATAGTATATCTCAGTGAAAGTGTCAAAAGTATTATAAATAAAATTATGTCATGTCTTATCAGAAATATTTTAGGATTTATAAAATGATAGAGGGAGCCTCTCCGGATTTATAAAAAATATTATATTTAACATATATGTCTCTATAATTGTAGGTTTTCCTAGACCAATAAGAATAATTATTTGAAGTATTATTTTTTATTTAAATTAGTTTTTTTTATTGAGTTTCGAGTTAAATTATCTTAATATTAATATTTTTAAATAGGCTTATAGTTCTCAGTGAAAGTGTCAAAAAGTATTATAAATAAAATTATGTCATGTTTTATCAAAAATATTTTAGGATTTTAAAAATATTTTAAAATTTAAAAAAAAAAACCTTCAGGAGGCAAAAAAAAAAAAAAAAGGAAAAAAAAAAGAAGCGATAAACCATCATACACTCGTTTCGAACTCAGCCGAACCCACCGCCTTCGGTTCCCTATCCACTCTCTCGAAGCGATAAAACTCCCGGCTCCTCAAAACCCTTCCACAAGCGCCGCGCTTATGGCGTTGCTCTCCGCCTCGATCCTTCCCCTCTCCTTCCCCCACCGCTCTCGCTTTTTCCCGTCCAGACCCTCCCGCTCCGGCCGTGTCTCGTTCGATGGCATCATCGAGAATACGCCCGTCGCCGGCTCCGCCATAGCCGTCTCTCTTCGCTCGACGGCGGAGGTTGAGACCGTCAACATCGCCGAGGACGTCACCCAGGTCACATTCAGCTTCATTCTTATCGGATTAATGTTAACAACTTCTTTCCTTCTGTCTTGCTCTTTCATTGTGTTTTGTCGTTGTCGTAGACTCATTTTTGGTTTTGCTTTCATGATTAATCGTTATATATATATTTTTCCTATTTGATTGTTTTCTGTTTTTGATGGGACGAGCATCGGTTTTCGTTTAATGAGCTCTACATATATTATTAGAATAAGCTAGGAAAGAAAGCATTTCTTTTGTAGCCTTTGTCCGAGTCATAATGCTACAGAAATAAAGAGTATTCATGTGCTAACCAGCGATCTAAGACTGCTATTTGATTTGGAAGCTTTTACTGGTAGAAAATTTGGTACAGTGTTTCTGAATACAGAAATATTTCGAGTGACCATGGAAAATTTTTAGGAGGAAAAAAATTAAGTGAAACAAAAAAGCAGAGATGGAGGTTTAAATAGCAGTATCCTAAATGCATAATTGAAGCCTTCTCGTCGTTGATCTGTGAGCATGTTCCTGGGGTACAATCAGCCCAACTATGGTTTTGGTGCTTTCTGTAGGGAAGTCTATGTTGGACAAACACAAGTTGTAGTAGAATTCTTGCATAGGAAAAATGAGCAACTTATTGAAGGCAAAAATGAGAGAGCGAGCTGGAGGGAGTTGTTGCTAATTTTAGTATTTTGCTTAAAAGACAAAATGTTTTGGCTCACAAAATTGTAATTTTGCTCATAGGATGGGTAACATTTTGAAGTGGGGAGCTGAAGCTCCTACTCTGATGTTTCTTGTCCTTTTTAATCACCCCTTAGAGGGAAGCTAACGAATTTTCATATTTTCTTAAAAAAATGGAAACAAGATATCTTGATGAGACCTCTTAAAATGTTTAAACTGACATCAAACTATATGCTCGCAGTCACCTTGACATTGTCTTTTGAGGAGGAAGAATAAGAAGAATAGGTGAAAATGAAGTGAAAAAAAGAGAGGAAGAAGAAGAGGGTATTTATGTCCATTTACAAAGCATAGTTTTGAGATATTATAAATTTTTAAAACGGGATTATAAATAGTAAAGGGAGGGTTGTAAACAGTAATCTCATAAAGAAATCTATGAAATGCCAATTTTATCGATGTGACATTAGAAATACTATATCCCATACAACATAAAGAATAATGGCAAATATCCAAGTGCAATCCAAGCTTTAGGGAGGATTGAATGTTAATGGTCACAACATGTAAAATAAGTTAATAAACTATGCTTGAGAATTTTTTTTCCTAATGCAAGATATACATTGGTTCTACAACCATTGATTAAACTTTTTAAATATCTTTAAATGTCAACAAATATAATGAAACATTTACAATTAAGGACATTTAAGCATTACAAACCATGATGTAAATAGTTTAGGTTTTGCAGCTCTTGCTTGGTTGCTTTTGGTGGTCGCTAATAGTATTCTTAATGATATGCACCATAATGTAGCAAGTCATGTTGAGCAAGGATCATCGTTTCAATAATATGGTTAGTATTGGTTCATCATGTGTGTCGGTACATATGACTAATGCTGGTGTACGTGTGTGTCTGTACAACGGTATATATTGGTGTTTCAGAGAGGAAGAAAAAGAGGGAGAATAAGGGACCATAGAGGAACAGAGGAAGAAGAAGAAGGAAGAAACAGATATAGTGGAGGAGGAAGAAATCTTTGTGAAGCAACAGTAACAACAGTAACAGTAACAGCG
Source organism: Musa troglodytarum (assembly GCA_023547065.1). Lineage (NCBI taxonomy): Eukaryota > Viridiplantae > Streptophyta > Magnoliopsida > Zingiberales > Musaceae > Musa > Musa troglodytarum. The sequence continues at coordinate 60,921,663 of CP097510.1, read as the reverse complement.
AAAGATCTTTGTGAATTTTGTCATGGTGATGTGCTGATAAGTGGAATAATTCATATATCTTGATTTTTGATGGTATGATGAGCACATTTTTGTGGGAAGAAATCCAAGGTTCAATAAGGTTGACAAATATGTTGTTAGGTTATCATGAATTTAAACTATATTTTTATGTGTAATTGTGTATGATTTTACAGATATAACCTTTTCCCCTTGACACCTAGATTGTGAAGCAACTGTATTGTCAACTTTTAGCTGGGGAATCACACAATGAAAATTATTTCATATCCTTAAGATCAAAGAAAGTAGAAAGCAACAGTAAATATAAGTCTTTACATGTTACTGCTCTAAGACAGACAAATATTTTTCAAGTTCACAACTTGATGCTGTGACCTCTATATTGTTTACAAAGATTTCTTTGATTACAGAACTCTTGGAGAATCTTGTTGGGGTTAACAAAAAAAATTTCAACTTGATCCACCTATCTAATTGCAATTGTCTGATTTGTTGGGGTTTTGAGTGCCATTCTGTTATTATATCAAGTGGCTTTGGCTGAATATAGTTCTAAAAGGAATGAAGGAAGATCCAAGTATTTGGAAGTGACCTTCCTAATTACTGCATCATGCTTAACAATATAGCAATATGAACTCTTTGGTCATGACTTCAGATAGCCTCAGTGGTGTACTAAAGATTGTTGAAACATATTTTTGTAATAAAGAAATGACATAAAAAAGTGATGGAATTGCTGAAGTTTCTGTTCAGTGCCTAAGCCTCTGTGACCTCATATCTTTTATTTATACTTGCTGTCAGTTAATTGGAAAGACGCCTATGATTTATCTTAACAAAGTTGTTGAAGGTTGTGTTGCTAATATTGCTGCGAAACTTGAGTCCATGGAACCTTGTCGAAGTGTCAAAGACAGGTAACTTGCTTTTGCACTTTAGCCCTTTTCAGCTGATGCTTCTGATTAACTTAGTTCTTATCATTTTATCACTTAGGATTGGATATGGCATGATAAATGATGCCGAAGAAAGGGGGCTAATTTTTCCGAGGAAGGTGATTTTTATTTGCTTGTTTTACCTAAAACTATGAATTTCTTTAAAGATCGTGTATATGTTATCCTTTGCAGAGCATTTTAGTTGAACCGACTAGTGGAAACACTGGAGTTGGTATTGCATTTGCAGCTGCTGCTAGGGGATATAAGCTTATAGTAACTATGCCTGCATCAATTAATCTGGAGAGACGTGTACTCCTTCGTTCATTTGGAGCAGATATTGTTCTAACAGATCCTGATAAAGGGATTAAAGGAGCAGTGGACAAAGCTGAAGAAATAGTTAGCAGGACACCAAATGCATACATGTTTCAGCAGTTTGACAATCCAGTTAATGCAAAGGTTCTTGACTCAGATGGATTGATTTTCCTTTTCTTTATTATGATGTTTGAACTTTGAAGTATATTATATGTAGATGAGTGGTCTTTATTATAATTCATACGTAGCTTTTAATATACAGATCCACTTTGAAACCACAGGCCCAGAGATATGGGAGGACACTATGGGTGGTGTTGACATATTTATTGCGAGCATTGGAACAGGTGGTACTATCACAGGTGCAGGACGTTATCTTAAAATGATGAACAAGCATATCAAGGTCTGAACTACTCTTTTCTGAATCTTATGTTTTATTCTTTATCCACTCTTGGCATGAGAAAACCAATAATTTGTCACAGTGCTGTGCAGTCAATTTATCCACTCTTGGCTTGAAAATGAGTTTTGCAGTGGCATTCTATTGCTCATTATGCAAGGTTTTATGTTATTTCTCTGCTTCTTAAGGACATTGCATTGTTGCACTAATGTTTCTGGAAAATTTAATCTAGGTAATTGGAGTAGAACCTGCTGAAACTAGTGTTATTTGTGGGGACAATCCAGGTAAATGCTAAATGATATTGCCTATAGAAAATGTGGTTTCTTTTCTGGTATTTTCTCCATGTGCTCACTGATTGTTTCTGATAATTTAAAGCAGGTTATGTACCAAGCATCTTGGATGTTATGTTACTTGATGAGGTCATAAAGGTTAGGAAGTCTTATTTTAACTCACATTACATGATATTGTCCCCAATGTACATTGTTAGATCTTCTAAAGCATTAATCTTCTCTCACTTGGTACACATCCAACACTTTTGTTGACAATTCAATTCTACTTTGGAATTATTTTGATAATTACTGTGTGGGTCAAACAGAGGCAACTCCAACTGTGGTTTTACAGTTGGATTTGACTCTAGGATTGACCTTGGTTGAAGAATCTTCTAAGAAAATAGGTTAACATATGTGTTCACCTGTAACTTGTCCCAACTGATTGATTGCAGATCCAAGTTACTTCCTTATTATAAATTATAATAATACTTTTATAAATAAATTATAATTTATAATTAAGTTCTTTACAATTTTATTTTATTTCCTAGAATCAGGTTTGGCTCCTAAGAAAATAGGTGCTTGTTTAACTCTAACTCACAAGTTATTAATGTTGGCAAAAACTATATTTAAGTGCACTTAGATTCATTCTTCTAAAAGGCAGTAGGGCTGATTTTTTTGGCCTATGAATGCTGCAATGGAGTATTAAATATGGGACTGATGTCTGTGTGTTGGCACCATAATGGTTGATATTGTGGGCCACCATAAATCATCAAGGTGGTTGCTTTTGCCTAATTCTTAATTGCATCCCACATTGAGACCAATCATACTCAGACATGAGTTGGTCAACCAAGTTGATCCTTTCTTGTCTTTTTAACCTAGGTTCAATATTTTATTTTAGAGGAACTTTGCCTTTCTTAATCTATGCTATTTGATCTCAAGCTTTTGTTATTTTTTTCTTTACTCCAGATCAAGGATTATTAGGATATTTGCTTCCGATCGAATGTTTTCTTGCTTTGAGGAAAGGAAATATTCTTCCAAGATAGTGAATCAAGATAAAAATGGGAGAAAAGATAGAACACGTTGAGAATGCAGATGAAAAGTTCTAGGAGCGAGTAGAGAGGAATTTTGAAGAAGAAATGTTTTCCTTCAAGCTTCTATGTAGTTTTAGCTAATCCGTTCTTGCCAGCTAATTGGACTAGGAAAAGAAAAGTTGTATGTTAATTGCCTGCCCAATCTTATTCATGCTCCCATTACTCATCCATGACCCATTAAGACTAAACTTCTAGGAAACCTTCTCTTCTCTGGAATTTTCTGTAAGTGTGATTTGGAATTTGAATTGAGTTGGAAGTTCCGGAGGCCATCTCCTTCGACTGGCCATATCGGTTGCTGGGCAGATTGATTCATGCTGGTTGGTATTATCTGAACTAATAAAGATTAGTCTTGACTACTGTAATCCTAGTCTGGCTGGCACTAGGAGATCATCTTGTTAGCCCACTAAACCAACCATATCCATACATGGTCTAACTTGGTGGTGGCCTAACTAAGATGATATATGCACTAAATAATATGATCCCTTACGGTGGGACATAAACCCTACTTTGAGCTGCCCATATGGTAGGGATGCCAGACTTTTGACTCCCCATTTAAAAGGTTGTGGTTAAACACTTAACTCCAATTGCAAAGACCGGAGTCAGCCCAAATAGGACTAGAGTGTGGTCACTGGCCCTTTTTTCTCGATCTTGTATTAATTTCAGTAATCTACCGGACTAGGTACCAATATACCAAACGCTTATCAGCCTTACCATCTTGTACCATTGAATAAAGTGGTAATAAAAAAGGATAATATTGTACTAGATCACCAGTGTACTTGGTCGACAATAAATATTGGTCTATAGTAGTAGGTTTGATTGATTGAGATCGGGGTTTTTATTTTCGAATGATACAGCCCATATCGGGCGGTACGTACTGGTCCACTAGCAGACTGGTATGTAGTGGGCGGTATCGGCCTAGCTGCGGTGTACCTACGGCGAGGGAAGAAGTGCCGAGGGAGAAGAGGGAGAATCGGGAGAACCTTGATGCTTTTAGATCCGACGTCGCCCTCCATCGAGGATCCCGATTCAAGAGATAACAGAGAGGCAACGACTTGACTTCTTTGCCGCATCCTTTGCCGAAGGTTGGAGATGCCTGTGGCCTTCGTCGCGTTCTTTGTCGAAGGCCAGAGACGTCTGTGGCCTTCGATATCTTCGCCGAACATTGTAGATGAGAAGACTGCGTTTTTCTCCTTGTCGCATCGCGCCGAAGGCCAAAGGAGTCTACGGCCTTCGATGTCTTCACTGAACATGTCTTCTCCTCGTTTGATGCGACAAGAAGAAAAGGAGGTGATGTCGCTGAGGCAGCATACGCCTTGTTTTTTTAATATTATATATATACAAGTACCAAGTGGTACACCTTGGTGTACCGCTCGGTACGTTTGTACTGTACCGTATCGAGCAAAGCTTGAAACACCGATACGATGTGAAATTAAAAACCTTGATTGAGATTTGATATCTTGATGGGAAATATATATCATAATGATGTGGAACAAGAAGAAGTGGATGATAGAATTTGGGATAAGGAAAAGAGCTAAAAGCTCAATTACAAGGATAAATATAACAATTCGAAGTTGTATCCGAAGCTCTCCTACTCTTCTCCTTTCATATTGAATAGAACACTATTCATTCATAGTGACTTTCACTGGCGGTGGATCGAGGTTGTCGATCATATATATTTATATATGAATTTGATATGTTTATTCGACCTAATCTTGAAATTGATCTTATGACATAGTATGTTGATACATCGTATGCCATTGGTGCATCAATGTGGTGATGGTTATAGTTTGATCGTCGTGAACCACACGTGTCTGAGGTAGCTCCTAAGACAAGTACGATTGTGGCATGTATTGGTGTGGAGTTTGGAGAATATCAGAATTTTTATTTTCACCATTGATATGTTGTTTCGTATGATAAGATTAATCACTATACTGTGATGGAAAATCCGTGGCGACATCATATGTGCAGTGGAAGAACAGAAACAAAAATCACAGATTTCCTACAGAAAAAGAGGTTCTTATCGTTGTGCAAAAGTTGGTATGCAAAATTTGCGAAATCGAAAAATTACGCATAAGAAAATTACCTAGGAAGATTGCATATTCCTGAATTCCTCCAGATTTATGAGACTGAATGAAGGAGTTCAAATGTCCTCATCTCTAGCGATAGTCCACACGGTAGAAGTTGTGGCGATGCTCCTCAAATTATTGCTCAAAACTCCTCGTTGCGCACACTATGCAATCAAAAAGGGGCCGACCCTTCTTGCTGTCCACACGCCCCAAACTAGGGCTGCTGGCTGAGGAAAGGGGGAGGAGAAGAAAAGATGGTTGCTAAAAAACCCTAACCTATGGACCTTTGGTTCCCTCCTATTCATAGAGGTCCCCTGTCAACTTAACCTTAATGGATCCTGCCCTATTGGGTAGTGGATCTGTATCCAATTACCCAAGCCTCTTAGATTAATGGGTCTCTACCCAATAATTTCTTATTAGCTCTTATTGGATCTCATCTATAGGATTCAATAATTTAGGAGCTTAATGGATATCCAATAAGACAGTGGCTTAATGGATATCCAATAAGACAGGGGCTCTGGTGGATATCTTATATTCAAACCTCTACTCACTGTAACACCTACCATATGTGTGTGACCTTTTAGGCCCAATATCAAGTTGGCCATGAGTTATACCTGTCAGAACTCCTTCTAGCTCAGTGAATTATTATCTCCATAATAATTCACTCGACTCATCGATTGCGGACGTACTAAGCCACTATGCCGCTACCCCTAGAAGATAAAGGGGAATCTAATCCTTTGGACTCATCTGTCCTCAGTTATGAAGATATACCTATAGTCCCCTATCCATCTAATATTTCAGAGACCTTATACCAGGTATGGTGCTATCAAACCCATACGGACTCTCCCCGAGTCTCGCTCTAATCGGATTCTCCCGGAGAGGGCTGAAGTCTCATTGGACAAATGTCTAAAGATGTCAGCTTGTATAGTTGTCAAAAACCTTGACTTTTAATAGCAACGTCAATTGAGTTTTGTTTTTACAATTTACCTTTGCACAAAAGATAAAAAATACTTTGACAAAATTTGTCATGCCCACATGTCTCTATGGTGTCGTGTTTATGTCCGCCTGTGCCCGTGATGTATAACAAGCAGCTCATCGACCGTTTGTGTTGACTGCCATACATAGAATTTTCTTGAATTGAAGATTCTGTCAATTTCCAGAAAACATTCTCTTCCTTAGGTATAACTTCCAAACAGATGATCCAATTTTTTGTGTCAGAATGGTCTAGCTTGATTTCAGACATTGAAATGATTCTTTTCAACATTTGAAATAGGCATAATTTTCTTGTTTATAAAAAATGTGATATTTCTATTGATCAAGTACGGAACAAGGCACAATCTGCAAAATATTTTTATTGGCTTTTACACTGATAACATGAACTTTCTATTTTTGTTAACCTATCTTTCGATTAGGGAACCCAAAAATTACTCTCCATTTGTCACTAATTTTAGATTTCCTGCAGTATGTAAATAAATTTAAGTAGAATCCTTTGACATTCATATTCCTGGACTTGCATATTCTTGATGTGGCATCTATTTAGTGCTTGATGTTCTGGGTGAAGTTGGTTCTATTCTATTTCTTTCCTATTTAACTTTATGACATCTTAGCACCAATTGAGTTGTTTCTTTAATCCTAGATTACCACTACCGAAGCCATTGAAGTTGCAAGGATGTTGGCATTGGAGGAAGGTCTACTGGTAATCATGCCTGGTCTCTAATTGTTTGAAGATTAATTTCTTTCTGGAAGATCCATCTCTTACAAAAATAAGAAGCATACTAGTTTTTGCTGGTTCTAGCAATTTTACTTTGTGCAAGTCATCTAAAATTTTCATAGTAATATCATTTTCAGATTGGTATATCTTCAGGAGCTGCTGCTGCCGCCGCCATCCACGTGGCTAAAAGACCTGAAAATGCTGGAAAGCTGATTGCGGTAATGAAACACATCTTCCCTCTTCACATTGCTTTTCTTCCAAGATAGCATAAAGTAAGCATGCTTTTCAAATTTTCTTCAACTCATGTAATGCACATTTTGTAGTCTACTTTTTGTGTCCAAAGGACGTTGTCTTATGCTGGGAGAACAAGCTTGGAAAAACAGAGAAAGCAGGAAGCCCTTATTAATTAATACTGCAATCAGGAGGGTATAATGTGATGCATGTGAGAAAATCTAGTTTGTAAGCTATTACACAATTCCATTCTCACATATGTTCCCTGCTTGAAAATTGGCTTTTGTTGTCTGACCCCTCGGAAGAACAATTAGTGGCTACGTACCGGTCTGCCCGTGAACTGAATACAACCATCAATCCACGTGATAAAGGGCTTACTTCTCGACTAGCTTGTAAACTAGGCTTATTGTCTATTTCCTTTTCTCAATTTTTTTACCATAATAAAACCCTAAACCCTCATCATCCATCAACCCATTTGGTAGAATCAATGCTCCTCTCCCCATTGGCCTCTTCCATCATTTGCCATTGCCTCCTCTTCTCTTCGTTTACTCTGCCGCATCCTTCCCTCATCCTTTTCACTTGTCTTCTTCATATCATGGTATGTATGATAAGATCCCTAGGATTTTATCATAGAAGAAGCGAAAGAAGCGGAAGAAAATAGGATGATCACTTCGAGGGGATCGGCCTCCTAGGGTTTGCCAAAAGGCTGGAATAACATTTCATAGATGATGAAAGGAAACAGATACATCCATATTTATACAGTCACACCCCTGAGTCCATCAGGACTTGGACTCCTAATAAATAAATAAATCTTAAATAAGCCCCTATTCGACTCTTACTGAACTAGACAAACTCAATAAAACATTATTCAAAATTCAGAAAATAAAAGGGATCCTAACAATTCCTCTCCCTTCAAAACAGTCTTATCCTCAAGGCTGAGCAAAATCAAACTTTGGGAGGTTCTCTTTCAGCACTTCAATCATAGGATATCTACGATGCATCACAACCCGTTGATCAAGTAAATACGGTCTCCACATCTTGATAGTGTAAGCAATAGACTGGTCTTTTGGTGTAGTAGTCATTGCAGTCTCCTGAAGAACCCTCTCTATCCGATGACTAGTGGCAGTTGTGACCTTACTTCTATGTCTTCTCTTTACGATCACCTGCATTCCATTAATAAAAAACTTCATGATTAGTTTAGAAAAATTCCTAGAAACATCACCCAGGGTTGATAGCCATTCAATTCCAAGCACCACTTCGAGGTCTTCCAAGGGTAGTAAAAAGAAATCCACAAGCAACTCTTGGCCTTGTATAATCAATTTTATCTTCGAACACTCGTTATCACAAGTTAAAATCAATAGTTAGCGATCACTTGAGGCCTTAAACAGCGTCTTAGCTAACACACCACCACCAAGTTTGATGGGTCAACGACTACTCCTAATAGGACCAGAGCTGCACCATTCTAGATTGAATATCCATTAGGAATGTCCTAACAGGACCAAACTCGGCTAGGTGGAGTAGGGGATAAACAACTTAAAAGGAAATTTGCTGGAAGTTTGGTTTCTTGATGGTGTGGATGAGAGCTGCGACCATTGACAAACAGCCAACTACTTAATACATTTCTGTTTTCTAGTTCCATTGAAACTTAGGAGAATATGCCACGTTTGGTGTATTCTTGGGAGTAGAGTTCCCATAGGCAAGTTACATAGCCCTTGAGATACAGAAATAAAGTATTCTTCTAAATGCAATCTCCTCATTCAGAGTTCCTGTTTACTTTTGTCCCTTCTTTCCTATACCCATACTCAAATCTCTTCTCTCACTCTTCACCTTCAAGGGCACTATCTTCATCCAACATAAGAAGACACTCCATAGGAAACAAATATCCTGCATAAAATAGCCTCTCAAAAGTCACAGGAATAAGAGAATTGTGTACCGCTGCAAGGCAGATGCCTTTTTGTTATGCATTCAAGTTGAATTGTGCATTTTATCTCTTTAGATTTTCTATGCTACAATGACAGACATCAACACAATGTCCATTCAAGCTATAAACCACAAATGCAGGTTATTTTTCCAAGCTTTGGTGAAAGGTACATCTCCACAGTTCTTTTTCACTCTATACACGAGGAAGTCCGGACGATTCAGGCGTAATATTCCAACTTCTCAATGACAACTAAAGCGTCTACCGCTGCAAGGCACTGCTACAAATCTTGTGGCATATCTGTCCTCGCAATCGAATTGTCTTTCGGAAGGTGCTTCAGCAACAATTTTGTTTATGTATAAATCAAATTGTCTTTATTATATTTTGGCAAGAAAATATGGAGCTTTAGGTTCGGAATTATTAGCTGTTTAAGGCTTACTGTGCCATTTGCTAATCTGGAGATGATCCACATAATTAAGGCTTATGCTATGTCATTTGCTGGTAGTCTGTTTTGTGTGTGTGTTTTTGAAGACTTTTCGTTTTCATGCTTTTCTTGTAGGAAAATTATTGTTGAGTATGATTTTTTAAAACATTTTTTATCCAGAATTATTAGAGCTTTGTGGAATAGTTAGATATTTGAAATCCCTTTCAAATTAAGATTCGTTAATGCTTGCTCGCATGTGAAGTTTGTCCTTTCTATGTGCATTATTTGGATATTTCGAGTAATCTTTTGATGAACTTAAATTATATATGTATGCATGTATGTCATCGTTTCATTGGATATATGCTTTAATTTGTAACTTATACATGCACAATCATTTTCATTAATAATTACAAATTTATGTTAATTCATGGTAATCGATGCCAAGTTTTTTTTTTTAAATTTATTTTATCGATATATCTTTCTTTATATGTGTGATCCAAAAGTTTTGATGGTTGCCAGATATGATAAAGTTCAATGTATTTGATCATAGTCATATAATTTATATATTGCTTTAAATCATAATAAAAAAAAAGATGCTACGTGTTTTAATCCTACATTTGATAGCCAAATGTTGATCCAATCGGAGTCGGAAGTTGGACCGTCTTCGGGTCGTAGTTTCTGCAATCTGATTCGAAAGAGCGAATCCTGACACGATGCTCGAGTTAGGCGAGTCAATTGGCGAGGCGGCTCGCTATTTACACGCGGCAAAATTCTGGATCCCAAGTCTTCTCCTCGTCCTTCCGATTTAATAAACTCCTTACGCCCGTCCACAGCCAATCGCAAATTAGGAGAGAGAAAGAGAGAGAGAGAGAGAGGGGGAGGGAGATTTCGCTCGTTCTCCAACTCCCGTTCCTTCGAAACCCTAGCTTTTCTTGCGACAACGATCGATCACGTCTTCCGACGTCCCCTTCGTCGCCACCTTCAGATAGATTGCCTTGCGCCTCAGGTTGGTCCTCGCTTTCGATCAGCCCCCGGCCCCCTCTCTCCGATATCTCGATCCGCTTTTGCTTTATTTGCTTTCGGTGTTTTCTGGATCTTGGTTGGTCAAGCCAGGGAATTACGATTGTTTCGCATATGTTTCCGGTTCGGTTGGGCGTTTCTTGACCAGGGGATTGGATTGCACGATTTCTTCTTGTTTCTTGGCGATTCGTCGGGGTGCGGATCTTTTGGAGGGGACTTGAGCTAGGGCTTGGATCTTCCGGATTCTGATTTTGTTGGTTTTGAATCTTTGAACAGTTTGCGAATTCCGACGCGTGTTTGACGAATATAATCTCTTTCGTGGATTGTTTTTCGTGTAGTTGTGGATCCGTTGATTGGTTTGATTGCTTATGGTTGTTTCGGTGGTTTTCTTCGTCGAAGGATTAAGCTACTGATGCGCCTGGGTCTAGGGACGTAATGTAGTGCTCAGGCTCCATTGATATTTTTTTTTTTTGGGTGCTTTTTTGAGTCACAATGATGGTAAGATTTGTGTAACTGGGGTATGCATATGCTCCATAGTTCTTTTTGGAAATGGTTGTCAGATGCAGTTTGAGTTGTTTGTTCGTTGATGTTTTGGTTCATATTATTGTCATATATTTGTGTCACGATATTAACTTGGAGTATAAATAAAATCTTATTTAAGAATTCTTTTATTTATGCTATATATGCATCCTACACAGAAATTTTCAAGCTGGTTATACATGTCTCATAATCGAATTTAAGTAGCGTACCACTATTTTTCTTACCTTCTCTAAGTTCATGATGGCTGTTTGAGTCACATCTTATGATTTATCGACCTGATATTTTGATGCAACTGTTTTCAAACCTTTCTGGCCTTATTTTGTAACATATTTTGTGTGTTGCTGGCATTTTTTTTAACATGTAACTAGGATATGTCAAGTGGCATATGGTGTACCTATTTATTTATTTTATGAGCTTGACAAATTATTTTATCCGCATATAAATACAGCAAGTTCTACAAAGATTGGATTGGATACGATTGATGCCATAGGTATTATCAAATTTTGTCGACCCACATATTTCTGTTCAGATTATATACGACTATTTGAGCAGGGGTGTCAATCTGAAATTGGAATGGAGTTCTATTTTGTTTTTATGGACTTGGCATTCAGATGCACAGATCTCATGCATGCAATGTAAAATGCACCTTGCATTCATGATGGCATCGTCCAAACACTATAATAAGCTGACATCTTTAATGGATTGATCAATAGAAGTTTGGATGTTTGGAGATTGGGATGTTAAGTTTGCAATGAGGTAGAAGGTTACGCCATATTTTTGTCAAAATAATGTATCTAAACCAGCGGAAATTTATGAGTTTTTTGCTAGATTTTTTACTATTTAAAGTCTAAAAACCTTTTTAGATCCTTTTTGTGCTGACACACTAGTTTTTTTATTAATTTTATTTTTCAATGTGGGAGTTATACATTTGACTTTCTAACAAAATTATCTTCAGCTGTTGGAGTAGTGTGTGGATCCGTAGGCTTCAGAGTTTTAATAGATTGGTTATATTCTTGTGAATGCTTTCCTGTATGTATTCAGAATTGAGTAAACTAGTGACAGCATAGGTTTGCTTTGCATTTGGTGAAAGAAAACAGATGTATTTGAATGTTCCAATGAACGAGCGAACCAGGCCATACGACAGGATGTTGCTTAAAGCTAAACAATGACCTCAAAGTCCTTTATCTACCGACTTTGCAGTCTGTCGACAATTACAAGGAACGATGAATTTAAGATATTCCATAATCATGTTAATGCATAAATCCCTAGGAAAAGACCAATTTCTTTTTGTATCAATGATGGAAATGTATTTGGAAAAATAAAAAAAAATCAATGATCAGCATAAACACCAGAAACATAGGTGACAAAGTATAGTTAAAGATGCAAAACATGATCCAGTGTATCAGGTTCCCAGGAATGTAGGATATTGGGTGGATCAAATTTATGCAATCTTACCAATGACCAAATACTGTAAATCTATAAAATTCTTCCACAATTTAGTTTATTTAGTTCAAATAGTGTTACGTCAAACTTTCGTTTCTTTTTATAACCAAGTTGTTCTATACCAACAACAATGAGCCATGCATCTTGCTAGTGCCAGCCTGCTATTCTGCAATCTGCAACAGCATACCACAAATGATGTGCTATAACATGCCATTCGCTGGCAGATATACAAGTCCTTGTGTTGTAACCCAGCATTACATGCCACATACAATGTAAGTTCACTACTGACATAGGGTTGACGTAGAATGTCATTGTTGGACAACCAGAATCTTGGTTGATGTTTTATCTAACATAACAATAAATTCAACCACTGGGAGATGTTTTAAGGATTCCCTTTCAACAAATGTCACTTTCAAGTATTGTTTGTTTGGAAATCAAATCAACAGTAAAAAAATATGACAGAACTGTGACAATGAAAGATATTATAACCTTGAGAAAATGGGTGCTTAAGATATTCTCAGCATTTTGTTCACGTCTCATTGACAATTTCATTGAAGATATTCCAGCTTCTCTCTTTTTCTCCCCTCTTTTTCCTCCCTTCTTTGTTTTTTCTTGTGTCTATTGAATTGGCTAAAATTGGTTAAAATCTGCCAACTATGGCTGAATACAGTTGATTCGATCCAATTTTGACCTTTTCTTAAATTCTAACTGTAAGGCTGAAAATCAGCCTGAATCTAATCAGCTTTGGATGATCCTGCTATGGGAGCATACCATATTGGAATTGGAATACAATGATATCTTCATTAGTGCCCCATTTGTCGAGCTGTTCACTGTTTATATTCAGCATGACCAAACTTAGAGTTTGCCAATTTTTGTTGCAATAATTTATTTTTGTGGGCAGTTTGTTTTCAGTCCTTTGCATGCTTGGACCATTACCAGGAAATAGTTGTGGAAATCTCTATGTTTTAAAATGCAAGTAATTGTTTCTTGAAGTTTCATATATCTCTTCTTGTCTTTTCTCTTATTTTCATATAGGAGCATGGTAAGACCGTAAGTTAAAAATGCTTAGTTTATCTACTTTTTAAAGCATATTTCATCATTCTTGGGATCGATCACTAATGCTTCTGTGGAAATCAGTAATTTCTTTGTTGTGTTTTTTTTCTTTGTGGATATGTTCCCAAGAAAGACCTTGTTATGTGCTACTTCTAGGTTCAACATTAACATGGATTGTTTTGAGTTTAACCATACAGATTATTTGATTTAGGACTGGCTTTAGGAACACTGGTTGATGTATAATCCCTGGGTACTTTTATTTAGTTATTATCTCAATCTTGATGTTACACCAAACAAAAAAAAAAGATGGACTAGTACAAATTTTTTTGTAATTTACCTGTATTATCATTAAAAACAACGGATTAGGTAGATAAAGCTAGTAATATTGAGAAAGCTATACTTGCAACAGGAACTCATGGTTTCTTCTGATGCTAGGCATATATGCAAGTTGTGTTGTCTTGTCTCTTGCTGTTATTCACTATGTGCTTGAATGGAATGAAGTCAGCAGTAATTTCTTATGATTGTGGTGAGAGGGTGGATGGATGGAGACTTGTATATTCATTTTTATGTTGCATTTTTCATTTGGATGCACTTGGTTCATTCCTTGATTCAATTGATGAAAGGTTAATTGGGATTAATTTGAGTTTTTGAGACGATGTTCATAAACTAAAGGACTTAGATACTTGGTGCATGGAATTATTATCTCACTAATAGTATGAGAATCTAGGTTATAATTAAGATAGATGGATAAATGTTAAGAATATTAGTCATCTTGGATCTATTGTTTACTGGGAGAAAAGGATTGATGAAGACATTGTTGATAAAGTGAAAATGTGATATGAAGTTGTGATTGTTGTGTACCCTGTCGATAAAAAAGTTTTATAATATAGTTGTAAGATGAATCATGCTCTGTGTTCGATCTTAGACAGCTAAGAAACAATACGTAATGCTAATGCACTCAAAATAAGAATGTTGACATGGATGTGTGGAGGTATTAGAAAAAATAAAATAGAAACATTTCATTCGTGTGCAATTATGTGTCTTGACAAAGGATAAAGTGAAAATTGTTTTAAGATTGTGTAGACATCATCCTAAGATTTACGTATTCGATGATTAGATGAACTGATTTGGTTAGGATTAACAGTACCATGGGAGATAGAGGAAGGCCTAAAAATACTTAGGGATATACCCTATAGAAAATATTGTATAGTGGGAAAAGATCTATGTGGTCAACTTTAATTAGTCAGGACGTTGTGACTTGTGATTGTAAGTGTTGGTTTGTTGTCCTTGGTTCTGTTTCTAATTCTTCCATATTCCTTTTTGAAGTGGGTTGAGATTCCTGGTTGAAGCTGCTGTTCATGTCTGTTATTTGTGTTCTGGCAGGCCTCATAATACTGTTTGAGTGAATCGCTTGATGACAGTCTGGTTAATCAAATTTGCAATATGATCTTTTGCAGGAAAATTACCGTAATAAAATCATTAGAAATGTCTCCAGCATCCAAATCTAAGTCGAAGGATAAATTGGCTGCAAAGGCTGCTAAGGAACAAGCCAAAGTCTCTTCGAAACCTTCTCTGGCTCCTAGCTACGGGAATGGTTCTTCTTCAAACGCATACAATCCAGATTCAGGGACATTCCACACCTTTGATGCAGCGTCCTCTGGTTCGTTGCCGGCAGGCCAACTGAATGGTCATTTTGGAACCATAGATGAAACGGAGGAGCATTCTGGTAGTTCGCTTGGTACGACGGGTGAGTTTGATTCGATGTCCAACCATAATGGCTACTCTGGGGAGTCCGAGGATCAGAAGGAGAAAAGTACAACCAATAATGCAGTTCGCGTTGAATCTGTACCTGGCTGTGACACCGACAAGCGCGAGAAGACTCGGCAGAAAAATGAGAAGAAGCATCAGCGCCAGAAGGAGAGGCGAGCACAGGAACTACACGAGCGATGTTGTGGGTACCTCATGTCTCGGAAACTAGAGATGCTCTCCCAGAAACTTGTAGCAATGGGTTTCTCTTCAGAACAGGCAACGATGGCTCTCATTCAAAACGAAGGGCGTGTCGAAGAATCCATTGCTTGGCTTCTCGAAGGGAGTGAAGAGAGCAAGCAGCAGATTGCCGCAAACATAGACAGCAGTGCTAACTTGAAAATAGACATCACCGCAGAGCTTGCAGAGATTTCAGACATGGTGGCGAAGTTCAAGTGCACCAAGCAGGAGGTTGAACGAGCAGTGGTTGCCTGTGAGGGTGACCTAGAAAAGGCCGAAGAGACTTTAAAGGCGCAGAAGCAAGAGCCGAAATCTTCTCCATTGAAATCGGAAGAAACAGGCGACTCTGCCACCGCAAGTGATCTGGACAATAAGATCGTAATGCCTCTTCAGAATGCAACTTCGAGACATCAACAGAAGGGGCTGGCTTCGGTCGGCACTCAGCAGCAGAGAAGAGATGAACGGGATCCAAACCACCTCAAAACTGTGACGAACGGAGATGCGGAGTCCACGAGTAGGAATTTGCAATCTTTGAGAAGAGCACAGCCTAAGCCGGATTGGGGAAGAACGCAAGCGGCTGCTCCTGTGGAGAAAAAGTGGTCAAATTTTAGTCCTGCACCATCCATTTCATACGCTCTGTCATCCTTGCAGGTAGCTGCAGCCCCAACCAGTGAACCTAGGGGGGCCAACATGCCATCGATAAAACTGAGGGAACCGGTCATTGTGATGCAGCGTCCCCAGTCCGTCAATGCCAGGCACAATCTCACGTCCACAGGCCCCAGCATGAGCGTGTCGCCTCCGGCTTCCACAGGATGGTATTCGAACGGTATTTCTAGCATGGAGATGATGGTGGCAAACGGGGGTCTGGGCCACGTTCCACACTATCTGGGTTTGAATGGTTCCAGCGCCCAGCAATTTGTTCCCCAGAGTCATTTCCAAACTTCTGCTAGCTTCGATGGTTCGTGGAACGCTGCCGGTTCGTCTTCGTCGTCGTCGTCGCTTGTGGTGGTGCCACCTTCACCTGGAATCTTCACCGGGTGGGGTTCATCTGGTTCCTCGGTTTCATCACCGGCGGACTGGAGTGCCGGTGGATCCGCGCCACGTGACTACACCTCTATAGACTGGAGCTTGGATACAACCCTGTTGAGGCCATCGATCACGAAGAGCGATCGTCTATCTGCTACGTGGTCTACCATGTTCATGGGTGGTAGAGCTGCGAGGCCAGGCACGGACGCCGCTGCCACGGGTGGCGTCTATGTACCGTCGGGGATGATGCACGACGACGGCCTCTCGACGGACCCCTCCTCGTACTCGTCTGGATCACTCGAGTGGTCCTCCCCCTTTGCGGGGAGGGACATGTTCAGTGTTCCGAGACGGTTCGTCACTAATTCTTCCCTCTAGGAAATTTAGCTGTAAGATGCTGGAGAAGGTGGACATGGTTTTTGATTTGCTGCAGCAGCTGCTGCTGCTGGTTCTTGATGCTCCTGGTTGAAAAAAGTTGCATTGCTTTCTTGGTTGGTTCCATTGGGTTGAGAACACGATGTGGTAATGCATGGCCCGACACGGTGCACGACAGACAATATTGTTCTCCGATCGATCCGTCATGAACGCCGATGCGTTTGTGGCACTATTTGAGGTCCTCCGGTCGTCGTCGTCGACGCACGCAGATCGGTCCAGGCCATGAATCGCATTCTCATCGTCGTCGTCGATGCCCATGAGCTCCTCCAAGAAGCAACGCCTTGTAACTTGGACCGGTGTTCCATGGTCGATCATGGACTGCCGCCGCCCTACCTGGTTGACCAAGCCCGACGAGTCAGAGGCGCCCGGTGTTGATTCTAATGGCCAACCAAAGTCAAAAGCCACCGGTTCGTATTGTTGACTATCTATCTTCATCCCTATACGTCTACTTAGAATCAACCAAATTATCTCCATCTGCAATCGTTGACCGTTTTTTTTTTTGGTTTTGGTGTTGCAGCAGCAGCAGCAGCAGACAGACTTGGGAGGTGAGCCCGGCACCGGCAGCGAACCAACCGATGAGCAAGCATGAGTGGGAATGAGCGGAAACGGAGACAACAAATCCCAACTCCCACCCACCCCTCTTCTTTCCTTCCCGTCCTTCTTGGGAAGGTTGTGTGGTATCAAGTGGAAGGGAGGTGTCATCTTTTCCTCGCTTCTTCCTTCGTCAAAATTCTGATGTGAAAGCGAGAGATAGGGACGGAGAGGAAGAGGAGGAGGTCCATTTTTCCCTTCTCTCTTCCCTTCGTCTCCACAACCTGCTGTCCTTGTTGGAAGACGAGGCAGCGAGTGTTGGCGTGTGGTGTGGTGTCTCTGAGAGAGAGAGAGAGAGATGGCGAGGCTGTCGATCGGAATCCTCGGCCTGACGGAGCTCCTCGTCAGCGCCGCGGTGCACCTGCTCTTCGGCTTCTACATATTCAGCACCGCGGTGGCGTCCGATCTTTCGCAGGCTTTGACGGACTGCTTCCGCCCCAGCGTCCTCGGCCTGGCCACCGGAGACCCGGAGGAAGGGCGCAACCGCCAGGCAGCGGTTCTCGACGCGTCTCCGCCGCCGCCGCCGCCGATCGTTCTGGTGCACGGCATCTTCGGCTTCGGCAAAGGGGTCTGCTTTCCTCGCCGACGATGCTTAAGCCTGTCTTCTCTTTTCTTGATCCGGTACCGACTCCTCCCTCTCTCTCCCATCGGGTTGCAGAAGCTCGGCGGGTTGTCGTACTTCGCGGGGGCAGAGAAGAAGGACGGCCACGTTCTGGTGCCGGATTTAGGAGCCCTAACCAGCATCCACGACAGGTACGTCCGCTACCCGAACATCACATTTTGAGGCCGATCGGAAAAATGAGGCCTTCGTGCTCCATGATTCCAGGGCGAGGGAACTGTTCTACTATTTGAAGGGAGGGCAGGTGGACTACGGAGAAGAACACAGCAGGAGCTTTGGTCACGCGCGGCTCGGGAAGACCTACGAACGAGGTAAAAGCCGCAACCGATCACCGCCCGCCCCTGCCGGATTAGATTGCGGCTCATCCGTTTCTTCCGCCCGCCTTAGGGCATCACCCTTCGTGGGATGAGCACCACCCCGTCCATTTCGTCGGGCACTCCGCAGGCGTGCAGGTCGCCAGGGTGCTGCAGCAGATGCTTGCCGAGAAGGTGCCCCCTCCGTTTCTTCCTCCTCCTCCTCCTCCTCCTCCACTTCCCTGAATCAAACATGTTCCTTGTCGCAGGCATTCAGCGGCTACGACACTTGCGAGGACTGGGTGCTGAGCGTCACCTCCCTCTCCGGCGCACTCAACGGAACCACCCGGACATACTACGACGGCATGCGGTGAGTCATCAGGATTCCTCCAGCGAGTTCTCGATGGATGGACGGCTTCACGTCGGGTTTCCTCTGCTGCAGACCGGGAAATGGGAGGACGATGAAGTCGGTGTGTCTGCTTCAGCTCTGCCGCATCGGGGCCACGCTCTTCGACTGGCTTGACATCGCGTGGCTCAAGAACTACTACAACTTCGGGTTCGATCATTTCGAGATGGGATGGAGGAAGACCGGCGTCTCGGGCCTGGCCGAGCTGCTCTTGGGCAACGCCGGGCCGTTCGCCACCGGCGACTGGATCCTACCGGACCTCACCATCGAAGGCTCCATCGAGCTCAACTCGGGACTCCGCACCTTCCCCAACACCTTCTACTTCGGCTACGCAACCAAGAGGACGAGGAAGATGTTCGGGCTCACGGTTCCCTCCGCCGTTTTGGGCATCCACCCACTGCTCTTCCTTCGGGTGCTGCAGATGTGCCGGTGGCGGTTCCCCCGCGACGCAGCATCGTCGCCTTACAAAGGCTACAGGTGAGTTGAGCGATCGACCGATCGATGCAAGCTAATAATGTTCTTTCGAGTTGTCAGCTGAGATCTGGTGGAGTCGGCGCAGAGACGAAGATTGGGAAGACAACGATGGAGCTCTCAACACGATCTCCATGACTCATCCTCGCCTTCCCGTCGAGCACCCGAGCCTTCTTGTTGCGGATGACTCGAAGTGCCTTCCTTTGCAGCCTGGAATCTGGTTTTGTACTCCCAAACTCCTGCTTCTTCTTCATCTCATGTGATAGATAGCAATTACGTTTTAGCATACTTACATTTTCTGTAGTCCTTAAAAAAGTATATATTAATCAATTGTTATAGATAAATATTTAATATTTAAATATTTAATATGTTAAAAAAGAGCTATAGATAAATATTTAAATATTCTCAGTTTAACTTGTTATTGTGATACGTACAATTAATGTCATGGATTCATGTATTGAGCGAAGAATTGTTTTGATGTTCCTTCAGGTACTATAAGATCATCGAAGCCGATCACATCTTTTTCATATTGAATCGGGAGAGAGCAGGAGCACAATTTGATCTCATGTATGATGGCATATTTCAGCGGTGCAGAAAGCACATGTTTAGAAGCCAATGACTACTTCGAGTAAGTAGTTAGAGAACAAATAAAGAAAATAGTATATATAGAATGTATTCTTTCTCAGATTGAGCTCCAGTATAAATTAGACTATTTTCCGGTCCCATACAAAGCCAGGCCTCATGAGTTGTACAAATACCTTTGTTGAATCAAAAGATTTTGGAAAGTATTTTGATAATGTACAAGGCAATTTACTTCAGTGAGTTTAATTTTTTTATTCAAAAGATTTTACTTCAGTGAGTTTAATCAAAAGATTTTGGAAAGCAATTTGATAATGTACAAGGCAATTTAATGTTAATCTTTATTTTTTATTTAGTTTTGAGTTTATTTTTTTTTCTTCTAATTATGATAAGAATCCTTAGATGCAGCTAATTAAGGATTACTTCAGTGAAAAGCCAAACAAGTGGATAAATTAATTTTCTTGGGCAGAATGATAGAGTATAATACCAGTTCTTCTAAGATTGATTAAGGGAACAAGGAATTGCTCGATAGGGATGAGATTATTCAACTTCTAAAAGATAATATTGTATTCTAGTTGACTAGAATAAGAGTTGCTAACAAGCATTGTGGCAAGCGAGAGTTTGCAGTAGGTGATTGGTTTTCCTTCCGCTTCAACCTTATAAGGTGTTGGAACGTTGTATTGGCCTAGTTGCTTATCGTTTGGATTTGCTAGCAAGCTTTAAAATACATCTAGTTCCTCATGTCTCTTGCTTTAAAAAGAAGCTAGGTGGGGATGACATGGTGTGTTGAATCTTGGATTTTGATTATGAAATCAAAAAAAGATTGTTTCGTAAGACAGGTTCCTAAGAAGCTATAGGTTCGCTAGCTACAATGCCAAAAAAAAATAAGATTTCTTTTTGTCGTAAGATAGGTTCCGGTATAGCAAGAGAGGTTCCAGTAAGTATAAAAAGCAAATTAACAAGGTTGTTTTCCCCTGTTTGCCAGCTCAAGCTCTACCTAACTAACCTATAGAAATCAGTTTTTCTTCAGCCAACACCTAGCTCGTTTGGGCAGGGCGGATTTCCTAGTTGCCAAGGCCTTGTTGCGGCGGAGTTCAATCGATACTAGTTGCTAAGACAGAATTCTAAGTGGTTCTTTTCCTGTTCATAAGTTTGGAAAAGGGGGTTGCCGGTGTTATCAATCAAGAAAGTGATCGAGTTTAAAGAGAAGGATACGATGCGGGAAGTTAAGTTTAAGATCAGAAGCACTAGAAAGTAAGTCGATTCATTCTTCCTCACCTTAAACTTACATGCTCTTTTTCAC
Organism: Musa troglodytarum; assembly: GCA_023547065.1. Taxonomy (NCBI): domain Eukaryota; kingdom Viridiplantae; phylum Streptophyta; class Magnoliopsida; order Zingiberales; family Musaceae; genus Musa; species Musa troglodytarum. The sequence continues at coordinate 60,900,556 of CP097510.1, read as the reverse complement.
TCACATCCAATGGCCATGCGAGACACCATTGCATCTTTATTCCCTTCCCACCCACGAAGGTAAATAATCTAGCACACAAGGAAAGGAATATGAATGCATTTATTACTGGCTCTGCCTTAGCAGTGGTTGAATTCTTGTAACTAATCAATTAAAGGAATGCGCTAGATCATTCCTTATCTTTAAACTAATGAAGGGGGGATGTAACGGAGCCAAGCCGACAAACAACCAACGTATAGATGCGGACAATGCAGCCAAGTAAACTCTTATTCTTTTATTCTTTTGAATGTAAATTGTTAAATCTATCTTCCTCACCTTATGCTTTAGATCAGAACTGCCCCTCCTCTAGCTACTGAGTTCAATTACTTGGTTTCATTCTTTGTCATCTGCGCTGGATGGGTCACACAAGTAAACTCCCTAACAGGAAAAGGCTTGTTCATTTCTTTGTGTGATAGATACTGGATGCGGATTCAAAATGTGCTAATAATAAGATCAACTTCACCCTAAGAACCGAGTGGGGTCGGGCCCACACGGAGTTGCTGAGGTAATAAAAACTACTGTTGCTAAGGTAATAAAACTTCACCCTAAGAGCCGTGCGCATTGCAGCCCCTGTTGCTAAGGCATAGTTACTTGTTCTTATGTCGGATCTAGGGAATGTAGCCAAGGAGTAAAAAGAAATACCGAGTTCAATTCTAAACGTGAAATATATTATCGGATCTAATCCATATTATTGAGACAAGTATATAAAATTAACTACGATAGCGATGAAGACATAAAGCAAATTGTCGGAGTCGAGTTGGAAGTTCCAGAGTTCGCCAGAAGTCCGAAGGTTCGTTAGAAGTGCTGTCGGAACTGGCTGAGAATGAATCGAGGGCTTGCCGAAGGGTTTTCGAAAGTTCGTCGGGAGGTTCGTCAGAAGTTCATGGAGCTCACCGAGAAGGATCGAAAGCTTGCCAAGATGACTTGTCGGAACACACCAAGGTCGTCATGAAGTCCGGGAGCCTATTGGGAGTCCGTCGGAAGATATCCATGGATGTGTCGGAAGTTTACCGAAAGCTCATCGGAAGAAGACTCGACATTACCATATTATATTTTGCTCATAAATATGTTTTTAATTTCGTAATTAGCATATAATTAGGGTTATGATTAGGTGATAATCCTTTAACCCTGGTAAGGGCCAATTGAGCCCATAATTTAATTGGATTCGGTCGAATTCAAGGCCCATCCAGAATTGTTGGGCTTGTCTTGCGGTGGCGTCGCCCCGAGAATAGATTCCTAGGCTCTCTGGGCGATGGTACCACTAACAATTATTACCTGTCAGCGACGGTACCACCTGACAAACAGTGGTACCGCCCCACCACAGAGCTTGAGACTATGTCAAGCGGTAGTATCACCAGACAAGGCGATGGTACCGCCCAGTACACTAACAGAACCAGAGTGATAGGCGATGGTATCGCGGTACCCAAAAATCCAGGATGAGACTTTTTTTGTTCCAATTTTGAAGCCAACTAAGACTATAAATACCTCTTACTTCTCAGTTGGCTAAGGACAATTGAGAAGTGATAAGAATTGAACCAAAACTCTAGTGAAATAGCCTTGAAAAGCTGAAGTGTTCACCTCTCGAGTTTTTATTTGTAAAAATTTTATATAAGGGTGTATTCGTCTCTTGGTATGTAAGTTTTTAAATTGCTGCATTCAATCCTTTACTTCACTGTATCCAGTTATTCTCCCCACCTCTACTCTCTTACGAACTTACACGAATCTAACTTCTTTGTCGAAATCATTTTTCGCCGGACTAAAACTTCTCAATGCCACTCTAGATCGTAACATGGTGCAATACCATTTGCCAAACATTTCTTCTATTAGTAAGGTTTAAATCCTACCTCAAGCTATACTTGATCGATGTGTTGTGATGCACCATAGATATTTTGTCGCTAAGATGCTTGTTCAATTGGTTTACCTACCAATTAAAGATGCAGCCTTACATAGTAGAGGAAAAGTTTTAATAATTCGTTATTGCTCATTCTTGAGAACAATACAGTTTTAGAGACACGAAAATTGTTAGGAGTCGTTAATTTTAGGGATTTGATATTAGTTTTTATTTTCCCATTTAGTTTTAGTTTAATTTTTCCTAATTATGGTAGGAGTCCTCTCATGCAACCAATTAGGGATTACTATTTTTTTCTTTATTTTCTTTGTTAGAAATCCTAATCCTAGTTGACTAAGAATCATATATATATATATATATATATATATATATATATCTGAAACAATCAAATACAACTCAAAGCTTTGGGCCAACTTGGACATTAATCCCCAATTTGACATGAATCGTAAAAACGATTCATCAAAATCACACTAAATCAATGTTTTTTATAGGTTCAATTCTAGGCATTGCATTTTTTATATATTATTTGTTTCTATTTTTCACAAATTTCTTCATATGACTCTTTAAATCCATCCACGGAAAAACCAAAGGAACGAGCAATTTAAGCTTTTTGCCAGAAATGAAAACTTCCAACCGAGTCAAAATAAAATTGTGCAAATATCTGAAATTAATATCATACCTGGAAGAAGAGTTTCTGATCTAAACAATTCGATTGGCCAGCCAAACTGATAATGGCATAACACACCACCGGAAGGTGTTTCTGAGAAATTATGATGGAAATGTAGAGTAAAACATCCGACATGTAGCAACTATTTGGGCGTTGAACCAAGCTCGAGACAGGGCATGAACAATCTGTGGCAACCGACCGCTTGATCATTATCTGAAATCGCAAGGAAATAAGATAAAGATTCAAGGTATCAAGTCCATGCTACCGGGAATGGATATTGGGCAGATTTGCTAACATCGAGTTAAAAGGAAGGAAAGCTTGAAATTCCAGGATTATCCATGTCTTCCGCATACAGATTTGCCTATTTCTGATGTCTCACCAGGCTTCATAATGCCACTGCTATGTTAAATCTAAGTGTCAATTGTATCATCCCTAGATGGCAGCTGCAACGCCTCCTCCAGCGCTCACCGAGGGCTGCATGAGTTGGGTCAACAGTGAGAACTTCTTCAGTAGCCAACAATGAGAGAGAAGATCACCCTCACCTGTAGGATCATGACCTCGATGGGCTCCGGCCATTTCCTGCAGGACTTGGAGATTGATGATGCGACCCGTAATCCCTTTCATCATCATGAGACCTGTAATCCCTATCATCATCCCTCCTATCATGCGACCTATAATCCCTATCATTCTGTGGGAACGGGGACATGGATCTCGGTGGAGAGTAATAATTATCCTGACTGCTCCGGCCATTATCCCTGCATGCATCCATAAGCATCACTAAATAACAAAATTCACAGCATGATATGCAAGCAAGAAACCATCGGCCAGTGTGTCTCTATGGATGGCAACTAAATATATCATGACACAAAATTATCTGCAATGGAAGGGTAACTTCTTGCCAAATTTTACTATAAGAATAGCCTACTCTAAAGCAGGTGTGTTCGACATTGATTACTTACTATTCGACATTGATTTCTACCTGCCACGTGTCACAGGGACTCCTGAACAGAGACATGCAACTTTGATCCAAGCATGTTTTGGTTATTCTCCTAAACAGTGTACTTGCTTATTGATCACTCTGTTAACTTTCAACTCAGATATGACCACCATCAAGAATTATGCTATCTCGAAGGGCTTCCATTCTCTGGAGATCATCCTAGTTCGTCTCTCGGCCATGGCTGTCTCTCGTGAACTTTTAACTATACTTTCTTTCTTAACTGGATAGTATACAAAATCAAACATCATCTTTAGAATGCAAAACATGAAACTGAAAGTTCTTTCTAAAAGGCGAAAAGGAAGTTCTTAAGTGTTGTAGTATCTCCTCTACCAAACTGTGCAATCTGTAACCACTGTTGTTGAAAATTGGAACTGAAACATCTTCAATAGCTTTCAAACAAGTCAATCAACTAGCCAACAACTTTAGAGTGACGCTCTTTTCTTTTTAAAATAATCTTTGATTCTTTACAATCCCGTTTCACTTTTATGATCTGCATGAGCAACATAAAAAATCATTTCATATTTGCCGAAGAACATGAAGCAATCTATCAATAATTATCAAATATCAAAGAAATGGCTACACGTCCACGTAACTGGTAATTAGACTTGGAGATTCTACAAGCACTTTAAGAGTTACTTTTTTACTTCTAGTCACAAAAGCTACCCCAAAAAAAAAAGGTACTTTTTACTTTTAGTTACAGTACTATCCTGCCTCCAGAATTAACTCATCTTCGAAAGGCACTGAAGAAAGAAAGCAAAGCCAGAGGAAAATGCAGCTTGGTTTGAAATGAAGCGGCGTTTATGGACATGGACATGAGCTCAAGAGATATACAGAAGTGAGAGGTGAAATAGTTACTATTAGTGATATAAGGATAGGTAGAGCAAAACAAAAAAGATTTTAATAGAAACTATAAATATAGATTTAGATACTATTAACTTAATTAAATATATGATTTTTTATCCATCTCATTGGCAACAAAAGATTCATGTAACAGACTTCAAATAGTTGAGATTTATTGTTTATTGTTGTCATCGTCTGATAGGAAAAGATTCATCAAGCTAACCCCATACGATTGAGAAATTACAATTTGTTATTGTCTTCTTGGGTTTACAACTGAGAAATTAAGTTTTTTGTTGCTTCCTTTTAGGGTTTTCATATTTTGATTTTTTTGGTTCAAGATTACAAACATACCATAACCTCGCCCGTGAAACCAATGTCACAAATTGCAACACAATCCAAATATTATGGTGTATAGAATGGACATAGCAAAAATCTGTCTCCAATAAGACAGAATACAGCAAATCATTTCTTAAAATGAACTAAATAAAATTGAACTAGCAGCAAAATAACAAAATTAAGCTAGTTCTTGAAAAATATTAGATAGAAATTTCAGTGCATGTGCACATCAAAGAACCAGTAATTAATCCTAAAGGACAGCTAGAAGAATAATTCTAAATCCAAGATGAATTAAAGCAAATCTACACTACACCACAAACTCCAAGCAGGATCAACAAGCAGGAAGCAAGAAGAAATGATACCATTACTAATAAATTCATTATAAATAGCACAGGAGAAATAAGGTGACCAATAATATATTGAAGCAGAAAAATAAGTCTGACCTTGATTCATGTCTGGGTGGAGTGGGGGAACGTGAATATGCTGCCAAAAGAGAATGATATATCTTGAGTTTGTTTGAAGACAATAAAGATCATTCACAGTATTATTTACTCAGTATACATGGCCAACTTCTGCATACTCACAGCAATACCGGCGTCTAGGAGATCTGGATAAAGAACTTCTACTGAATCTTCCTTCCGTGCATCTTTCACTGCACCAGCATAAATGTGAGTGCTATCTGAATTCCTTGAAAAAAATTAATTTAATCCAAATGTATGGCCTCCTCAAATAAAAAGTAATATCATGATATTCGATGGGATTATAGACCAACACAGTTTGCAACCATTTGCATAGCATCTAGGATATAGATGATGATGCCATGGAAGAAAAACATGAAGCACACCTAATTCTTGTCATCGTACGCATTTCTTGTGGAGTTTTCCTATTTTCTTCAGCATAGACAATTGAGATCTCACGTCCAACTATAATCTGATGGTTCATATGTTGCTTAGCCACTGCAGCATCTTCTGCATAGCGAAACTTGACAAATCCAAAACCCCGTGGCTCCCTGCAAATGCAGTGTCCATATATGAGACTTTGTTAACAGCAGCAACATTAATATTGAAACAGATCCATTTTTGGTTTCCTTAGGTTACTTCATGGTATATGAGAAATAAAAGTTCCTTAAGAATTTCAAAGTATGCAGTAATAGAGGAAAGTAACATGTCAATCCATAGTGCAAAAAGATCATTTTCACCATTTCATTCACATGATGGAAAGCTTACACCAAATTACCTACTTACAGCCTTATACAGTGTCAACACATATCAGCATACAGCATAACATAAAAAAATTTACCAAACTGTCATTGACTTAACTGGAATTACCTAAGTCGTGAGACACCCTTGCATTATCCATCCGTAAAAAGGTCAACATAATTACAACCTCACTCAGGTCTCAAAGGACCTATAAAAATGCAAATTGATAGCAAGTCCTGATATCTCACGAAAATGATAGTTTTTCAAGCAATTCAGCAAACACTTGATGTGCAAGAGAGAAAAAAGAAAACAAGAACTTTAGAAGACAAATGAATAGTCACAAGTATGTAAACGACTGCTAACTGTCGTTAAGGAAAAGAAAATCAAATAAAATTGCCTTCTCCCATGTGAATTACAAGATCCAGATGGTAGCAATGTGTCTATTCTTTTCTATTTTTAGCAGCTTGATCTCTTGCCACCAGTTCATTAAAGTCAACTTCTCTGTAAGCCTCAACAGCAACAGGCGTGGATCACCGAATCCTGCAAACACTCTTCGGTCTCCAATTATTCTCTCATCCGTGTAAAATTCTCCTCCAATAAGCCTTCTCCCAAAACACCACAACCTTCCGATCATACACCACTAACATGTCCATTAGAATCCATGAAACACCATATCTCTGATTTCGCAAGAATGACATCCACCTCCTTACATTATCACTACATCACCAATGCTCAGCTTCTTCGACTAACATAATTTGCACCTTCCTATGGCATCAAAGTAAATGGACCTCTATTTGGTACATTAAAGTAATCATAAAAAAGGAAAAAATTAAAGGATATCATCAGAAAGGTCTTGTGAAGAGCAACTACATTAAAAAGATCAAAAGTACATGAATAGAATTTTCCTTGATGGCCAGGGTATGGTTGGAAAGATAGAATTCCAAATGCCAACTCCTAGGCAGATAGTACACACTAAGGTTCGGACATCACCACTGAGGATCTTAATATTGGCCACAACTAATTGTCCATGACAAATATCTCTGCTACTCGCTTCTCATAAGCTCCCTTAGCTCCATTTTCATCACCTATCACCACTCATACTTTGTTTTGGTGCCAACTGGTGTAGACAAACAAAACAGGGTTAAAATTATCAAATAAAAGGCTTCTACTAAAGCCCAATTATTACAGCATATAATTGGTACCATCCACATGCCCATCATGTCATGAGCATAGCTACAAACTTGAATTATGGTGATCTATCATCAGTTAAAGAGTTTACTAACAAAGAGAACCAGTGCCCAAGAAATGTGGTAATGAAAAAAATTTGTATTATTGGAGGAAGAGGACAACTGTGGTAACAAATCAGTGTGGAGTTAAATCCTCTAATGTGCATGAGAAGTTGAGTACCTATTAAAGTGGTTAAGCCAGCAGCAAGACCTGTGGAAATCTCCAAGATAACAAAATAAAGAACACACAGGTTATAGTATAATACCATACTTCCATAGATTACAAACCAGATTATGATTCTTGCACAAAACCCTCATTAATAACTTGCCTTGATAACTCACTCCATCTGGGATATCCTTTGCCAACCTTTATGGATGCTAGACGTTACCTTAAATTGCTGAAAATAAAAGAGCAAAAGCATGCACAGCTCACACCAAGGCAAACAATTCCTTGCAGCACAGAGACCTCGCACACTAGTGTGGACCTTATCATCTTCATGGCAGTAACAAACTACAGTGTGCAAGAAGGAACTTGAAATACAATTCTAAAAAAGAATAATGCCAGTTGTACTTCTTGTCAATTGACAAATTTAGCATCACATTAACCCAAAAAAATGTCTCAGGCAATCTTCTGATTAAAAAAATATCACTAGGATTTCCATCAAATGCCTCATCCAGGAAAAACGATCCTTATATGTTCATCATCTTAAAGTTCACTATCTCACCCTATCTAGTCATTCTCGCCATCAATTAAAATATAACAAACAATAAAAATAATGTAAGTGGTAGGGACCTAAATCAATTTAACAAAATATTTCTGGCATGTGAATAGAAGTAGCTGAACTAAGAAAAAAACTGACAATTTTAGAAGCTGAAATTGTTTTGCTTTATGATATCCACTTATAGCAGAAATTTGAGAAAGTAATCAACCATCTCATAAAAAAAAACATAACTGTGGCCATTTGAACTTTGAAATAGTAACTACATGTCTTTTTCCCAATACATGTAGTTATCATGGCTGAAATTTGCACTAACTCAGGTTATCAAACAGTGGATCCGGACAAGAACAGCATGTGCATAGCTGGCCATTAGATCAGAAATTAAATAGCGACATACATGCCAAATTGCTACATAGCTAATCTTTGCCAAAAATAAGAGTAGGAAAACACAATTTGGTTACAGGCAACAACAAAATGTACCCAGTATAGTAATTCTTTGGAAGGTAGACATCCTTCACAGGACCAAAACGCTCAAATGGAATGCGAAGATCTTCTGGCCTGCATATAGCAGCAATATCATTTATTATCAAACTCACAAGAGATTAACAAATAAGCAAATATTATTGCATAAGAAACATGACCATCATACATCTAGAAACAAAGAAAATCAAGTTTGCAAATACACCAATAACGTCAAAGCTACAGTAAGGAACATGGTAGCACTGGTCTTCATTTGCATCTAAAACCAACAGAAACCAGAAACACTTGATCTCATAGACAATTGCATGAACTGATAAAATATCAAGATAATCATACATTAAATACATTTTTGTATAGCACACAATGGCTTGGAGATCAGAAACAGAAGCAAGATTATAATATGCCAGTTCTACAGATCAGTCGAAAAAAGATTTCAAAATCATAAAATTTTGAATAGTTCTAAAAAATTAAAAAGAAGCAAAAATAGAACTATGAAATGAAACTAGAAATTTTGAAATTTATTAACCATCTATGTTTATCACATTTTTATATCTCTAATTTAATTTGATGGAAAGTTAGCCTTTTTATAAGCATCAATTTTCAAGCTGAAACACCTCGAATTTAGTATTTTTATAAATTCTAAAATTACAATTCTTATCAACCATGCATGATATAATTGGCTAATTTAGAAGAAAACTATGTTTATTTTTCTCTGACCTAATCATTTAAATTTGCATTACCCTAATAGCATAGTTTCCAACTGCTAGTTAACATTTTAAACATTTATATGTTCACAATTATCTATATTCATTACGATTGACAAATCATTATATGCATCATTGATAACTTCAATTACAGATTTATGTCTAACTAATTGAAGCCTTTCATCCCTTCTCATTTTCATATATGCTCCCCTTCCAAGCCCTTCCCTGCTGCTCTTGCTCCATCAGATCATCTCTCCAACATCATCCACCTTGGTCACCTTCAGTTCCTTGTCCAAATTCCTTCCTCTGCTACTTCTTTCAACTTATTTTTTTATTCTCATATTCTTCTCGTACTTGGATCAGCTAATTAGACAATATGTTGATCATGATCAGTCCTTTAAATAAGCACAATCCTAGTTGATCCTTCAACAAATCAACCATCCATATTAACGGGCAGATTTTTCAGATATCGCTGGACAGAGAGGGCAGTTGTCTTTTATATCCTCGAATTTACATCATTAAGATAATAACAGGTAACCATAGTTTAAAGATTAAATGCAGCCAATACATGTAATAAATCAAGGATAGTATCTTTGTTTACCCTAAATGCTAAAATATTTAACTTGATATAGTACTACTATAAGCAGCGCGATAACAAAAAAGATATTTTCCTTAAACTGAAACTTAAGGGATGGAAGCAATAAACAGAACAAAGACTAAAGAAAAGCAAAACCTAGAGAATCAAGAAATAAAAAAGTGAGAGAAGAGAACAAGGGGGAGCGATGGACCTGGCGTCAAGGGCGATGTTGCGGATGAGGAGGCCCGAGGGGGCGGAGGAGCGCCGGTCCCTGTAGTCCCGACGTCCTCCGCCGCCGCGGTCGCGGGGGTCGTCGTAGAACTTGCGACGAGGGGGGCTCCGGCTGTACCGCCGCGGGCTGAAGCTTCTGCTCCGACTCCGGTATCGCCCCATCGCAAGAAGAGGGAGAAGGAGAGACAGAAACCCTAGCTACGGGAAAAGACGGAAGGAGGGAGGGAGAGAGAGCGAGAGAGGCGTCGTTGTAATCGGCGTGTGCGAGTGTTAAATACTCGAGGCGGATACAGCTAGTATTGGGATGAACTCGAATTCGTAACCGCTTCTATTTGATATTTTTGAAAAAGCAAAATTATATGAATAAATTGGGCGAATTTTACGCCTGAGCCCTCTAACTTTCGAAAACTCCCAAATAGTTTCCCGCCCTCATAATTTCTTCATAATAATAATAATAATATTATAAGTATGCTCTCTCATACCGTATGTTATAATATGTAAACTCTCACATCATACACTATAATATATATATGTTCCTCTCATACCGTATATTATAATAGATACATCCACTCCCTCATTATATATTATAATATATACTTACATTCTCATACAAGTTATAGCATATATATGCATTGCAGAATATATTCTCCCATATTGCATATTATGCTTGTGATCTTAGTGGAAGTGACAAAATTTAGCATGACTTAGCAAGTGATCATGTGACAATATCAAGTTTTTTTTTTTTTTTAATGAGGTTGGAAGGATTCTGAATATGTTCCACATAAACATATTTTTAAAAATAATTTTATTCTATTTTGCGCCCTCCTTTTTATGCCCATACACGTGGCGGTCACACCGCGTCAAAAGATTGCACGTCTTTGGAAACACCAGAACGTGTACGGCTGCGATGGCGCCCGGGTCGCGCTATCAACACTCCACGGGGGCCGCTCCTCTCGACACGTCGCCTCCACCCGACCCGGGAAAGGGCACGTGCGGACGCAGATATTTTTTTGGGCCAGGAAAAAAAGCATATGAGAGAATCCCCGCCTTCCCGCCTCCACGTGGCCTGCACTTCCCCAATCTTAAAGCACGCGACCCGTCGAATCCACGCGGTCGGATCCCGGCGAACGGCCACGTGACGACGCTGCAGCAAATCAAATGCACCCTTACCGCGTCCGTGCCTCCTTGGGCGACACGCGTTCGGCCGTCGCTTTCTTCGTAACCCCACGAAGCCAGGACCGGTCCGGCACACCGAACCCGGTTCATGCCGATTTAGACCCTCAATTCTCGAGGCTAACTCGATACAATGCATGATTGCCTACATCGACGCTTATTAATAGCTCGCATTTGCCCAAGAGATTAGCCGAGAGCAGCAATTTGGAGCCCGTCTGATTCCCAACATTTTAGCCGACCAAATCCAACCTTCTCGCTTGTCGATCCGTGCGAGTCGTACGGCGATCCAACCCACGTCGACCCGTGGCGCAGTTGGCATCTGATTGGCGTCGGAGGCCGAGACGATGGAGCGAAGCAGAAAGAATCGGCATCGCGACGCTTGCTCCACCGCCGACGCGAGCGACAGTGGGGACAGCGGCAGCGACGCGAACACGGGGATACTGGACGAGAGGGTGCTGATGCTGGTGTTCCGCAGCATGGATTGGGACCCGCACGTCATCTGCGTGGCGGCCTGCGTGAGCCGCCGCCTCCGCGCAGTCGCCGGCCGGGTGCTCTTCCGGGAGCTCTGCTTCGCGCGGGCCCCGCGCATGGCCGCGGCGCTGACCTCGGCGGGTGCCGCGCCGGGTGGCAGACTAGGTGGCGGGTGGCAGGCCCTGGCCAAGCTCCTCTTCTTCTGCTGCGGCTGCGCCGCGCCCACCCGGTTCTTCACCCTCGATCGCCCCGCCCCGGGCCACTTCGTCGCCGCCTCGCGCTTCTCCAAGACCTCCGGGCGATCCTTCCTCCCCCGCCGCTGCTGGGGCGACCTGCTTTTCGTCAGCGACCCCTGCGAGCACCGGGAGTCCAGCCGCGGCGGCGACGAGGACCTCGGCGCCTACCGGGGGGTGTTCCGGGGGTTCATGCAGTCTCGGACCCGGGCCTGGCTGATCGGGAAGCAGGCGGAGCTGGAGGCCGCGGTGCGCTGCCCCTACTGCGGCGCCCGCGTGTGGAGCATGACGGCCGCAGGCCTCGTGCCCCGGAGCGCCTCCCGGAGGCTGGGCTCCCACCAAGGCAGCTTGGAGTACTTCGTATGCGTCAACGGCCACCTGCATGGCCACTGCTGGTTGGCGCAATTGTCGACCGACGACGACGACGAGGAGGAGGATTGAGGATGTGACTGTTGCGTTCTAAGTCTCTTCTCTTGCTCTGTGTCTTGTCCTACCTGTGTTCGATGGTCTATCGGCCTTGTTCTTTCTGTAGAGAGCATCAGATAGGAGTAGATGATGGATGCAAACTCCATAGACTTCCTTATCAACCACTTTCTTCCTTTGTATGATGATCTTTTACTTAAAAGGATGGATTGGCTGTTCGTTGGTAGGAGGGGTGATGTGACTGTCAGTGATGAGGTTCATGAATGGGGAGGTGGGGAGGTGGAAGCTGCAGTTGATGAAGTGACTGCTGAGAGGGTCAGGTTTGGACAGGTGGAGTGTTGTGGAAGACGAATACCTGCAAAGAACACCAACGGGGGAGGTGACTGGAGTTTTGACTGACGTCAGAAGCACTGCAAATTTCTTGTTTGACTTTGACCTGTCCCAACACAATTTATCAGATTTGGGGTTTTTTTTTTTTTTTTTGCCGATCTTTATCCATCTCTTTTGTGTTTTGTTCTTTACTTGGGGAGTTATGTTTGTAATGTCAGCAATTGTCACAGAAATATTTGTTGATTTTTTAAATAAATTTATCTCAATTTGATTTGATAAGATAATTAATCTAAATCATATCCTATGTATTATCTTTAAAATAATTAAATATAAATTACTAATAATATATCGTATCAATTTAACATACTATCTATTAAACATAAGTAATTATATGTTTTATCTAAAAAAAAGACCCCTTATTATCGTCTATTAAAGTCTCTAGCACCTTAAGTCTTCGATTCAAATTGTTATTTTTTGGGTTAGATATATCATAAATTTATGTTGGAGGGGCCAATATTATCGAGTACACTCTCGATTTAAATTTATAGGCCAATGTTAGATTTAAATATATATCATAGATAAAATTTTCTCAACTGCACGAAGAAATCTCGCTCCTTTGTTGAGAAAAATCCTCCCTCCCTGTTAGGGGAAACAACTTTTTACCGTGACCCCGGGGCGCACGGCGCGGAATCCGGAAGCGGGGGTGCGTCTCGATGCAGTTCGGGCGTCGATGGCTCCTACTCCGCCTCGGCGCTCGAAGCGGCGGCGCGCTCAGTCGTCGGTACTGTGCGGGCGGGTCGGATGCTCCGCGAAACCCCTCGGCGCTCAAAGTCGATCTGGCGTCGGCCAAGGCTCCCGGAGAAAGTGCGAGGTGTTCGAGTCTACTCACCTCTCGGGTGTCCCTTCATGCTGTCTTACCCATTCGGCTTAAATAGGTCGGACGGATGGCATGCTTCATTGCGTCTGCGGGTGGCGTCTGGGCACGACCTCGCGGCCCGGTCGTGGTCAACTTGGCGAGTAGTTAGGGCGTCTTTGAGGAGAAGCGGCGTCGGGCGATCAAATCGTGGGAGTAATGGGCGCGGAGGAGGCGATGGCGTCATCGGGTGTCGACCCAAGACCGGTGTCACGTCGTACTTAATACCCCTAACACTGCCCCCTCAAAAAGCCACTCCTGCGAGGCGATCTTGAGGATTGGGGGTGTTGCTTTCGGAAAAACACAGTTGCCGACTAAGATCTCGGGGCGGAGGATTACGCCAGTGTGCGTGTCGAGAATGTGCGGGATAAGGGTGAGGCAGCGCTCAAGACCGAGGAAGCCGGTGATTGTAGGCTTCGAGACCATGTGGCCCGACGTGCGTTCGGGATAAAGGGTCGAGAGCCTCAAGACCGGAAAACCGTAGTCGTCAGGCAAGTCGTTCGGGATATGAACCGAGCCGTCGCTCAAGGCCTAGGAAGCGGATGGTCGAGCCAGTCGCTCAAGACCCGCGTAACCGAACGCCGTTCGGGGTATGGGGAATCGGAGGCCTCAATCCCCCTATTGCCAATCCGGCGTCCGTGTCGAGGTGAGACGCGCCAAGGCCCGTAAAACCAATGGTTGAGGTACTCGGGACCATGTAACCGAACCGTAGTTGGGGGTAAAGAAGCGGCGGCGTCAACTCACATTCTGACCCGTCGTTTGGTAATAAGTCGAGTCACGCATAGACCGGAAAACCATGATAACCGTCGTTCGGGATATGAGGCCGAGCCGCGCTCAAGGCCCGAGAATACCCGATGGTCGAGCCGCGCTCAAGACAATGTAACCGAACCGTTGGATATGAAGTCGAGGAGGCGCTCAATCCCTGTTGCCAATCCGACGTCCGTGTCGGTGAGACCGCGCAAGGCCCGTAAAACCAATGGTTGAGGTACTCAGACCATGTAACCGAACCGCGTTGGGGTAAAGAAGCGGCGGCGTCCAACTCCACATTCTGCTGTCGTTTGGTAATAAAGGGTCGAGGTCACGCACAAGACCGGGAAAACGGGATAACCGAACGTCGTTCGGGATATGAACGAGCCGCGCTCGAGACGAGAATACGGTGATCGAGCAGCGCTCAAGACAATGTAACGAACCGCCGTTGGATAGGAAGTCGAGAGGCGCTCAATCCCCATTGCCAATCCGGCGTCCGGTAATCCGGGGTCGAGGCCCGCGCAAGGCCCGTAAAACCAATGGTTGTGGTACTCAGGACCATGTAACCGAACGCCGTTGGGGTAAAAGGGCGGCGTCCAACTCACCGTACCGACGCGTTTGGTAATAAGGGGCCGAGTCACGCACAAGACCGGAAAACCATGATAACCAACCGTCGTTCGGGATATGAGCCGAGCCGCTCAAGGCCCGAGAATACGATGGTCGAGCGCCGCTCAAGACACGAAAGCGATATCGCCGAACCGCCGTTCGGGATATGGCCGAGCGCGCTCAAGGCCTGTAAGACCGATGGTCGAGCGCGCTCAAGACACGGAAAGCCGATATCGCCGAACGCGTTACGGGATATGGGGCCGGCGCCGCTCGAGGCGAAGACCGATGGTCGAGCCGCGCTCAAGACACAGAAAGCGGATATCGCCGAACCGCCGTTCGGGATATGGTGGCCGCCGCTCAAGGCCCGAAGACCGATGGTCGAGCCGCCGCTCAAGACACGGAAAGCGAACCGCCGCGCCGTGCGCAAAAACGGCTCGCGATAGTGCGATTCTTTGGAATCGAGGAGCGTGGCGTCTTTGGGTAAGTACTTACCAGGCGGTGGACACGTCACCTCTTCATTATGACGCCGGCGCCATTGCCGTCTGCAATCTTTGTTGGCGGTGTTGCGGTGTCATGTTGTCGCCTTTGCCTCGGGAGGCGAAAGGTCGAGGCCCCTTTCTATAAATAGCGAGCTCGCGACACTCTATCACTTTTATCGTGAGTTTTCCTCTCTCGTCTGCGTCTTCCTTGAGTTTTCTCCCTTGGCTCGGTGCCCTTTGACTTCTTCGATCGATTCCTTCCACTATAGGTTAGTGCGTAATGGGTCTTCCTTCCACTTCCTCCTCCTCTGCTTCTTCCTCCTCCTCACCCTCAGTTACAACCCGTGTCGCTGCTCTCCCCTCATCTCCTCCTTCCAGCCCTTCCTCAGATGCGGAAGCGGCGCGTGCGCTAGAGGCCATAATGTGGCCGCACGACCAAGACTCTACCTTGGATGAGCGCATGGTAGGGATTCTCCGGCGACGCTATGGCATCCCGGAAGAATACAGCCTTTCGGCCCCTGAAGCGGGACAGCGGGCTTTCGACCCGGTTCCCAAGGGCTTTGCCCTGACCGCCGATGCCTTAGAGGCCGGCCTGCGCCTTCCCCTGCACCCAATCATAGTATCCTGCATCTCCCTGTGGCGTATTTCGCCTTCACAAATAACTCCCAACTCCTGGCGGTATCTGGTGGCTTTCCTGGGGGAATGCCATTACGCCAACATTGACCCATGACCTCTTCCTCTCCAGCTTCCGCCTTTTCAAAGGGGTCGGGGATACTTCTGGCCGCCGGACGGGTTCGGGTTAGCGGCGCCCCACCAATAACAAAGGGTGGAAGAGGCGCTTCTTCTTCGTCGATGCCAAAAGGGTGGGTTTTGGGGTTCGGTGGTCGTCGAGGACCATTGATAACTGCCCCGAAACTCAATGTCGAGAGGCGCGCTCATCTCGGCGGTTAAGGGTAATCCTCCCTTCCTCGCAAGCCATCCGCACCATGTCGGAGAAGTGGCTTGCGGAGGCCGGACTGAGTCCGTGCTCACGGGGTAGGCTGTTGTTGTCTCACGTCTTTAGGCTTCTTTGCGCCTCTGGCTCCTAACACATCCTTGTTCTCTGCGAGATGGTGAACTGCGGTCCTTCCATGACTCGGGTGCTCAGGGGACCGTCTCAGCGCTCTCCGGCGGTCCCCCAAGCGTGCGAGGTGGCTCCCAGCGCACCAGCGAGGCGTCCCAAGAAAGGGCCAAGGCAAAGGGCGTGGTGGACTTGGAGGCGCGTGGCTCACGCCGCCGGAACGACGAGCGGCCGGGCGCCTCGCTCTGCCGAGAGTCTTGGTCCCGGCCAAGGGCGGCCGGGAAGGGCCAGCGTCCTCCATCCATGAAGGACCTATGCCGAGTTCGTCGGGGAAGGATCAACCATTCCTTTCCCGGTGATGGGTGAGGTCGCCGGGGCCAGCGACCCTCTACGGTGGCGGTGGCATGGTGCATCCCGGGGACAAGGTGTGGGTCGGGAGAGCCCTCGGCCAGCTACCTCGGCGCTCCATCCCGGCGTTGCTCGGGATCTATACACGCTCCTCGGGCGCTCGCCGCTAAGTCGACCAAATCGGTGTTGTGGGTAAGCGCGTCTTGCGTATCTTCTTGGTGAAACCTTTGTTCATTACTTTCAGCCTTCTTTCTCTTTATGCAGAATCTCCACTACACCACGGCCCTCATCGGCCGGGTGAGCGACTCGTCGGTTGGTGGGCCGATGCAGGCGGCGCAACCTCGAGTTGCGCCGCCCGGCTGAAGGCAGCGGGTCGGGACCGGCGGATGGCTGCCGCCAGCGGCGGCCGACATGGCGCGGAAGTCGCGCGCGACCGCCGAGCTTCGAGCCGCCTCGGCGTCGGAGGCCAAGCTGCGAAAGCATCTCGGACGGAGAAGTTGGAGAACGCCTCCGGATGAAGGAGGCTTCGGAGTTGGCCGGGAAGCTGACCTCGAGGGAGGCCGAGCTAAAGGCCGCCCAGGAAGCCCTTGCCGCGGCGGAAGGCAGTCGGCCAGAGAGGGACCGAGAGGCAGTCGAAGCGTACAAGAAGTCGGAGGGCTTCCTCCTTGGGCTGGACCGGACGGGCCGGGTGTCATCTGATATGGGTACAAGGTTGCCACGGCCGGTTCGAGCATGCCCTCCGGGCTCGGCGGTCGAGGAGGATCCCTTCACCTCATGCCCGAGGATCATGGGGTCGACATGCTGGCGAGTTCCCTTTGGCAGCGACCTTCCCGAAGCTGCGGCTTGAAGAATTTTATCTTCTTTCTGGAGGGTCTTCCCTTGCTTTTGTAATACTTTTTTCCCCTCTAGGGGCCCATTTTTGTAATCCGAATCTTTTGGTAATACAATTTCCCTTTTTAATACAATCCCCGACTTCTTTCCAATAGCCTGAGTCTTATATTGACTTACTTCCGTTTGGCCTTTAAACAAAGTACTTCTTAAGGTTCTGGATGTTCGAGTCCTCGAGGCTGCCGCGGTCATAGTCATGGCGGAGCGCTCGGTCGGACTACTTTGATTACTGTGGTAGGCCTTCCCACTTGGGTGCAAGCTTGCCTCGAGTTGGCGGGTCGCTTATACGCCTTGCGTAGTACTAGATCTCCCATCCCAGGGTCGAGCGCACCTTCTTGTTATAACCGGCAACACTCTGTTATGCGCGGCATCTTTACATGCGCGTTGGCCTGCGTTCTTCTAGCGAGTCTAGGCCAGCCGAACTCCACAGGCGAGGTGGATTCCTCATAGTTCTCCACGGAATGTTGGAATGACCAACTCGGCTAGTAGGATGCTTCCACGCCGAAAGGCGGTGTGGGGACTCGCGAAGCGTCTTGGGTAGTCTGCAAAGACCATAGGATGTTCGGGAGCTCGTCGACCCAGCTCGATCGGGCTTCAAAGTCCTTTCCTAAGTCCATCCGGGATAGATCGGTTGGTCACCTCGAGCCCGTTGGTTTGGGGGTGGGCCACCGAGCTAAACCTCAATGGATGTGATAAGTCACGAACTCCGTGAGCCGAGTCTTTGTGGCCCGGGTTCCGTTATCGATAATGATAACGTTGGGCAAACCGAATCGGGTCACGATGTTCTTCCATCTGAATTCGACCCGTTCATTTGTAATGGTTGCTAGGGCTCGGCTTCCACCCACTTGGTAAATAATCTATCCCCACGATGATATGTCTCCGGCCGGGACGCCGAGAACGGCCCCAAGAGGTCCATTCCCCATTGGCGAAGGGTCGGCGCAATCCATGGAGGTGGCGGGCGCGAGGAGGCTGCGGAGCGCGAACTGTGGCGGCAAGTGTCGCACCGCCACGAAAGCCTTGGCGTCTCGGTGCAACGTAGGCGATGAGCCACTGATATTTTGAAGGCCAAAGTTCGGCGCCCATATGCTCCCCACAAGTCCCGTGGACCTCGGCGAGAATCACTTCCACCTCGCCGGGATCTAAGCATCGTAGTAGGGGATGGGAAAATGACCTTTTGTAGAGCCGGTCGCCAATCTCGCGATACCACGCTGGGTTGGCGGGCCGCCGCGCCTTGACCTCATCCTCGAGGCGGGATCCCATCGCGCTTATACTTGACACTTCCACGAATCCACGTAGGTGGGGTGGTCGGGACTCCGGGTCCCCTATCTCTATGATGGCCACCGGCCAGGTGTGTCGACTCTTCGACCTCGGGATGTTCCTGCAGGTCGGCCCGAGGCTAATTTCGCGGTGGTCCGCGCTCGTTTTGGGACACAGGGACCTGGGCGAGTGAAGCGAGAAAGTTAGAGGTTTGGGCTTTTACCTTGGTCGAGTATTTGGACATGGTCGGATCCGCGCCCGATATTCCCGCCAACTTGTTGGCGAGTTAGAATCCGTTAGAACATGGATTGCTCCCGGTTGCATCTCGGTACGCCAAGCGGAGGCGCCAGCGCCTCGTATTTGGCCTCATTGTTTGAGGCCTAGCAACCGAAGCGGAGCGAACGCTCGATAACGTGCCCGTCAGGTGCCTCTAGAATGTGTCCGGCGCCGGCTCCCCTGGTGCTGGAAGGCGCATCGACGGGCAGGGTCCAGTCTCGGTGGATTTGCTCAGTGCTCTCTGCTTCTGGTTGCGTCAACTCCGAGATGAAATCGGCCAAGGCACAGGCCTTGATGGCTCTCGGCTTGTAGCGAGTCGAACTCGGATAGCTCCGAGCCACTTTAGAAGGCGCCTGCTCACGTCAAACTTAGAAAGAACTTGGCACGGGGTTGGTCGGTCATTACCTCAATCGTATGGGCTTGGAAGTAGGGCGTAGCTTAGGGCCGCTAGAACAAGTGCCAATGCCAACCTTTCAATGGGAGGGTAGCGCTGCTCGGCCCGCGCAACACACATGGCGATGTAGTAAACCGGATGTTGGGCGTCGGGGCTTCTTTCACTAGCACCGAGCTCACTTGCATCTTTGAGATGCCGCCGGTAGAGGTAAGATTTTAGCGCGGACAGAGATAAGGCGGGAGCTCGGATAAGTCTTGCCGGGCTGCAAAGCTTCCTCGCACTCTGCCGTCCATTGGAAGTTCTTCGGATCTTTGAGGACTCTGAAGAAAGGAAGGCACTTATCTCCCAACCGGGACAAAAACCGGGACAAAGCCGCTATCCTTCCGTTAAGGCATTGAAGCTCCTTTACTGTTCTCGGAGATCTCATGTCGGTGAGAGCTCGAATCTTCTCGGGGTTGGCGTCAATTCCTCTCTCGTGTATGATGCAGGAACTTCCACGATGTTACGCCAAAGCGCGCCTTGTGGATTAAAGCGCATCCATATCTTCTCGGCGTAGAAGGTTTCCATGAGTCGTCGAGTGTGTGCGGCCCTGTGCGACTTTTCACGATCATGTCGTCAACATATACCTCCATGTTTAGCCTATTTCTTTGGCGAACACCTTATTCACCATCCTTTGGTAGGTGGCGCTGCGTTCTTTAACCCGAGCGGCATAACTTTGTAGAAGTAAGCTCCTTGGGGCGTATGGAAGGCCGTATGTTCTTGATCCTCGGGGCCATCCGGATCTGGTTATGCGAATAAGCGTCCATGAAGGAGAAGCGGGCATACCAGCGGTTGAGTCGACCGGTGGTCGATCTGAAGCAGGAAGCAATCGCCGGGCAAGCACGATTTAGATCGGTGTAGTCGACACATCCTCCGGCTTCCATTAGGCTTCTTGGCGAGGACTACATTGGGCTGACCATTGAGGATCTGGACTTCCTCAATGAAGTCGACGCCAAACTGTCGACTTCCATTTACCTGACTGTTGGCGCTCGAGAGGCGAGGTCGGTCTCTGTCTTCTGGCGGGCGGTCGAGAAATGTGCGGATGGTGTTGAAACCGGAATCAATTCGGGAGGTCGGCGGTATCGGCGAAGACATTGGTGCTTTCTGGAGGAGGCGATGGTGTGCCGCTCTTGATCATCGAGTCGGGCGATTCCGGTATCCGTCGGGACGGTCAACTTGCGGCGGAATGTTAACCGGGCTTGTCGGCTCGGGATGCTCGGTCGGTGGCGTGTCCGCGTGGGTCTTGAGGGCTGTTCGGCCTTTTCTCTTACCCGGGAGGTTCTTTGTCAAGTAACACCGTGCGGACTCTGAGGATCTCCCGAACCTCTCGACTCCGGCCTTTGGTGGGAATTTCAGCGTCCGGTGGTATGTGGATATAATGGCCCTCGGCTTTGTTGAGGTGGGTCGGCCCGAGATGCGTTATGCACTTGATGGGGAGTCGACCACGGAAGAAGTTACCAGCCGAGTTTTGCCTCGGGAATCCCGAGTCAACGGCAGTCACGCTCCGCGGCGAGATCGAGTCGCGGTGAAGCGGTGAGTGCAGTGCAAGGGCTTGAGGCTTCCTTCGGCAACCCCTAACTTCAAAAGGCCTCGAAATAAAGGATGTCGGCCGAGCTGCGGTGTCGACCATAATCCTTGGACCTGCGCATTGGCTATTCGGGCGACACCACGGTAGCGTCATCATGCTCCGTCGCTCCCATGTCCCCGAGAATGTGATCTGGTTCGTGGGAGGTGGTATTCCTCGGTTGCCACGGCGCGGGCATAAGCTCTTCGACCCGAAGCGCTATGCCCTCCAGCGGCGGGTCCCCTTGTAATCACGTCGATGTGTTGCTCGGCCAAGACGCCGGGGCCGAGGATGGTGCCCGTGGATGTTGGAGGTACTGATCTAAGTGACCTCTTCGGATCAGCTCCTCAATTTGTCGCCTCAGCTCGTGGCATTGCTCTGTATCATGTTTGTTTTGCCGATGGAAGCGGCAATACCGGGTGCTATCGGCCAGCTGTCGTCGGCTCTTCATCTGGGGGGGCGGCCTGAGCATTCCCCGCTCCTTTATCTGGAGGAATATTTGCGTCCGAGACGCCTTCAAGGGGGGAGGTGGCGGCTCGGGCGCGTATGGGTCGGGGTGGCCCATGCGGCGCCCTTCGTGGGGGGCCATCCGCCTAGTTGTCGTTCCGTCGGGATGGTTAGAATGCCCCCTCGGTCGTTCTTCCTTCCTTCCCGACATCGGGACTCGCGCCGCGTATTGACTTGCCCGCTGAAACATCTCGCGATGGGCGCGGAGTCGCTCCACCAAGGACCAGCAAAACCTCGACGGTCGCAGCCCCATCATAGACGCCTGCACCAATAACGATGGGTGAGCATCCGATAACTCCCGTACCTCCGTGGTGAACCTTCGCACGAAGTGGGAGAGGGGTTCGTCCTCCTTTTGCTTCAAACCCAGGAGGAGTGCGACATAAGGCTTTGGTCGCGCAAACGCCAAAAAGCGTAGCTCGAAGTCCTTGGCGAGCTGTTCAAAGGATGTCACCGTCCGCTTTTTAAGGTCTGTACCGCGTCTGGCGGATCCTTTCAACGTGGTGGGAGCATACGCACATCAAGGCGTCAGGAGTTCCATATAGGGCCATTTGAGCGGAAGGCGGCGGCGTGATCCATTGGATCGCGACTCCATCATAAAGGTCGATGGAGGGGAGGCGGAAGTTCAAGGGCCGGTATTCCGGTATGTCGTGAATGGGGACTCCCGGTGGGACACTTCCTCTGCTCTTCTTTGGACTTACGGGACGTCCTTTGCACCTCATCCACGTGCAATGGAGCGGTTGAGCGAAATAAGTCTGCCGAATGCGAGGACACCGCCTCGAGTTGAGGCGGGGCGTCAAGTTGTCGAGCAGGTTCCGTCCACGAACCGGCGGGAGGCCGGGGAAGATGGTGCCGGGGGGAATGCCTCATGGTGCCGGGGGAGGGGTTCCGGCCTGTGGAGGGTCGGCTCTGCGCCTCACTGGAGTAGCGGGGAGGGCGGCACAGGCGGATTTGCGAGTCGGACCTGTGGGAAAGGTCTGAAAAGCCTCCGCGTGGCGGTGGGAGGGAGGCGGGGAACCCGACTTGGCGGGGTCGGCGTCGCTAAATATACTCGATGGCGATCTGCGATTCTGCGGCGAGGATCGTCCCTCCGGGGTTGGTGCATGGGACCTCGCGGAGTGCTGCGGAGCGACCTTCCGTCCATGTGTCGTTGAAGGCGTTGCAGGTAGACCCTCGACAGAGTGGCCCTTCTTCTAGCGCCAATCTGTTAGGGGAAACAACTTTTTACCGTGACCCGGGCGCCTGGCGGGAATCCGGAAGTGCGTCTCGTGCGGTTCGGGCCGTCGATGGCTCTGCTCGCCTCCCGCTCGAAAAGCGGCACGCTCCGGTCGTCGGTACCTGCAGCAGGGCGGGTCGGATGCTCCGCCCGACCCCTCCGGCGCTCAAGTCAGTCCTGGCCCGTCGACCGAGCTCCCGAGAGAAGTGCGGTGTTGAGTCTACTCACCTCTCGGAGTGTCCCTTCATGCTGTCTTACCCATTCGGCAAATAGGTGGACGGATGGCATGCTTCTGCGGGTGGCGTCTGGGCACGACCTCGCGGGCGGTGCCGTGGTCAACTTGGCGAGTAGTTGGGGCGATGCTGAGGAGAAGCGACGTCGGGCGATCAAATCGTGGGAGTAATGGAGCGCAGGAGGGGCGATGACGTCATCCGGGTGTACGACCCAAGACCAGGTGTCACGTCATACTTAATACCCCTAACACTCCCAAACCTGTATAAATAGATCACCTATTGTACTCATATTTCATCGAATCAAAGTGCTTTACATTGCATCTCATCATGGTCTCAGAGCATCTTGCCTAGAGCAAGCTCCTTACCGACTCTTCCCCTCCACCCTCTGCTTCCTTTGCTTCCACGGGTGGAAGCTTTCTTTCCGCTATTCCGTCCAGCGGACCACATTTTTCGTCGCTACTTCAACTGGCAGCCACGCAACCCATCGTCGTCGTTGTCCTCTCGGCCAGCGATCTCTTCCCCCTAGCTGCCTCAGTCGCAACGATCTACAACCGCAGTCGCCCTTGTTCTGCGGCAAAACAGAGTAGAAGAACGTAAAAAAGAAAAAGGACAGAAGAACATAGCTGTCAATCTCGATATCCACCACTGCCACTGCTCTTTCCTTCCCCCCGCCACGCAACCCCGTCGTCGCAGCTCTCCAGCCCGTGACCA
This sequence comes from Musa troglodytarum, assembly GCA_023547065.1. Taxonomy (NCBI): domain Eukaryota; kingdom Viridiplantae; phylum Streptophyta; class Magnoliopsida; order Zingiberales; family Musaceae; genus Musa; species Musa troglodytarum. Next base: position 60,876,830 of record CP097510.1, on the reverse strand, counting down.
CCACCATCGCAGCCTACGATCATGCGTGAGAAGGGCCACCGCTGCTGCTCCCAACGTGAGATCTATGTCACGTTGTCGACGTCTTCCTCGGATCCTCTTCACACCCTTGTGGACGACGCTCCCAAAGGAGGCACAGGTGCTGTATCACCCTTCTAATCACAGTAGCTCACCGGCACTCCCTCCAGCGACAATCGCCCTTGCCGCTCGTCCCTACCGCCCGGCCGCCTCCTCTTCTCGTTGCCTACTACTGTGCTAATCAGTGGACAATAGGACGCAAGCGCCCCTACCTTCTTCCTGCGAAGGCAGAGCCGAACCTTCTCCTTCAACGTAGAAAGATCTACGACAAGAACTGTAGATCTCTCACAGATTTGCAGTCTTTCTTCCTCCACCGACAAATATTTGGTTCCTTACAGTACTTGTCTCTCACCCGTCCAGATATCTTATTTGCAATCAATAAATTATTTCAGTTCATGCATCAGCCATCTACTATGCATCAGTCATTTGCAGGCAATAAAGTACTGATCTATCGAGATAGAGCTCTCGATTTGGTACTGATCGAAGAAACCAAAGGTAGATTTTTTTTCAACTTGATTTTTCTTACGCCTAAATCAACAAAATTTTCAAGTAAAATGTAAGGAGAATCCACAGAAGAGAGATAATAAATATGTTGTTCGCTTGTGATAAAAATAAAATAAAATATACATAAAATTAAAAAATAAATGAATAATATTCCCTCTGGTAGCCTAAAGAATTCCATGGCCGAGCAGAGCTTTGAGCAGATGATTTCTCATCCTCCTCGCTTCTTCTTCCTCCTCCTTTCAAACACCAACCCTTCGTTCAAGAAGAAGAAAAGTGCGATTGCAGCACTGTTTTAGGGTTTCAGTAGTAGTGCATTATATTATGCACGCAGCGCTGCTGCAACAACGCATGCATCCATTGGCCGCTGACCTCCTCCTCCATCATCATTCCTGCCTCAGTTTCTGCTTCCATGTTCTCATGGACATCGCTCACCTTCCTCTACTCCACGACCATATGTCTTCGTCGTCGTTCCTGCCTCAGTTTCTGCTTCCGCGTTCTCATGGTCATCGCTCACCGTCCTCCACTCCACAACCATTTGTTTTTGGACGTCATTAGTGTCGTTGTCGGCCGCTAACTCCAGTAGTTGTAATCCAAAAGGTAGAAATAGATTGGTGGACTCGTTCTTTTGCCTTTTAAGAATTCTAAATCCAATTAGTCTTCGTGATGGTTACTAAATCACAGGCACAATTCAATGATTAATCCAAGAGAGAGAGAGAGAGAGAGAGAGGGAGAGGAAAAAGTTGTGATAGAATTAAAGAGGAAGGTCGGGTCATATGAGACAGGCTTTTTATGTCATATATAAATATATGTAGAGAGAGAGAGAGAGAGAGAGAGAGAGAGAGTCTTATATTCTGAGTTAGCACAATATAAAAGATGCAGAATATTATATATATACATATATAAATATATGTAGAGAGAGAGAGAGTCTTATATTCTGAGTTAGCACAATATGAAAGATGCAGAATATTATATATATAAATATATGTAGAGAGAGAGAGAGAGAGTCTTATATTCTGAGTTAGCACAATATAAAAGATGCAGAATATTATATATATACATATATAAATATATGTAGAGAGAGAGAGAGTCTTATATTCTGAGTTAGCACAATATGAAAGATGCAGAATATTATATATATAAATATATGTAGAGAGAGAGAGAGAGTCTTATATTCTGAGTTAGCACAATATTAAAGATGCAGAATATTATATATATACATATATAAATACATGTAGAGAGAGAGAGAGAGAGTCTTATATTCTGAGTTAGCACAATATGAAAGATGCAGAATATTATATATATACATATATATATATATATGTAGAGAGAGAGAGAGAGAGTCTTATATTCTGACTTAGCACAATATGAAAGATGCAGAATATTATATACACACATATATAAATATATGTAGAGAGAGAGAGAGAGGGGAAAAATTTGTGATATAATTAAAAAGGTCGGGTCATATGAGACAGGCTTTTTATGTCATATATAAATTATATGTAGAGAGAGAGAGAGAGAGTGAGAGAGAGAGAGAGAGAGAGAGAGAGAGAGAGAGATCACTGGCCATTTCAATGCACACTCTCTAAACCTTCATCTTTTTCTGAGTGAATTCTGCACCCATCCCTCTCTCCTCTACAGCTTGCCTTTGGAGGAACAAAGATCTGAGAGTGAACAGTTCCGCTGTGTGGGTTTCTCTCGATCCTTTCCTTGTTCTGCCGTCTTCTTCCTGTCTCCAACACCACAAAGACAGTCGCATTTGCTTTGAGGCACACGAAACATTCCGTTTCTTGTGTCTGGCGAAAGGGATGAGTAAGAAAGAAGACATCAAGTTCCTAAGGATGCAGGTGGGCGGGTCGCCTTTACTCTTTCCTCCTTTTCTTCTCTCCGTCTTTGCTTCCTGTAGACCCAAGATCTTGTGTTTCTTGATCTCCATCTGTGCGCTGAACAATCTCTTCACCATGCAGACATGCGTTATCAAAGTCAGCATACACTGTGATGGATGCAAGAAGAAGGTCAAGAAGCTGCTCCAGAAAGTTGATGGTACTTCAACCGCACCATTGTTGCCATCTTCTTTGCCCTTTCTATGATTACTTATCGCTGCTTGTTTCCTTTTTGTTTTGTTGCTTCCGCTTCGAATTGATGCCGTGATCAGGAGTGTATACGACCAGCGTAGATGCAGAGCGAGGGAGGGTGACCGTCTCAGGTGATGTCGATCCTGCCACCCTCATCAAGAAGCTCTCCAAGGCTGGCAAACATGCGGAGCTGTTGGCCCCCAAAAATGGCAACATCATCATCGACCAGGGCCGGAAGCCACAGCCACGACATGGCAAAGCGCAGCCGCAGGACAACGGGAAGCAACCAAAGGGTGGAAACGGTGGTGGTGGTGGTGGTGGGAAAGACCGAAAAGGTCAGCACCCAGAACCAACACGACAGCTGCTTCAACAACTGCAGCAAATGAAGCGGGCCAAAGACCTGCAGCTGCCGCAGCTGAAGGACTCGAAGCATCGCAAATCTACCTTTCCTCCCAAAGGCTTCGATGACTACGACGACGAAGACGATCTTGACGATGAGATGGACGAGTTTGACGGCTTCGATGCCGACTTCGATGGTGATTTCGAGAACATCAACATCAAGCCCGCGGTCGCGGCGTCCAAAGGCTACGCCATGAGCGATAAGAAGGGTGGCGGTGGCAGCGGTGCCGAGAAAGGTGAAGTGCCAGTGCAGAACAAAGGCATGCAAGGCAATGGCGCTGGCGGAGGTGGTAGAAAAGGTGGCGGTGGTGGATCTGCCACCAAGCAGGGTTGGAAGAACCATGGCGCTAACAATGGGAACACGACCGTCAACAGCAATCCGAGCGACGGAGCAAGCAAAGGTCATGGCAAGAAAGAAGCGGGTGGTGGTGGTGGGGGTCATCCCATGCTCAATCCCGGCATGATGGGAAATATCCCGGCGGCGGCAGCAGTGGTGCGAGGACTGCCGGCGCGAGCTCCACAGTCTGGCTACTACCACCAAACGATGGCGCCGCGGCAGCCGCCCGAGGTGGTCGCCACCGCCAACCCGTACCAGCAGCAGTACATGGCTGCCATGATGCAGAAGCAACAACAGCAGAGGATGATGATGATGATGAACGCGCAGGACAGCGTGTTCCAGCCGGCGGTGGGCTACGCTCGGCCGCCGCTGCCGATGTACAACGTGCCGCCACCCCCGCCGCCGCTGCTGCCGCACCAGAGCGACCCCTACACCACCTTCTTCAGCGATGAGAACACCAGCAGCAGCTGCTCGATCATGTGATATGCGTCGTCGACCTCAACCTCGTGGTCTTCTCGAGCTCCCGCCATGAAACCTGGGTGATCTACTACATAATTTTCGCTTTAATTTCCTTTGTTTTCCGGTAAGCTAAAAGACTACAAATGCTGTATCAATCGAGGACGAGAGAGTTGTTTTGCTTTCGGGCTTTCTCGTTGTGCATTACGATTAACTATTTTCGTTTCATCGGTCTAAGATCGATATCCTTAACAGGAGCTCAATCTTACGGAGGCATGATAACAGATGAGATTTTTCCAACTACACAAGAATGAGATTTCCCCAACTGCACAAGAAAACCTCGTTGTTTGGTTGAGAAAAATCTTCTCTCCCAATATGTATAAATAGAAAGCATTTCTAGTTGATTAAAGCGTACGTTTTCATCGTTACATTCCAATTTATATTATCGACCTCAACCTCTTGCTCTTCTCGAGCTCCCGACATAATTTTCGCTTTAATTTCCTTTGTTTTCTGGTAAGCTAAAAGACTATAAAAGCTATATCAATCGAGGATTAGACGGTTGTTTTGCTTTCAAGCTTTCTTATTGTGCGTTACGATCGACTATTTTTGTTTCATGGATCCAAGATCGACATTCTTGATAGAAACTCAATCTTACGGAGGCATGATAGCATATGAGATTTTTTTCAACTACACAATAATGAGATTTCCCCAACTGCACGAGAAAATCTCGTTGCTCGATTGAGGAAAATTTTTCTCTCCTAACATGTATAAATAGACAACATTTCTAGCTGATTGAAATATAAGTTTTTATCATTACATTTCAATTTATCATTATCGACCTCAACCTCTCGCTCTTCTCAAGTTTCCGACACGAAACATGAGTGATCTACTACATAATTTTGGATATGATGCATTCGATGGAATTCCTAATAAGTTTGGATGACCCTTTTCTTCCTTGGTAATAAATAACATAGAGGGTAAAATTAGTTCATGTTGATCATGGTATTAATCTTTTACCACAAATTGATCTTTGAAACATCGATTCCATTTCAATCCAAATCTTGCGTGCCGTCATTTGTCATCAATTTCAAGTAATCAAAAGACGAGCCACAATCTTAATTTAGATTCTTTTTTTTTTTTGCCGAAATTGCTCTAAAAATCCTTCTTCTTTTTTTTTTTAATCTTTTGGTGCATCACGTGCGTGTGTTATGATCAAATCAATAAATTATAAATTTGAATCGATGGCGTGCATCTCTAGAAAAAAAAAAGTAGAGAGAGAGAGAGAGAGAGAGAGATGGATGCTTTAATGTTTTGGGGGAAGAGCTTAGGAGGAGGGAATCATACATGCTCTTGGCTTTATTTACTTTTTATTTCTTTCTCACCTTTGCTTTCTTCTCTCTCTCTCTCTCTCTCTCCCTCTCTCCATGGAGATTTGATGGAAACGAGGACAAATCGGTGAGTGAGACAAAGGCTATGTTCTCTCTTCTTTTTGACCCAAACTCTCTCTCTCTCTCTGTCTCTCTCTCCATGGAGATTTGATGGAAACGAGGACCAATTGGTGAGGGAGTCAAAGGCTATGTTCTCTCTTCTTTTTGACCCAAACTCTCTCTCTCTCTCCATGGAGATTTGATGCTCTGTTCTATCTTCTTTTTGACCCAAACTCACCTCTCTCTCTCTCTCTCTCTCTCTCTCCATGGTGGTTTGATGGATTCGAGGACAAATCGGTGAGGGAGACAAAGGCTGAAACGCCAAATATCTTTCACCGGTGTTCCCCAATCGAACAGCAAATCTGCTATTTGGAAACATGGCAGGCGGTGCAGGCGAAGGAGGTATCAGTGGATTCTTTCTCCGATGTGATGTCTGCTAGATGAACGACGCTGATAGCACTTGTGCATGTTATTAATCTTATTGACTACTATTTATTTTCGACCGATCCAAACGTTGGGTGAGTTCTTTGTCAAAATGTACTTAGAAAAGAGAACAAAATAAAATAAAGACTAAGGAGACTTTACCTGAATAATTGTTTTTCAGGTGAGTTCTTTGTCAAAATGTCAACTTAATATCAAAAATAAATATTAATCAGAATAGTATAAACAACAGAACAATGAATCAATCACAAATGAGATCGAATTTTTAACATAAAAAATCACGAGACTGTAGTCCACTTCAGACCTCCATCATCGTCAATAATAATAACAAATTTATAATAAATCTTTTCTAAAATAACAATAGGATCATAATAACATCAAGACCAAAAATAACATATCGTTATCACATGCGTTTGATCTCATCAAAGGAAAGGTTTAGATCTCACCAAGTGTATATAGCAGAAAAGCAAGAAGATAAATAGTAGATTAACACATTAGGATCGTAAAACTTGCTGCAAAGATTCTCTACATAAAATTAAACCAAAACTGATGAAGTTTTACCATTGATCGTCAAACAGAAAACCTAATATCATAGTTTTCTCTCTACGTCGTCATTGTTTCCTGTCAACTACATGCACCGCTTCGTTGCTCTCAACTAACTACGCACGTCTCTTTTTTTTCTTTTTTTAATTACTGATTTGGTCACAAAGGCTCAATTCTCTAGTCCCATGAACCCAACATTTTATGATACTAAAACAAATGGTGTTCAATGAGAAAATAATAGGGAAAAAAAGGACACTTTTCTATCAACTCCTCTTGTTATATTCAAGTTGAAGAACGCACTTCTCCAAATTAGATAAATATCTGAAAACATTTTTTATTCCCCATGAATTTAGCTATTGTGTCTTAATTGTTACCTAAAAAGCACTAATTTAAATCGACATCCTTCAATAATACATTATGATGCTAAATGCATTACGATTGCTCGACATCTTCATCGACGTTAGATATTTAATATTTACATTTACGTTCATCGAATAATTCAGACTTTGCGAGTCAACCTGTGCAAGTGAGGGTTGAAATAAATTTGGGAAGTATTACTGCAAAAAAATCATATCTGTATAGACAACTAAGAAAAAAAAATTACACTTTTATTACATAGTGGAAGAAAAAAAAACATCCGAGCGAACCAAAATCTCGACACCATACCAATGAATTAGAATCAACCATAATTAACACAAGCTGTCATCTTAAAATCCAAAAGAAGGCAAAGAAACAGTTCATCATGACGCCAAAGGGATGCGAATCATCACATTCGCGAATCCAAGTCCGTAATCGCAGGGGCAACAAGATGCGCATATCATATTCAAAGAAGAATTACGCAGACACATCATAATCTCCAAGTAGAGGCATTACAGTAGTAGACACCGATCCGATCACCAAACAGTGGTTGCCATCGGAATCTTGGATGATGTTTCTTGTTTCTGCTACACTTACTTGTCAATAGCTTCAGTATCTGGACCATCGTCGATGGATCCAAACTACTACTTGCCAACAAAAATAAAAATAAAAACAGAACACAGAAATTTACCACATGGCAGACAGTTTGCATAAGTTATAAATTTGGAAGTTAAGATGCAAAAAATCCAATATCACATATGCTTGGTGTAGCCGATGATGCATCCCCCATGTGTTCATATTAGAAGATGAACTTCCACCCACCTGCCAACTTCACAGCTTGATCATCATGTACAAGGTTCCATGTTGCCTATCCGGTCACAAAACTGGAAAATAAAGCGGGTAACAAGACAAATTCATGACTGGCTATGCAATGTTTGTCATATTGTGTTACAAAGCTAAATACCGTGACCCGTCATGGGCAGATCTATCTACGATTCTCAAAGAACACAAAACCGTAAGCTACAATGTGTTTTTCGGAAAGAAAATATGACTAGCTCCATTACCAACGTTTACATAAGTTTCAAAACCTTCAACCCTGACTAGCAGACAGATGGATTGAGCATCAGTGATCAAGATGCTTCCTATCCGGAACTCCATCTCCTTGAACTATGTTCAAGCAATAATTTAGAGTGCAGTTCAACCAAGTACAATTTGTTAGTTGATTATATTAGCTCCATACCAAATCAAAAGCAGTTAGTCTATGACGAAAGTTACTCGATCTGGGACTGGCGCAAGAACCTTTACCATGTAAAAAATTCTCAAACCTGACGCAACCTCTGCTTCTTGCTTGTTTCAGGATAATTATCAAGCACGACAAGATCGTCATCACCATCCTCAAGTTCTTGAGGATTCTTAAAATTGTCCGCGTCAGGGCCTGAGAAAATCTGAGAAGCTTCTTGGTTCTCTGTTGCTTCCAAGATTTCTGACAACTTTCTCTTCGTCCCAGAAATTTCTGCATTTACCTTAGCCTCTTCAGATTTCATTGTTGCTTCAGTTGCTGCTGAAACGGCAGCAGATGTGCTATTTCCGTTGCTTACAACCTGAGATTTTTTCTCAGGAGCGGTCCACCCCAGCAGGACCATCTTGTCAGGTTCTTTATCCTCGTCAAACTCCTCCCTGCATATAGCATAAGCAATTGTGAGCATGAATGATTTCAGGTGTCAAAGTACCTCATCTATGAACATCACCTATTTCATCCCTTTAAAAGCTTCTTTAACTTATTTGAATAATTCTATGGTCGCTAAACTCACCATTACTGTCTATTTCTAAAACTAAGTTTTCTGTAGAATATATATTTAATAATTTATAAAAATGTCTTCTCCAACTTCCATTGATCACATCATTAAAAAAATCTGCAAGTATTCATCTTTATATACTTTACATACCTATTATTACCTAAATCTTTACCCTTTTTATCTTTAGCTTTAGCAATTTGAAAAATATTCTTTTCCCACTCTTAGACCCAACTTATTAAAAAAATTGTCATACTTAATGTTTTTCCATTTTTTTAGTAGTTATATATCTTCTAAGATTCCCCTATTTTTCTAATTTTGTTAATCGACAGGCCACCAACTCACTTAAACCTGCACATCTACTTTTAAATTTTCCAAGAACCGCTTTCGTCATGTTCCTGATCTTAGCAGCCATCAAAATCCACATGGAATTCTTGTCCGATCAAAATTTAAACCACCTTTCTCCATTTGATCTCTAGAAAAAATTACATCTTTGTCATTCATTGAGGTAGAACAGAATAGGGAAGTAGAAAGGGAGGGGAAGAGACAGGAAAAGAAGTGTGAGATAAAAGAGGAGAGTAAGAGACTCAAAAAAATACAATTCTTTTCATTCAAATCTTAAGTGTTTGATCTATTGACAAGCTCCACTATTTATAGGAGTTTATGAGCCTTGGTACAATCAATGAATACAATGATTCCCAAGAGTAATCTTCTAGGAAATTAGTATGTCTTTTAAAAATCCAAAATGTAACTTCTAGGATACCTAAACAGTGAATGAGTACACTTAATACAATAGTGCACTTAATACAAAAGGAGTCCTGAAAGACCAAAAAAAATTTCAATTTTCAACCCAACTCTTAGAATTTCTAGGTCAACTAATTATGACTTTTTGTTGATTTCTTTACCTAGAATAAACTTTTCTAAAATTCTTTGTAAAACTAGATGATTCTCCGTCATTCTCCCCCCAGTGGAAGAGAACTCAACCCCAGAGAGTGATTTGCAAGTTACTGGTCCAATAAATCTAGTGCAAAGTCACAAAGTTCCTCCAAAGTAATCAAAGTGGCATCGGATGTCAGACGATCCCACTTTACAAAAAGGTGTTTGAGTAATGCTAATAGTAGACGTAACAAGGCAGTCATCAAAAATAGCCCTTGCATCATGCTTGCGTTGTGAGAGAATTGATGCTTTGGGAGGATTGTCACCTATAGGAACACCAATAAACAACGAAGGAACAAAAGGACCATGATATGGAGTTAAATCCTCTACATTGAAAACTGAACTAATTTTTAAGTCAGAAGGCAAGCATATATACATTAGAACCCAATTTTTTAAATGATGGGTAAAGGACCAATGGCACAGGCATGCAACTTTTTGAATGAATTTTAGGGAATCTCTGAAGACAAACATGAACTAAGACATAATCGCCAACTTGAAACTCGACTTCTATAATGTGCATTAGCAGCAAGTTTGTAACTTTCATTACTTGGGACAATTTTACGTTGAATCTCAACATGCAAATCAAGAATATGTTGAGCAATGGAGTGGGCTGGTTCTAAGGCACGATAGTCAAGTGGAAGAAGTGCAAGGTCAATGGGTGTGCAAGGAGTATAAACAAGGACAACATTGAATGGCTTTTTCCGATCAAGCGATTGATTGAGTTATTGTATACAAACTCTATCGTGGGTAAGGTTAAGCCCTCGTTTTCTTGTTTCTCCCCAACTAAACATCTAAGAAAATTTTCCAAGGAACGATTAACAACCTCAGTTTAACCATCAGTCTGGGGATGAAAGGCTAAAGAGAACTTCAATATTGTGTCGAATACTTTTAAAAAAGTTTTCAAAAAATAGCTAACAAATTTCACATCTCTATCGAGCACCATGATTGAGAGCAAGTCATGCAATTTAATTACTTCTCGGAAGAACAATTTAGCAATGTGTGAGGCATCATTGGTCTTGTTACATGGGATAAAGTAAGCCATTTTTGAAAATTAATCAACAACAACCAAAATAGAGTCGAGGTTCACAAACTATTTTGGAAAGTCCAAGAGCAGAATCTAAACTCACATATTGCCATGGTGAATGTGGAATGGAAAATGAGGTGTATAGGCCAATATTGTGTTTGCGAGTTTTGGCAATTTGACAAGCTCAACATCGTGACACTACTCAAGCAATATCTCGCTTTAAGGACAACCAGTAAAATCTATCCTTGACTAAAGCAATGGTTTTGTCCCAGCCTAGGTGATATGCTAATCCACCCACGTGCATTTCCCAAATAAGCCTCGAAGGGAGGATAGGGAAACACACAATCTAGTAGATCGAAAAAAATAATCTCTAAGAATGAAATCCATATGTTCACAACAATTTCCATCATGGACTTCTTGATATATGTGACTAAAGTCGAGACATTGGGTATACTCATTCTCAAGGTTTTTAATTTCGAACGATACCACTTGTACGAGGTGGTACAGTCGATTGGGGTTGTTTCCGCCCCATTACCACCCAAAATCAATCGTCAACCGTTGCCGCCCGCTACTGGGGGGTATTAGCCAAGGGAGAAGGAAGAAGAGAGAGAAAAAAAGGGAGAACCTAGAGATCCGTTGTTGCTCTCCCTTGACGATTCCGATCTGTTGCCGCCCTCCCTCGCCGAACGCCACAGATGAGATGTCGCCTCCTCGTCTGAGGCAACGAGGCCTCGGCATCATCAGCGACTTCTCCTAATACACGCGGGGACAAGAAGCCTCGGCGTGGGGAGAAGAAACCTCGGCGACGTCATCGAGGCTTCACGGGGAGAAGAAAACGAGTTTTCTTCTTCTCACACAAGGAGAAGAAACGAGGCGACTTCGCCTCGACGACGTCACCCTTTTTTAAATATTTTTTTAACTTTATATATATATACACACACACACAAACCGAGTGGTATATCAAAATGTACCATTCGGTATACTAGTACCGTACCATACTGAGCTGAGCTCAATACTCCGGTATGATATGAAATTACGAACTTTGCTCATTCTTCTAATAGCTCGAATCCTATGACCTTGACACTCATGGTAGCTAAGATTGTAGAAATTCGACTAAGGGCATCAACAGCTTTCTATTGAGTGCCAGAACAATGCTTAATTGCAAAAGAATATTCGTTAAGAAACTCAACCCACTTCATGTTGGGCATTTGAGTATCTTAAGGCCTAGTGATCAGACATTCTTTCAATAATTACATCTAAATTTTTCCAACATTGACTTTTGATGTGATCATTTAATCTAATTTGAGAAGCATCAACACTTGTAATATTCAAAATCTTGTCTCCTCGCAGCAATTTTAGAAGTATAGTTTTATCTCCAAATCCATTCAACTTTACAACACTGTCTTTAAGATCTTTTTCTATAATGAATACTTATACCATTTCTATATTCAAACTGTTTAGTATATCAAATTCTATATCCATTATTGTCAAATTTTGTAGATCTTTCCCTTGCCAACTTAGTCTTTTGTAAATGTATTATATTGATTCTTCTTATGATCATTGTATTTACAAATTCTGACTCTTTCGCCAAAGTTTGTTCCTATATTTAAAGTCGCTAGTCCCTTTGGTTCTAAACTAACTGTTTACCCTCACAGATCCAAAATAATATGAAAATCATTGCCCATTTTACACCACATACACATGTCCTTGTGACCCTTCACACTTCAAGGCTAGTCCTGTTATAAAAATGGTTAGGATCCATGCTCATGTGTTTTGTAACTAGATAATGCAACCCTCCACCTTTTTTGTCCTAACTTGGGGCCGACAATGGCAATGTTCAAATGATTCAGATGTACCCAAACCTTTACATACAGTTCCTACAACATTATCCCTGTCACTATTCATACTTCCACTAAAATCCGTAATCACATCCAAGAATTTTTTTTCATATGGTATTTGAACAAGTCAATAAGCAATGGAGTAGTACCATAAGTTGGCTCTCTCAAAAATGACAACAGAAGCTTCCACAAAGAAGCCCAAGACACTGTTAACTTGCATCAATTCCATTCTCTACCATGTCCATCCCATATGCATAGATACACAAGTAACATGTAACTAATTCTCTTTGCATAGCATATTCAAATCAGGAATTGATGCATGTAAACAAATGGATTTTAAATGACAAAAAATGAAAGATAAATCCTACATTGACATCCAATAAATATGTTCTCCAAAGACAATTCATAGAAAAAAAAATTCTCCCTGCAGAGATGACAAAAGGCCACATTCTGGGTACTAAAGCATATGGAAGCAAGTTAAAAAAAAAAGACCTGTGTTTAACGTTTATATGGCATGATAATTCCTGCTGAAGATCCTCAACTGTGAGCATGGTCCCACTGGTAACTGGTGCAGGAAGTTCCACTAAGACCTGAAATATAAGGATATTTAACATATTTGCATGCACCATGTTGAAAAGAAAATAATAATGTCAGGAAAAACTTAAGAGAAAGACTAGAAAAGACTGATAAGAAAACCACAAACCTTGTCAAGGTTTAAGGCATAATTTGCAGCAACATCTTCCTCCAAATCATCACCCACCTCAAAGATAAGGGTTGCACCTTGCATTATCAAAGGAAAACTCATGCCCAGTTTGTTTTTCACTATCTTGTCAACGAAGTCCCGCAATGTTGAGGTTCGAGTGTTCACCTCCAGAAGCAAGGGTGTCTGATTATACAATAAAAATTATTAAAGAAAGGAACTTAATGAAATGACATAAAAGGTCATGACTCATACCTAATGAGCCAACAAACTGACCTCCGAACAGACATAACAAGATTTGTTAGCCTCAAATGGCTCTACTGGCATGAGAAGCATCTTTCTAGCTGGATGTTCAAGACAATAGGTCATCCTGAATATGCAAAAATGTCCATTTATTAGAACTGCTGTAGTAGGAAATAGTTCAATTACCACTATTGCATGTAACAAGAACTGATAAAAAGGTACCTAGTTTAGTTAAACAAAGAATCAAACAGTATCACTACGCTAGTGATGCAAAGTGTTCACACACGAAAGATTGTTTTTAATAAAAATACGTGCAAGAAAGCAATGTACTATTGTTGTTCATTATCATCAAGTACAAGCAAAAAATATTAATTGTGTCGATAAGAAACTGGAGCATTTTGGTCATATCAGTCAGGCACTGACCACAATTTCTTTTTCATTTCCCTTTTCAGCCTGTGTCAGCCACCTCACCATTCTCATCCACCCACCTGTGGCCAATGTTATGGCTCTAGGGTCTCCATTGCCTCCCCATTGCAGCAATTATTAAATCTATTAATATAACACCAAAGCAACTGTGAGAGGGAAACAGTTCATTTTTTCCTAAAGAATGAGCAACCAGAACTTCCTATGAATCCACTCGCCATCATAAGACATGTTTATGGTAACTTTTACACCTAGGCAATGCTGGCAAAGAAATCTAAGACCTCATCCTGGTGGATAATCCACCCTCTTTTATTTACTGTTTTTTATCCAAATTGTCATGTTCCATCTGCTCATATCATGCAACCAGGTCTCAAACCTTGACAAGGTTTTAGCTCTTGGTTTCTTTTGTTACCTGTCAAGATTAAACGAATTTGAGCTGATTAAGTTGAAGTAATAAAAGATAAAATGGGAGTAGTTAGTTTCAGGTAATGATTTTCTTTCCTTATTTAATGAACTTACAAATCAAGAAAGGAACTTTAGATGAGAGTTTGACAATGTTAAGATGGTATATTAATAAAGGTATGAGTTGTGTTGGTCTACTGGCCTTTATCTTTCCCCCTCCCAGATCCTTCTCTTCTCTCTATTCTTTTTTTTTTTCCTTGTCTTTTTGACTTGTAGATGTAACATAAATACTAGTAATCCCAGAAAATTAATTCCAATCTACTCAAAATAAATTGGCCAAAGCGAACCAAATGTACTGCATGTCAAGGTGTCCTGAGAATCACAAGGTAGGTGATGAAGGGTCCGGGTACATGGAATGCATGTGCCAGCCCTAATCAATATGCACACAAGCCGCTAAACATCATTTAAAAGTTCAAATGGCAATTACAAAAACGCCAAGCACAACCAGATAGTTATTGCAAACTATCAGGCTGGATATTTTTTAAAGTTATAAAATTGTCCTTCATCAGTTAATTTTTTGTCAAGTTGTTAAACTAGCTATCTGTGTTATCTGGGTTGACAGCAAAATAAGAAAGGGTCAAATTAACCCAAAATTTTAGATGGGCCCAATTTGGTAGGTTAACTTCTTTGATGAGATTATTCCAATTCTAGTGTGTTATGACTCATAAACCAATAACCACCACTTCAACCATCCTCAACCTTAATACAAATGCCACCTTAAAAAGTTTAATTCTCACGCGAGGATAAGTATCAACTCCAGAAAACAGATATTACCAGTGCACTACATTTTAGGATTAAAAGATAAAGAAACATAGTGCTGGAGAAGATACAGGACCTACCTACAGTTCTGAAAATCAGCTTGAAGCACCTTGATTGCTTCAATCACTATTAACCCAGCAATAATAGCATTGGTTGTTGCAACAGCATGCACAATGTTGCCAGCAATTCCTTTGGCATCAAAGAGGCTATGTAAAGATATTCCAAAAGAAGATGCCCTAATATTTGCTGCAGAAGTCACAAATTCAACAGCCAATTGATCATCTTTGTCAAAAGTCAGGTTCCCAATCTCCTGAAAATCAAATAGGAGAATGGAGGGAAAAAAAAAAGAATCAGGTAACATGAAGATTAATATCAAGAAAACATATAGATATATACAATAATTAATGACCTTCTCTCGCCTCCCAAAAAATAATCTCAATGCCTCCAAAAATATGCGTGAGTTATCAGCAAGACTCCAGACATCCTGTGGGTTACTGAGACCAACAGAGGACATAGCAGACAATGGTAAATCCTCAGTCAGGAAGTTCTTCTCAAGGTTTCCATTTTGCAGGATAAGTCTTTCTGGCAACACATCTTTAAGAAAGATGGGGTTAGGTCTTCTTCTGCTCTTCCATGTTTCTTCATTAGCCAAGGCAACTTCAATGTTATATCCAAAAACATGGTCGTAGATCTTTCTACCATACTGCTCAAGATCCTCATCTGAGCCTCGCTCAAATATATCTGTAGGTTTTACTGAATCAGATCCATCACCAGCACTGACAAAGAGATCGTTCTCCTGGTTTTTGTCACCAAACAACTTTGCAAAAAGCAGGTCCTTTGCCCATACTATGCAGTGAACAAACTGTAACAAATAAACAGAAGATCAAAATATTACAAAACCATAAAACCGCACAGGAAAAAAAGGAAAAGTGCCTGTAGTATCTTGTAGTATCATCCAACAAAAACACGTTTTCATGCATGGGATATTTAATTGAGTAAATTGTTACTTCAATAATATTTGGAAAATTTTCCAATATAAGCTACTTTCTTTCCATTTTTACTACTTAACATATCAGCCACTTATTCCAAAATAGGCATAATTTAAATGCAATGGAAAACCTGCAACATGTATGGAAACAAAAAATTGATTTAAATCAGTAGCAAAATCATTAATAATACAACATCCAGAGTAGAAAATAGTGTCACTAACTGTATTGCACACAACAGATTCGCATAGATTTCAGTATGATCCAGTTAACATGTAGCACTGGCTTGTGTATCAGTCTTACATTCTCCACAAGATTTCAAGCTCTGGAACACATGAATAGGTTAGAGTTCTAAAACGAAGTAAGATGGCAATGCCTCATTCAATGCCTCATTGGAGTACATTCTCTACAATAAAAATTTTATGTAGCGATGTCCTAAGTCCTACTCCCTATTAACTGATAAAATTAAACAACTAGGACCATATGAGTTTCAACTATCAAAGATCGACTAGCAAAAATTAATAATTTAAGCATGGAATGCAGTTTTCCTCGGACCAGTAAACACCAGCTGATATTTACCAGTCATGGAGAAAACTGAGACTTGAAACGCCCCATTTTGGGCAGTCCAGGGTAGAAAAAGGGCATGGTACCCAACAACCCTTGAGAACCATACATATTGCACGGGCCACCCGGCAGTCAGTTTAACCAAAGAGATCCATTGAACTTTAAACAACTTCTTTGCTCCCACTATACTCTACCTTCACACACCCTCTCTCATTCACTCATCTACCTTCAAAATCCTCTTAAACCTCTTGAAAAGCTCTCTCAGTTCTCTTACAAAGTCAACCGAACACATCAACAGGAAGCCCATTTGCTAAATAAAAAATGGCTTAAGATCAAGATCCCATCCGATTACTCTTCAAAAACAAAGTAAATCCAAATATAGTATCTTACTTAGTCTACTAATCTTTCATGCAATTAGGTTCAGTTTGTCTTATAATCCAATCTAAGCCAAAAGTTCTTTGATTTGTACTTGATTTGGTTAAATATTAGATTATATCTCTTACACGTATACCTAATTTAAGGTTTAATCTACAAATGTCAAGCATGGTTCTTTTCGATCTAAGCTAGAACCATGTGGATCAAGGCTGAATACTTGCAGATCTAGTCTAGATTTATATTAGATCCATTCAGATTTAAAATATATTTTTTCTAAGATCTAGTGTTCATTCTGTAACAACTATAAATCTAAAGATTTTTGGATCTGATTATATGCTAATGATTTCCTTTTGTAGAAATTGACCTGGCATTGTTGCTGGAATTTGTTCTTAGAACATCAGGACATGCACAAGGAGGCAATGTGGCATCAACCGACTGAGTTGTAGTATAAGCATGACAATGGCAGTGATAATGGTGGTGGGCTGACTCAGTTCAATCCATCCTACACAATGAAGAAGACCACTTCTATCAGTCCATAGGGGGCTTAAACAGGAATTCTAGCATGAGACAGCTGAGTGTCCCTCAATTGGCAGAGCCATGGTATAAGCATGACAACGGCAGTGATAATGGTGGTGGGCTGACTCAGTTCAATCTATCTTACACAATGAAGAAGACCACTTCTATCAATGCACAGGGAGCTTGGACAGGAATTCTAGCATGAGACAGCTGAGTGTCCCTCAGTTGGCATAGTATGCAGTATAAGGCAGTCATCCAGGTTATAGACTTTATCAATTTCTTTGTAGGAGATTAGCTACTGATGTTATTAGTTTGGACGTCCTGCCTATCCACGACAAAGTCCAAAACAAACAACAAATACACGACGGATATCGGCAAAAAAATTAGAAGGTGGCTCAGCTTTCATCAAATCCCAGCATAAACAGCCCAAGATCCTTGCGCTCAAAGAATGGTGTCCACCATCCAGAAGATCGATCCCAGCAAAAAACCTCACAACCTAGAAAAAATACATCGCACCTATTTGGAAGAGAAGGCCCAAGTGTTCTGAGATTGAATTAAGTCATTCAAGAAGCAGTTGAACCTCTGTGGTGTTACAATGATACGCAAAAGTTGGTCTTGACCAAACTGAAAAACCATGATCAACTTCCTCCCTTATTGTGACTGAATGATAGTTTTTCCAAGTCTGTTGAGGTTTTCAACAAGATTCATGATGCACACTAAAAATAGGGTTTAATGCACTCAATCATGAGCAAAATCAAACTAGAGTATACCATGCAGGTGGTTGTAGATAATGGGGCAAATTTCTCAGGATAGTGGCAAATTTCAGGCTGTTGATGTATTATGAATGTCATTTGTTTTGAACTCCATGTGCAATCCACTGTATTGACTTGATAATGAAGGAAATTAGTAACATCGCAAGGGCCAAGTGGACAGTGGTGTGATCAAGTGGACAGTGGCGAGGTCACAGGGCATCACCCAATACATCTACAACCATCACTAGCTACATGCATTGGTGCAAATGTTTACACACAAAGAGATCCTCCTGTCCCGCATCATTCACTTTGCTACTAACTTCATCTACCTGATGCTTATTCAATAGCAAAGATTGAACTGATGGTGACATTCACATCAACCGAATGGGTCCCCGATATGTTAGTTTGTTGGGGGGAAAGAAATAAAAAAAGTATATCCTTGACTTCAGATTTTGGAATACAGTGGTCAAGATCAGGACAGTTATAGAGTCACTGTACATAATCCAACCAAAAGTTGCGATAAGGAAAAGAATTACTTGATCCATTATGTACAATCAGGAAGGACACTTGAAGGTAATTTCAACTTTTCAAGTCATCTACGTATATCGATATCACAGACCATGGATGGGATAGCCAGATGTCCCGAGATATTTATAATGGAATTTGAATTCACTTTTAAATTGTTGAATATACATTTAAAATATGCATAATTTTAAAGTGTTGTGTTCATCAAGGACTACAATTTCGGCCGAAAAAGTATGGTATGACTGGTATTAACAATGATCAATCTACTACTTGATTCACAAACCAGGTACATTTCAACTAATACAACAAGGACCTCCACACACTCGATACTGTGCATGGTCGACTTTCAACTGTTTCCAACCAATACTTATCAGTAACAATCAAAATTTGATCTTTAGAAGGTTTCCAAGGTCAAATTTGACCATTGGCTCACTTTTGGGCTTATTTAAGACCCCTCACTTTTTTTCTTGTGCTCATTCTCTTGGTTTTTTTTGGTCTAAACATGCTTAAGCTCCCTAATTACCACCCAAACCGATTGGCAAAGATTGATTTGAATAAGAAGAGGGAGTAAATTTCCTAATCCAATCCAACTTCTCTAGCAATCAAGGTAATCTCTCATACCTAAACTTTAAGTTAATCTTATTTAATTAACTTAAAGAAAATGCATACTTTTCCATGATTAGAACTATTAGGACTAATTAATTTGTCCATATGTACCTAACTAAGGCCCAGTTAGACCATGTAAAAATGTTCACCAAACTAAGGGCTTACTATTTCATGTACACCTAATGAGGACAAATTAGACTTGAACTAATTAAGGGCTCCAAAGAATCTTGTATAGATGCTTTCGGTTCTAAAGAACATCCATTCAGATGAAGTCTTAATCTTGGTAAGATTATTAATTTGTTCAAGTTTTCTTTTTTGAGGAAAATGAGCCCAAACCTTGAAAGGTTCTAGCCAACATCCATTCAGATGAAACCTTAATCTTGGTTGGATTATTAATTTGTACAAGTTTTCTTTTTTGAGGAAAATGAGCCCAAACCTTACTCCATAGAAAAGCAAGAGAAAAATATACAACATAGTTCTTTGACAGATCCATAAAGATAAATATTTCTGCACCATTAGCAACTATACATTTTGACTTTGTGTTCTATCGTTATATATTAGATTTATCCTATTGTTATTTAAATTGATTGTATAATCTATTATAAAACACAGAAACACCACAAATTAGGGTTTTTTTTTACCAATTTTTGGTTGATTTTTCAACCTTTTTTTTCTAATGCCAACTTTTACCATTTTACCAAGTGTTGATACACCAGTATAAATAGGTACATACCTGTCCAAGCCTAGACTGGTATAAGACCAGTGCCCAAAATTGCAATCCATTGTCTTCATCATGCAACATATCATCTTAAATCAGCATACTAATATCGATATAACCTCATCATCAAATCAGAGTTGTTTGCAGCTCATTGCAATCTGATGTATAGATATGAACCACTAAACGACAAGATAATCAATGCTGTAATGGAGGTATACTAGATCACTTATTTAAATTGACGATGGTTTACATTCAAGAATAATCAATTATCTGTTAATTATTTATCCTTATTAATATAAAGACAATTGTTTTGGGAAGCTTCCAACATGTTCATAAAAAAAAAAAGCAATATCATACCAGTTTCATACGAATCCTGATTATACGATTAACACCTACAATTTGACTTATAATTTAATTAAGTTGTTTGTCTAGCATACAAAGTAGTTGAGTGATGATTACATTTCGGAACCACCACTCAAAAGAACACCAAATTTATAAAAAGCTGACCAATCACACGTATGAGAGATGGTTGTGAACATAATTAGCCGCTGTTTGTTTTAATTCATATGAAAATTCACAGTGGTCTCTCATATACACCGTTGAAGAAATTGGCGTACATCCACCACCACATCCACCACAACAGGTGTTTGAGGATCACTCTGTGCTAACATATAAAAGAAAACAAAGGTAACTCAAGATTGATCCATTCAGCATTCAGTTCTATCATGATAATTTAGATCTGATGCTCAATTGGGTCTGTGCAATAGAGAACTTAGTTGATCCTCTACGGGATGAATTAAGAGACCCTATTGTCCATCTTGTTTAAGATTTGAGGAAGTACACAAGGAACAGGAATGACATTTGTCACAAGATGTGGATTGATAAGAAAAGGAACAACATGGCCAAATTTCAAGCCATCTGTAACGTATGATGGGAACCGTAGTAAAATACAACAGATTGAGACTTGCAACCATCATGGTAAGGAAAAGGATCAAGCTTTACAGTGGATTAATCCGTTGGACACAATCAACAAGCAATAGGTTCAATGGGGTGATGTGACACCTTCTCCCTCAAATTGCATGCTTCGTAAGGTCTGTGGATATAGTAGTGATGTGAATAGCAGTATGCCACTGATGTTAGTGACCAGGATGACCAATCTCATATTCCCGCTGATCAAACTCAAGCAAGTGGCACATGGACTGAGGAGTAATATTTCGCTCATGTCATCCAAGATGTGGACCTGGAGAATGAGGATCCATGCAACCAGTTATAGCCACAAAGATGAGAAAGGGTAATGCACTTGATTACAAGTAAATGAGATAGAACCAGTACAGGATCTTGTATGGTATCAAGATCGATAAGAGTTCATTACATTTACAACCTTCCTACTATGGTGGATCTCATGGCTAATAGATGTATGGTGAAAATTCTTCATTTTCTTTCAGTCAGATACATCATGTGACACGTAACAACAATATAGTGATGAGTGACAAGAGCGATAACTCTATTGTACTCCATTCTACAAGGTCGTACTCGTCACAATCTCTCTTGCCCCAGGTGCCTCCTACCAACATAGGTAGAGTTTTTTGTTGTGAGGTTTGCAGCCTCTACTACCTTCTTTGGACTGATCCAATTCAAAAGGTTATCTTTATCCAGTGACCACCCCTTCATAACTTACCATATTGTTTGTTCAATGAAAGTATATAATGAAAACACTGTAATGCACAAGACCAAATATACAAAGCAGAAATCTCATGAAAAAAAGACATTCCACCTAGCAATAACATATGTTGGAATTGGCTCACCAACAATAAATTACATAAAGCAATGAAATTGTGGATTATTATGGTAATCATCATTGACAGAGTTTTAAGTTTTAACCTTTGATGGGGTGCTGGTGATAGTGCAGACAGGATAGGTCTTTGGAGTCGGTTTGGGTTGGCACTCGTAACATTCAGTTCTGCCCTTAATATGGACAGTAACCTGCTCATCATGAAAAGACAAAGATATGTATCAACTGAAGACACTAAGAATAGAAGTCTAATTTTGGCATAATAAACTAATTCATGGTCCTGAAGTAAATGCAATAAAAAAATTGAAAGGAAACTAACAAAATCTTCAGGAAACTAGTTAATCCAGCAATAATGAAGCCACAGACATAGGCAATATTATCAACTTGGTGATTAGTAAATTGGATAATTTCCTGGCTGACAAATTAAGTTTTACATCAAGTATAAAATGTTATGCAGAAATATATCACCAAATAGCAAGCACAACTAGTAGCTGAACAATATAGATCAATCTACAAACAGTATGCTGTAGTTACGCTCAGCAGCATGCTTAAAAGCCATAATCGAGTTTATTGCTAGGAAAAGCATCACTAAAATGGTTTAATTTTTTTTTTCTCCAACAAAGAATGAACTAGGTATCAACTTTTCATAACTATGCAACATGAAATGTACAAAGTGAATCATCATCAATAAAGCTGATGATGATATCTTCACCGAAAAAAACAGGAGAAGAAAAGAACATCTGACGATGATAGAATCTCTGCAAATGATGAGCAGTTTGAGCACAGATTTGCTAACGTATTGGCAAGATTGTAAAAAAATAATAATAATAGAATCAAGCAGAGTCCTACCTGCCCCAGAAACCCTGTGGTTCCGCTTTCAATCAAAGGGACTTCAGCAGCCAGGCAAAGACGGTTAACATGTCGTCTAGCATCCAAGTTATCAAGACCATTCAGTACCACATTAAATTGCTTAAAAAAATCCACATTGAACCCAGGATCCTTCACATTTGCATGGTATGGTGTTATATTAATTTGAGGCATAAACTTTAAGACAGCATCTCGAGCAACCTGACACAAACAACAATGTTTTTTGAAATATTGAAAACAACAGATAAACATGAGAAACTTTAGAAGCATCTACTGTAATTTCCCAATACAAAAGAAAGAACTATATCTGTTTCATACTTTAGCCTTAGACTGCCCCACATGACTTTGCCGAAATAAAAATTGTCTATTCAGGTTACTGACTTCAATAGTGTCCATGTCGATCTGCACAAGTCAAATAATACTGAGACATATACAATACTATTTAATATAAACATCAAATTTACAGCACAAAGTACAACTACAACTTCCCAGAGATGAAATTTTTGATGAGATAATTGGTTTTGCAATCTGAACATATAATTGTTACAAAAATACACATGATATTGCACTGTCTACATCTGCTAAAATGGATCCAATGTGTCCCATAATCAGCAAGTGAATTAGCACGAATTCTAGAGGACAAAATTGTTATATTACAAAAATAAATTTGGAACCATTTAAGAATTCTAAAACAAAGGTAGTTTCATACAAAAAGTATATCGATTGGCGAGTACAAATAATCAAGCCTATACTATTAGTTCCTAACGAATATATTACATAGTTGGACTTGAAACTGTAGCCCCTTTTTTAATCTCAAAAAGCAATATCTAAAACATAATTTGTAATATATATTGGATGACAACCACACTTGCAACAATAAATAATAGATTGGCAATCTTAAATTGGAATAGCCTTACCCACCTCTCTCAAATTAAAATGTAGGATGATACCCTGATGAGATAGACAAATCATTATTTGAACTTATGAAACTTATTTGGAAGTTACCATTCCCCAAAATCATCAAACATTTAGATCATTTCAAAAACTACCTGGTTTTGATCCACATTGATTGTGCAAACCCCAAAAGAATATTCTGGGCAAAGGAGATCCTTCCAAATAAAATTCGTCCATTCATCAGGTCCATTTTATATTGGTTGAGCCAATCCAAGTTTTAACTATTAGGTTTTGCTCCAACAGAAGAGCACCCAATGCAGTTTTGATAGAAAAAATTAAAAAGAAAATTTTAAACTCTATTTTAACGTAGATAATATGATGAAGAAAAGATAATGAATAATTATCTATTAACAAATGATTAAGTTCATATTGATGGTTTGCTTTGGGCTTGTAGAACCCACTACAGCACCAACTATTCACTCTGAGCAATTGCCACTGCGTACCTGCTCCATACGATTTAAATTACTTATAGACTTGTGAATCCTTTCACCAAAAAAGCTAGCATTTTCTCTTTTTTTTTGTGTGACCATGTTCATCCCATCCTGGGTTGTCCTTAGACTTTTCTCCATTTTAAATTACAATATTTTGGTAAGATACAATGAAAACTCTGTAGTTGTCCTTCTACATGAGAATCATAGGCATTTCATGGACAATAGAAAGATTCAACCTTCCTCAAGAAATAAATATCTGAATTGCATTTTACTATGATAACTGAAGCAACTTGGCAGCGGTAATTACTTTTGCTAAAGAAACTTTGTCTCATCTACTCTCCTCTGAAGACAAATAGCACCTATTCACTGACCGCAATTTGCATCAGAGAAGCTATTTTTGTCACTTTAGCTAATATCCAACAACAAATGCTTCATATAGTCACCTAAAGACTTCTTTCCTCCAAACATTAGCTCACCAAACTACCTGTTCACTGACTGCAATTTGCACCAAAGAAGCTGCTTTTATAACTTTAGCAACCATCCAACAGTAATTCCTCCTAGAGTCTCGTAAAGTTCTCTTTCCTCCAACTTTGAAAACAAACACCTTTGTACACTATGACAAATGGATTTAAAATAAAAATAAAAAAAACTTATCACCGACTTTTTTTATCACACGCTAATCAATCAATAATAGACACGGAAGTGGTGGTGGTTTTGGTAGCCCAAAACAGATTATCCTTCACCAAACCCTAAAATTCCACAGCGTCGAGAAACCGTCGATTGAAAATCTCCAAGTAGAAGTAAAAGTTCAGAAAAGCGAAAAAAGTTGAGCTCGTGGATGCGTGATTACGATGTGAACATCCTGGAAGCCCGAGAGCGCGAGGGTCTTCAGTAACTCGCAGCCAATGCCGCCCGCGCCCACCATCAGCACCTTAGCTCGCTGCAACCAAGTAAAAATAGCCTCTTTATCTTCACTTACCCTTTGAACTCCAAATGCCCTAAAAGAGCAAAGGAAAGAACGCACAGCAATAAAACCCAGAATAGGACATCAAAACCGCACCTTGATCGCCTCCTCCTTCGAATCCGAACCCATAGGAGCAGGAAGCGGGCAGCCGAAACAAAGGGGGGAGCGAACAATAGCAAATTTGATGATTGGAAGTACGGGCGCGAGGAGTGGCGCAAGGGGGGAGAGAAAGAGGAGGCGAATACGATGCGTCGCGAGGACTTCCACGGAAACAAATAAAATAAGGAGGAAACGAGAGAAGTGAAGGGCTTCGAGCCCATTGAATCGCGAGTGAGCTTATCTGGTGTTGTAAAAGGCACTATTACATTTCTATCCTTTCCGATTTCCCCAAACAATTTTAATTGGTTTTCCAGGAATAGCCATTTTAGTCATTTTAATAGCATTATTTAATATCCTCATTATTTTAATAGCATTATTACATATTTTAATATCACTGTAGCTTCACATGATATTTTTATTAGAAGCATAAAAATTATAATATAATATACTATATGTGTAGTTACACAGAAAGGAGGAGGAGGAGGTGAGGAGTTAGTTGCGGATACCGCGATTGATGCCTTTGAGATTGATGGCAGCAGCGGCGGCGGCGGAGCGGTTCTTGAGCCGGAGAATAGTGGAGGCGAGCTGAGGGACGTAGTGGCCCGCGTAGCTCTCCCCGGCGATGGACGACTCTCGCCCTTTGAACTCCGGAACCTCTCCATCCAGTTCAGCGGGAACACGGACGCGTCCTCCGCTGTCCTCCCGTCTCCGCTCTTGTGGCAATCCGACGTCGTGTTCGAGTACGAGAAGCCGACGCCTGCCGGGCTCTCCAACAACAAGACGTTAATCACACTCGACCTGCGCACACCATGAGTCACAGTGATCGAATGCTCGACGCTTCTGGTTACCTGTGTTACGGGCATATGCGTACCCCAGCGACGAACACGCCGGCGCTGCACACATGGAGACTCACCATGATCGATTGCAGAGAATAGGAAGAGATGAACCGGTGCTCGCTGACCCCCGTTAAGCCAGAGAAGAAGAGGCTTGGAGCTACTGTCACGGCCGACTGCCTCAGCGAGGTAACAGAAGACAGCGCGTCCGGAACGGCAGTCGACGGTGACACAGCCTCCATGCTGATCCAGAATCGACTCCTCGAGGCTGGCCGGGAAGCTCAACGATTCGGTCCTTCTCCTTCGTCCCGTCATTGTTTGTATGAGAAGGCCGCATGAGTTTCTGAAGCAGCAGCACCGAGCGATTGCCTTCTCAGCTTGTGGCTGCATCGAAGAAGAGCTCGTTAAGGATATTTATAATACCAAGAAATGAAGCACAAGAAAAGATGCTTGTTGTGATACGATAGTAATATCCCCTCTTTATACAAAATTTTCTTAACAGAATTATGAGATTTTCATATATAATTAAGAAAATCTTAATTATTTATCGAGATAAATCTTAACTTGTATCATGCTCTCGCAAGATGGTGCTCCTGTCAACGATGTCAATTTTAGATCGATATGATAAAAATGGTTTGCGAATCTGGCTGATGTTCATGACGGTCGAAAATGACGAAAAGCTTTTCTCGACGAGAACTACTACTTCCACCTTGATCGTGCCATCCACGGAGTAACGTGTCATGAAATGATTTCTTATATCTAATCCCAGTGCTAAGGTGGAAGGTCTGGGGTTTGAGATTGATAAAGGAGGAGGAAGAGAAAAAGAGATATACCGGGAGGGGAAGAAGTTATCGTCGTTGCCACCGTTGCCGATGGGCAGGAAGAAGCAGCAGCCATCGTTCGTCGAGGAAAACACTGTAGCGATACTACCGATGGAGACGAAGTCAGTCGTCGTGCATCGAAACGTCGGGAAGAAGATCCGTTGGTTGGAAAACAACAACGACAGAGGAGAGAGGAGAGGTCAGGGTCGACTCGCTCAAGCTTGTTGCGCAAGAACGATCGGGCGATGGGGGCGAGCAACAAGGGGGCGGAGGGGAAGAAGCTATTGTCGTGCATCAAGGATGTGTCGTGAGTCGTTAGGGAGAAGATTCGATGGTCAAAAAATAGCGATGATAGTCCTCCGTTGGCCGGGGGGAACAACGACGATAGAGTTGAAGAAGAGGTCGATTAGGCAATGGTAGAGGGGGAGGGGATGGGAATCCACTGACGACAGTGAAAAGGAAGCTTCCGCTGACGGAAGCAAGTGAAGCAAGGGGGAGGGGGCAAGAATCCACCAACGAACTTGCTCTAGGCAAATTACTCTAATACCATGAAGAAATGAAACATAAGAAAATATGTTTGTTTTAATATGATAGTAGTGCCCCATATTTATACATGTTAAGATGAAGATTTTATTGGCAGAATAAGATTTCCTCGTGTAGTTAGAAAAATCTTAACCGTTTTTCAAGAAAAATATTAACTTCAATCATAATATACTTATAATATTAAAAATAATTTAAAAATAAAAATATTTATAATATATTTTTTTGTTTGCTTCGTCGTCCTTGTGTTTGGAGAAGCCATAGCACAAATATTAACATAAATATTTATAAATTATAAATAAATATTTATATTCATAAATGTATATTTTTCATTTACATTTGTAGGAAAACAATAAATTTATAAATATTTATATTTATATTTATAAATTAAGCTTTAGCACAAATGTAATATATTTAGAAATTGCTCTAGGCAAATTACTCTAATACCATGAAGAAATGAAACATAAGAAAATATGTTTGTTTTAATATGATAGTAGTGCCCCATATTTATACATGTTAAGATGAAGATTTTATCGACAGAATGAAATTTCCTCATGTAGTTAGGAAAATATTAACCGTTTATCAAGAAAAATATTAACTTCAATCATAATATACTCATAATATAAAGAATAATTTAAAAATAAAAATATTTATAATATATATATATATATTTTGCTTCGTCGTCCTTGTGTTTGGAGAAGCCATAGCACAAATATTAACATAAATATTTATAAATTATAAATAAATATTTATATTCATAAATGTATATTTTTCATTTACATTTGCAGGAAAACAATAAATTTATAAATATTTATATTTATATTTATAAATTAAGCTGTAGCACAAATGTAATATATTTAGAAATTTATTTATTTTTTCCTGCAAAAATGTAAATGAAAAATAGGTATATGAAACGTAATTGAAATGGTACGCACAGTGATCGGAAGAAAAGGCTGCAGAGACAGGGCGTCATCAGCTCCTCCGACAAGGAAAAAGGTCAGCTATTTTCTCCCATTATATTAGGAACAACTCCAATAAACCAATTCTTGTTCTTTCAATGCTAACTGTTCAGCTCCCCGTGTTCATCATGGTAGTTTCTGAACTGATTCTTATTCTACTCTTCTTCTGTGCTCAATTGCCTTTTCCTCTAATATAATTTTGATTCAGATCATTCTAAAGTTTGGTTTCGTGTATATTTGGGGTAGAATACCATCCAAAGAAAGAGTTTGCATGCATGCTTGTGGTAATTTATTGATTTGTTAATTGAAAATACTCAAATATACATATAATATCTCGGTTTAGTCTCATATCACAAGTGATTGATAACTTGAATACACTTACAAGGATCAGATAAATCTACCATCATCAGATTGAGCTTGAGCATTTTGGATCTTTGGTTCAGACGAAACAAGGTGGGTAGATTAGTTGCTGTCTTGAGCTGGATCATGACAAACGGTGTCAAAGTTGACTTAATATCAGATATGGTGACTACTAAACTTAATATCAGGCATGGATCATTTGGTCCTCAACAAGGATATGAATCCCTTTAGTGGAGCAGAGCTAGATGACACTACTGTCGTAAACTTGGACTTACGTATTTTAGATTGGTGATTCAAGTTCAAAAGTTCAGTCATCCCGTCAAAACATATCGAGACACAACAATGCAGGGTCTAAGTAAATGTAGGGTGTAAATAAATGTTGATCCCACCAACGTGAAGTTAGGGAGAATCAATATAGGCAGTAAGTCTGACCTAACTGAAGGTTTTGAGTTTTTCGATCAATCTAATTGTGTTTTTCCATAAGATGAAAAACATGGACTGAGTTTTTGATCAATGCTATAAATGATGCAAGATATCATCTAATTTTTTGCCTTGGTGATAGCCCAATCTTTTACATGCAATGAGTGGCATTCACATCCATGAGCAATGTTTAATAAAATCTTGTCTTGCATCATTGACATGCTTAGGATCAATAGAATAAAATTTGTTCAGATTGTGTTGAGTTCTTTTCTGATTCTTTCCTGAGCATGTTTTCAAATTCATTGCAACTCTCTCTATTAATGTTTTCTTTTGAGGGAAGCTGGATAATGTATGAGGTAGATGAGAAACGATTCATCTCCATTTTTGTTATGATCCAATTAAAGTACTAAATGTTAGATTGACACAGAGTTCATGCAGGGATCAGAACCTGCTTTAATCTAAATCTATACTTGTTAGCAGCATTAGAATGTGCCATGAAGCCAAATTTAACTTGTTACCACATATGTTACTTGGAATGCTTCTAATCTTTCTTTCTTGGTGAATCCATTAGTTGGCTATCTTGATTATGAACCATAGAATATCCATAATTATTTACTTGTCTTCTCCTCATTAGAGACGCATCCTTCAGAATATTTGCATTCTGCATTTTCTCATGCGAAGTAGGAGCTAGTGGTTACATCTCTTTCTGCCTATTAATTAATGGCACTTATTACAGGTTATCTGCAAGAACTAATCTACAAGTTAAGCAAAGTGGGCCAAGCTCTTGAGAATGATGATCTCACTGCAGCAAGTTCTCTTCTAGGGCCAAGCACCAATGCTGACTGGGTTAAAAATGTCAATGCAGCTTTTGCTAAGGTTGCGACTCTATTTACACTTAGTATTATGTATACCAAGCATGGTTTTAAATATGGATTGGTACAACTTGTACCAACTAGTATTTACTGGTTCGAGCAAAGGATTAGTATCGAACCATATACTAGTTGGTACTAATTATTTATTTATTTTGGTTGATACCGATGGTATGGATCGGCATGTTGCTCAGTATACAAGCACCGTACCGGTGTTGTAAATTATTGAAACCGGTATCGGACCGAGATTTATTTTCTTGATTCTAAATCTTTTTTTCAATTTTTCACCATTATGATTGCTTTAATGCTGTCATTTTATTGGTTTGGCAGCTAAGCACTAGCCCTGAAGAGAAAACTGAGGTGGACAACTTCAATTCTTCTTTAACTTCCTTGTTTAGATCAGGTATGAAGTTTATGCAACAGTAGACTAACTTGTGTCCAAATGCTTATCGTCATCTGCCACTTGTACCTCTCTTCTTGCAGTTGGTGATCGTGACATTGAGTCTTCCAAATTGGCATTTGTATCATCTGCAAGTGCATTGGAGAAATGGGTAGGATTTGCTGGCTTAGTTGGCCAGCTGAAAGGCCTCTAAGTGAATGGAGCCATTCAGCATAAAATGCTACATTTTGTTTCTTTTCTATTCTTTCTTGTACTAATGTTGGATATAATTTTTTTTTTGGTGTTTCTTTCTTGTACTAGGTTTTGGGGTTTTGCTAGATGATATCCTTCTTCTTTTTTTTTATTTCCCAAGGAGAGTCCTTTCCTTGTGTGAAAACATCAAAATATCTTTAAAACAATAATTTTCTGCCATAATTCAGCTTGAGCTAAACCGAGCATTACAATATTTTTTTTATGGAATCATAATATTTTTATTTACAGGATTTCTGAATGTAGTTATAACATTTTTTATTTAGAGTATTTTGAATAGAGTGATGGTGTCTTTGATTACTAGATAATGTCTCATTATTTTTTATTATTATTCCTTTATAATAAAATGATTATAAAATATTAAAAGTTTTCTTTATAAAAATTTACAACTAAATTTAAGACATAGTGAAAAAAATAGAATTTTTATCATGATTTATTTTGGAATATATCAAAGCCTTCATAATTTTCATGCAAAATCATTTAAATTCATATTTTAGTAGTTTTATAATACCTTAAAACCTATAGTGAAGTAGATATTTATTGTTAGGGAAAACTTCAGATAATTAAAACCGAGTTATAAAAATTTTATTTTAGTTATAATATTTTGATTCTATGACAAAAACATTCTAACTAAGAATAGTTTTAGTTATTTTAAAATATATATAATAAACATTATAATAATTTCTAAAAAATGAAACCTTAAATTAAGTTTATGCAAAAATAGAAACTTCTCATGCTTTATTCGGAAATATGTCAAAATATTTTTAATTTTCACTTAAAATCACTTAAGAACTCCATAATAAAATATTTTATGCAACTTTAATAAATGTAATAAGATTGAGTTAATTAAGATTTGAGAATTTAAATTAATTAAGATTCAGCTTTAATATTTCATAACAAAAAAAACTATAATGTTGTTGTGGACGCGAACGCCTCGATGACGCCACTAGCGTCGATCGGTCCACCGTCGCAATAGCAGTGTCCGAATAGGGTAGTAGAGGAGCTTTATTGACACTTTGCCAGCTCAATTCTTGCAAAAAAGGCCTGGGTCGAGTTTTTCCCGACTAGGCCCCTTCGATGCTAAAGTCAATCACCTCTTTTGTGGTCGAGTGGGGGGGTTTTATAGGGATGTCCAAACCTGATTAAGCGTACCTCCGTCCGTGCTGACGATGGGGTCGTACGGGGTGACACCGTATAGGACGGCCTTGCACGGTGCCATTCCGGGATCTCGGCGCATCGCGCTTTGTCGTCGTCATTGTCCGAGATTTCGGATCGCGCAGATCGTAAATCGCCACCGTCCGGATTTGGGCTGAGTTCGAGCGATATGGCGGCGTCGTCATATCCGCCCCAAGGTGGCGGGTCTGGCGTTGCGTCCCACGTGGGGTGTCTTTACGCTCACGTGTGCGCTGGCTACTGCCATGTGGATGACGTCAGAGTATCCCCTATCAAATGTTATTACCATCCCACCAACATCCAAACTTGGGTTTTTCCCTTAAAATCACCCAAAGTTAGTCCTTAAATTTAAATTTAAATATTAAAAAAAATCTTTTAAGTAAAAGAATAATTTTGCCGGTATTTATCTCACCAAAAGTTGCGATATGACGCTGATAGCCTTCCCAAATATGAAATCAGAATTTTAATGTCTCGTTAATTGCTCTATATTACTTTTTCTTAAGGAAAAAATAATCCCTCACTCGTCGATATATTACCTGAGGCTGTACCGTCTCCAACGAATACGCTTCAGTGGGGGCCACATTTAACTAGGTGACAGGGTAAGAATGGGGTGGCCGTGCGATTTTTGTCGAAAAAGAAATTTTACCCACAATCCTCTCTTACCGCATGCGGTACTGTCCGTTTCCTTGAAGCTGCTCATCGCTCTCTCTCTCTCCGCGCAATTTAACCCGAGTACTCCGTGTGGTTCCGCCCCTCTTCTTCTCTGAGTTCTATTCCATTTGTATCGAAAAAGCACAAATTGTATTGATCCGATCTGGTGCACCGCCGGCGAGGCTTCGTGTAGCTGGGGTCGCGATCGATCGGAGAATCGAGGGGGAGCTGTAATCTGTGGATTTTTCTTGGTACTTCTAGCTTATTTGATGGGTTGCTTTCCGTGTTTTGGATCGGCCGGTCAGAGGGAAGAGGAGGAAGTGAAGAAGAAGAATGAGGGTAAAGCGGGTGGGGTTTACCAGAAGGCTTCTTCCGCCGCCACGGCGTCTAATCATGGCAGTATTGGTAAGAAGGTCCGAACTTTGATGCTAAAAATTGGTCTTTTGTGCGAACATGTGGATCCTATGGGATCGCTTTGCTTCTTTGGAGGGAGTGTTTTGTTTATTTAGTTTTTGATCTTTTTATTTTGTCTGATCTGTGGGCATTGGGACACTTATCGATCTCTTTTGGATAAGTGTCAATTGAATACCGTGTAAGAAATAGAATAGAAAAATACTGATTTTTGGAACTGCTTGTGGTGTTCGTGATAGAAAATCTTTCAGAATTTGGGAATCAGACTCCTGCATTTTGGACTATAATTTTCTTGCCATATGCATGAATTTCTCCTTCACAAGGGAGAAATTTGCGTGTCTGTTTTGTCATTAAACAATTTGGATTTGTTATGACGAATGGGGAGCTAATGCATGACATTCACCATGCGTCTGTGTTACTATGGTCTAATCAATTGCATTGAACAATTAGTCATTTTTGGATTGAACAAACTTTAACTATGCCTTTAAAGTTAATATCACATGGTTATTATATTCTGGAAGCAGAATATCTAGTTTCTTGTTCACCCTTGTTGATTGCTTGTGGTGCTAGATAAATCGAAGTTGCAGATGGGTTCAGACACGAGAAAAAAAGCATCTACTCCCAAAGAATGCAATGCTGATCATATTGCAGCAAAGACGTTCACTTTCCGTGAACTTGCTGCTGCCACTCAGAACTTTAGACAAGATTGCCTCTTGGGTGAAGGTGGTTTTGGCCGTGTATATAAAGGAAGCTTGGAAAATGGACAAGTTAGTTTCTTTATGTTTTAGTGCCGATTTATCAGTATTTTCTTTGTGTGTTTTACCTATCAACAATTGTCTTCATCACTTTTGTGAAACTGATCTAAAATACAAAAATACCTTCAATTATCAGCTAAATTTGGTTTATGTATTATAGAGTATAAAAGCCATTGAGCTTATTTCTGACACAAATCTTTTCAGGTTGTTGCTGTTAAGCAACTTGACAGAAATGGCCTTCAGGGGAACAGAGAATTTCTGGTTGAAGTCCTCATGCTTAGCCTCTTACATCACCCGCATCTTGTCAATCTGATCGGTTATTGTGCTGATGGTGATCAACGATTGCTTGTCTATGAGTTTATGCCATTGGGATCATTAGAAGATCATTTGCATGGTTAGAGATTTCTTTGTTGTCTTATACTTCTGATTTGGTTTTCTTAATCTTATTTTTTTCTTAATTCCTATGGTTGCAGTTCAGTTAGATATACAAACTGATATAAACTAGTTATAAATAATAATGATATTAGTTCATTATTAGTCATGATCTATTATGATCCACGTGCCTTTTACTTGACTTGCATAAATGCTTAAAAGTGTAGGGTGCTATGGGTAAGCTGAAGTCAGTCTTGCATAGTTCCAAGTTACACTAGCCTTTGGAAATTCTAAACTTCTGTTGAAATTATTATGCAAATACATACCTGACTCTTTTTGTTGTGTTTGGATAGGTTAAACTAGATTGTAGTGTCTATGGTTTCCGATTTTCTTTTAAATGCCATTTGTTTTTCCCGTGTTCCTTTTGTCTACTTTTTACCATTCTTTTTAATCTCATCCCAACTCCATCCAAGGTTGGTCTTATATCTAGATCAGATGATATGCCCATGGCAACAAACTATCCCACCCCCTCTAAGTTTGCTAATAAAGAGGAATGACTAATTGAGCTAAGGCACACACCTAAGGCGATTTTCCATCATGACATGGCCGTTGATGGGCATGCCACATCCAGCATCAGTAATAGTATATAGCCTAGGAAAAATGCATCTATGATTTTGAAAATTGGATAGAGTAATTAGGTTTGGTACCATGGGCTTCATTGTAGTATAACAATCAGGGCTCAGCACATTAGTGGGAAGTTAGAAACAGTTGTGACTTGTACCTTCTGGTTCACCTATTCTTTTTCATCTTTTTATTTTTATTTTTTTTTCAGGCATTGGCTTTGGAGTCATTAACATTTTACATGACTTGCATTCACTAATAAGAAACAACAAATACAAGGTTGTTGTTGAGGGACACCAGGACTCTTTAGAAAGGAATTAAATGATGTCCTCTTCATGTAGCCTTGAGTACCAATAACTTCTGGCATTGCTTGTGAGTAGTTTTATGATTTTACATGGGTGCATATACCAGAGCTGGATTTTACAATGGATCTAGAAACCAATATACAGCAACAAATTTACCAAACCAAACTCCATGTGTTTGTTTGTATATATATTTTATTGTCTTGCGTAAGCTTTTAGTTTAGATTAGTTCTTTTAGCTTGCAAATAAGTCATGCACCACTTAGAACTTACTGCTCTTTTGGTAAGAACTTGTCAATGATGAATAGTGCTTGCATTAATTCTTAGATAACTCATAGTCCAAATAGGAGACAATAGAAGAGAATAACAGTGGTTGACACAAGAAAAATGCATTGCAAGAAGATTTCAAAGGAGATGAATGAATTTAATTTGGCTACGAATAAAGAAAAAGATTACAAAATTTTCTAACAAATGATTTTATGATAGTAGGATTCACTAGGATAAGTATATGAGAAGAGTGACATATTAGATGATATAGATAGAGAAAAGGCTCCTGGAATTATTCTTGTGGATGAAGGCCTTATACCTTCCGAAGTCTCATATATGAACAATGAACACATTTTAGTGAGGAATAACTTTCTTTTATTAGTTTAAATTTCATTTACAACACCATCTTTTGCTTAGAACTCTCACCTTGAAATAGAACCAACTACATGAAGGAAAAGCAAAAGTAAAGTTACCTAAATGAAGCTTATTCTTGAGTTTATGACAAACAACATTTAGTTCATACTGAAAATAAGATACATTTCCAGGTTTGTTTGAAAATTAATATTTCGTTTTTACATAATTCTTTATTGGCATTGACTTCTTTCCTTAAAACTCAATGCAGCTTATAATTCTTTTTTATTTATTTATAGATAATTTCCCTTTTTATTTGTTGAGCAATTTTGGTAGAACATGTTGCTAATACCCTGATTTAAAAAATATTCCAAAGAAATAATAATAGGATTATTGAAAATGAAAAATAAGTTTAATGCGTGAATCTATCAACCCATCAGATATTCAAAGGGATTCAATTGACCTTTTATCTTTCTATGCCTAGTATAGAATAAAAAAGCACCATGGTCTCCAACAATATCTTCGGCTTAAAAATAATCATATTTTGGTGAATGGATGCTACAACAATTATCATAATGTTTTGAGTTGAGTTGCTACAAACCTTTAATGATCAAAGTTCAATTTCAATATGATTGTCCTTTCCATTTGATAAAAAACTTATCCTTATACATTACTGTTAGCGTAACCTATTGTTTATTCAAGATAATTTTCACTTTCTGTTATATCATGTGATGGGAAACATAAGGAAATAAAGGATGTGAACGGGAAGGAATTCGTAAGGGAAAAAAAGAAAAGATGGTTAAAGCAACAGTTGTAGTCCTTTCTATTATATCAAGCCCTCTATGTTGATGATACAATTGATGTCACAATCCAATGGAAGATCTGTTAGGATCAAGTTCGGCACTAAGAGGGGTGAATTAGTGCAGCAATAAAAACGTTCGATTTATGCGATTTCAGAAAACTTCATACGATAAAAAATTAGTTTCGATGAAAGCCATATAGGAAATAATATCGAAAGTGTGCTTGACTTTGAGCAAGTGTGATAATCAAATAATTCAAAAAGTAATAGCAATGATAATGAAGAGCAAAAGGAAAGTGCACACCGTTTTATAGTGGTTCGGTCATCCGACCTACGTCCACTCCCGATTCCTCCTTCGTCGAGGCCATCGGCTTTCACTATCGGTCTTCCTTCAATAGGTGAAGACCAACCACCCTTATAGCTCTCTTCTCCTTTTAACAGGTTCAGGAGTTAACCTTTTACAAGCCCACTCATCCCTCTCTTAAACTTGACCAACACTAAACTAGAGGGGAGGAATTTTGACAAGATTATAATAGAGTTTTTCCCTCTTTTCTTTCTCAGTTGATGTGTTCCTAACCAGGGATGAGAGGGGTATTTATAAGCCCCAAGGTGATTCAAACTTAGAGCCCAAATTTGTACTCCGGGTCTACAAGGTGCTGGTGGTACGGTACCACTGCCCAGTTTGGCGGTACCACCGCCTGACACAGTCTTAGAGACTGTGTCTTGGAGACTGAGCCACTAACGATTCCACCGCCTGTTCTGGTGGTGCCACCACCTGACCCACCTCTTGGGTCACTGTTTGGGCCTTTCACTTGGCCTAACACAGCCTAAACTTGGGCCCAATTAGCCCTTAATTAAATTGGCCCAATTCCTACCCAAGTAGACCTAAAATCTACTTCAATCTAGATAATTATTACAAAGCTTAATCGAATGTTGTCCGGTATGTCATTGGTTCATTCGGCGCTTTGTCTGATTCTTCGGCGCATCGTCCTCTCTTGCGGCCTATTGTCCAATCGGCCAACTCCGATCTCCTTGGCGCAATTTCACTCTTCCTGGCCCGATACCCGAACCCATCATCTGAAGCCTTCTGCCGATATGTCGACCGATCCTTCGGCTCGACGTCCAATCTTCTGACATGTTCTCCGGCCCAACGTCGATTCTTCCTGCTTCAATTGTCTATTCCTGATCGAAGCTATCTCCGTCACTCAAAAATGCAGATTAGATCTTAATCACTATCAATTGGTTTCATCATCAAAATCCGAGATTCAACAAGATCATGTTTACAAACATTATAATTGATTTTCCATAGTATCCTATATGAACCAAAATCTCTAGTGTGTGACTTCTTTAAGGTCTCTTATGAAAATTTGTCAATTTGGACTCTTTATCATATGATGATAAATATAAGGAAATAAAGGATGTGGAAGTGATGGAATGGGTGGAGAGGGTTGTTATAGGAAAGCTGATTGGAATATCATATTATAGCCCATTTCATGATGTGAGGCCCTCGTGGTTAATGGAACAGCTGATGCCACAATTCAGTGAAAGATCAAGTTTGTAAATATTAAAGCTGATTTTCCATATGGATCCTATATGAACCATAACTTTTGGCATGGATCTTTAAGGTCCCTCATGAAAATCTCTCAATTTGGACCCACATTACCATATTGTGTTTAATCAAGTTACATGCAATGTACACCTATCCAATTGAAAATTTCTCAATTTGTCAACATATAAATAATGTAGATTTCTATCAAATGATTCAACGGGTTTATGAGACGTAGATCAATGAGAAAGTGAGAAGAAACAACATATAACAAGTCTCTATGTTCCTAGGAAACTAAATACAACTATTAAAATAAATACCTTAAATAAGGAAAATTTTGAATTCTTTTATAGTCCCTCTCAAAAAAAATCCCAACAGTACATATACCATGTGGTTAATGAGATGCCATCAAAAGACTTAAACCATCCATTTGAAGGGAACAAAACTAAAATCAATTGTTGAACTATGTTTCTTTGACTCAAATGATAGTAACTTGCAAATTGTGGAATACATTGTTGATGGTTTCTGCAATGATTATTGTTTTTGAGTATCTTCATTTACGAGATGTTCTAATGATTGTTTACCCAGCTAGAGTTGTTTATGGATTATTCTTATATATAGCATACTTTATTAGGGATATTTGTAGAGTCATGTCCTATAAAAAAATATTATCTTGGGTTTTTCTTTTCCATAAATTATTAGGGATATTGCATACATTATTACTTATATCTATGCTCTCTTTATAACTATGTAGATGAGACCAATCATGATAAGGATGGGATTGGAGCGATATTCGTCCTATATAATTATGTTAAAGTGTTCACTAGTGTGATTCTTAATTAACTAATCAGTTTGTTATTCCTCGAAAAAGATCGCCTATTATAGAGATTAGGTTCCCACAACTGGAATACCTATTTTAGGCTAATTCTCATCCTCTCAATGACATTAGGACAATAATCTTATCTGAGGCTTAGACATATATACAATTATAACTAGACAACATGTCCCCAATTCTAATTTGACATGTTGACAATTATTGTTTCATGAACATACAAATAATCATTTCATGTTGTGAAGATTTTAGTGTATTGAGAAAATTTTGCTACTTATCACACATTTGCATGATATTTTCATGAACTTTCTAACAATGATTTAAAAAGCGCTATGCGCCAAGGTTCGAAAATGCCCGAGGTGCTAGGCACTCACCTAGGTTCCCACCAAGCGAAGCGAGACGCTTTGAAATATTAAAATATATAAAATATAAAATATAATTAATAAATAGAGATTAGCAGTGTTAAAGTCTAAGTAGGGATTATTATATGATAATAGTAGTTAACAATATGTTGTTAACAGTATTTAATCTATTGTTGCCAGTAGCGAGAGGGGAGAAAAGAGTCACTGATGGTGGAAAATGGGGAAGGAGTGGGTGACGATGATGAAGGAACTTTCGAATGACGATGGCAGCGATGGAGGAAGCTACGGACGACAGCAGCAGCGGCGGAGGAAGCTACGAACGACAGTAGCGATGGCGGAGGAAGCTTTGGACGATAGCTATGGTGGTGGTGGAAGCTGCAGATTACAACAGTAGGGACGAAGAAAGTTTTAGATGGTGACAGCAGCGATGGCGAAAGTTGTGGATAGTGACATCGTGGGCGGAGGAAGCTTCAGATGCATCCATCGATGGTAGAGGAAGCTGTGGTCCTCTCTCTTGACGGTGGAAGGAGCTGCACATGAAAGCTAGATCTTCAGACCTGTTTGTCGACAGTAGAGGAAACGTCAGTCCTGTTCATCAACGACGGAGGCAACAGCAGAGGAAGCGACGACGGCGAAGGCAGTGGTTGTGCACGAAGTAGGGTTTATGGCTTGGGGTCGCATAGGGGGTAGGGTTTGTGTACGTAGGTTTAGGAACATTATATGGCTTAGTTGGTTCAATAGAACCACCTAAGCTACTGTTCAACTGAATGGTTCGTTTCAATCGGGAGCTCACCCGAGGTGCCTGGCGCTTGGGTTCCGGCGAGCGCCCAAGCGGCGCTACACTGAAGCGCGCTACTTAGTCGTGCTTGAGGTGCTCGAGCCTCACCTCGCCTCACCCGAGCTCCTAGGCGAGTGCCCGGGCGCCAACTTAGACCCCTGCTTTCCAACCAAAATTAAGCAATTATGCATCATTAAAATTAAGTGATATATAAGAGATATATAACTTAACCCCTACATATATGAGTGATATGTATATAATTACTACTCGCAAATCATGCATCATTAAAATTAAGTAATTATCACACAAGGATTGAAAGAGATATATAACATAACAAAGCAACCATATATGTTATGAATGTTGCATATAACAAAATAGGAATTATCAGAACATACAAAATTTAATCCGTTAGGAGCGGGATGGCATTTGCAACTTTTGCACATGTGGTCCATAATTAGACCCGATTTAATTACTTGGTTTTGTTCAATTTATCAATTGCAAGATGGGAAAACAGGTTATTCTGAAAATATGCCTAACACGAAAAAAACCCCCTCATATTTTTAGATCTATTGTACAAATTTGAGCATATATATAAGAAATAAAATTAAACCATACAAGAGGATTATGGCTTTTATAATGTAGCAGTGCTCTTAAGATGACAAAAGATTCAGATGACAAGATGCCTACTGGTATCATGAAGTAAGAGCACACTAACATGGCAAAATATTAGAGAGCAAGATGCTTTAGCATGTATTTCCAATACATTATTCTAATTCTGCAGTAATAGGTCAATGACTTATAGTCCTTGATTATTGTAATTTTTTATTGCATTCACCATCAAGCTAAATTAGTTTTGAACATTTAGTGTATGATTTAGTATCATAATTGCTATCATGATCTTCAACAATAAATCAGAAAAGGTAACCATATCAAATGTACAACTTAAGTTAAAAGATAAATGCTATCAAGCTCTTGAGTAATAAATTAGCACATAAAAAGCACTATAAAAGGTTTATCCAATGCATGAGGATCTCACCAATGCGGGTCTAGGAGGGTCAATTTATGCGGTATGAAAGAATTTTCAAGCGATCATACAAGGACACTTCTATCTCTTTGTTAACACGAACATGCTTAACATCATATTAAATTCAGAATTAGATTAAAGAAAGCAAAAGTAGCACATTCATATCATCCTATGGAATCTAAGCAGAACTAAACTAGGTCTTCATAAGATTATATGAAACCTAAGCTGAGCTAAACTTTGCTTACAGTAGTTTCATGCTCTTAGAACAAGTTATATTTCGATAGGATCATCCTATTGAAATACAGTGTATGCTGCATGTCATGCCATGTACCATCTTGGAGCCATGAAATATTGGTGCATGTCATGCCATGTACCATCTTGCAAGGCATTATATGTGAGCAGCAATTTGATCACAGCTAACTATTATAATATACATGGACTGATTTGTTGACCAGGATTTGAAGCGAAGTTTGGGTATTCCAGATTTGTATGATACTTTTGCAATTTCAATCTCCATTCTGGGGTTGTCCCATTTGAGGTGGGCTTTCTATCATTTGTATGGTCTTTTCTCCTAGACAAATGTTTGATCCCATAAAACCATGTCAGCTGTCTTTTCTTGAATGAGAATGCATAAATCAATCAATTTCCGTCTAAAGATAATCTCATAGATCACATGCATCACCAAAGATGATCGCATGTATTTAATGAATCAATCAAGGACTCATTGCCAGCAGTCGCATTGGTTTATGGTTATCAAACATAATATCTATGATTATTCATGTGTTTAAAAATATTTTGAATCCACATTCTTAGAACAATTGCAACTTTAGTATCCATTCATATATATGTAAGCACAACTGCACAACTATCAGTTGATTGTTGGAATAGATTTTCTCAAAAGGAAACTAGGTCATTTAGTCATTGAGAATAAGCTACATACCAGTTAGACTGATAAATGAGTAGACTAGGTACTCTTAACTCTGAGCTATTATGTAATCGCTGATAAATAAATGTGGTGCTTATATTAGTGCAAGAAGGAATTTAAATTGAGCCTCATTATAAGCAGTTTGTATGTTGTATTTAACTTGAAATTTTTTGCCAGAAGAGAAAATTTTGCCTTCTGATCTAGGCAAAGTTTGTCAAAAGACAGCTCAACAGACCGTGGCCTAATCATTAATTTGCTGGATCTGTTGTATTTGGAAGATTCAGCCATGGTCATTCTTTAAATGCTA
Organism: Musa troglodytarum; assembly: GCA_023547065.1. NCBI lineage: Eukaryota > Viridiplantae > Streptophyta > Magnoliopsida > Zingiberales > Musaceae > Musa > Musa troglodytarum. The sequence continues at coordinate 60,834,966 of CP097510.1, read as the reverse complement.
GCTATTGTTGGAGTTTGGATGCATGGCATATGTTTTTTTCAAAGGTTGCTTGACTTTTTTACTGGGATCAGGCTATTATCTCTGGAAGTAGTTGCATATATAATCCATGAAACTTGCTGATGGACACTCCTTAAATCTTCATCTATACAAGTTTTCATCAATGTATGAAAGATACTCCATAAATCTTGTTGAGATTCATGTCTTTCTCAAAAAATCTCTACATCAGGTTGATGTTGTAGATACTATGACACCTCATTTGGTGGATGTCCTCCATGTTGCTGTTTGTCACAGAAACATGATATTCTTGGGGAACATATCAGTGGAGAAGAAATAGGTCGTAGTTGATTCAATTGGGTCACAGTATCGACTCAATATACTTTAGCAATTGGATCTAGTAGACTCAATATCTTTGGCAATCCTCCTTGGCAATTCATGATGAGACAAAAACGGATGGTCCAAAACAATGCACTCTTCTCAATATTTCCGTTACTAATTCTGGTCACTGGGTTACAAAGTAACTGTAATTTATTCCCTCACTAATTCATTATGAGACATTCCATTTATGAATTAAAACAAGAATGCATGGTTCAAATAGCCTGAATTTCAACAGAAACCCCTTCTTTTACTTCCATTCTATTCTGTAGTGCTTTCATCTGAATTGATGTTATTCTGAAAATTAAAAAAAATTCTTGTATTTATTTTGTTGTGACATTGGTTGATGTTTAGTTTAAGCGTTTCATTATGAACAAGGGTAGCTGCAAATGCTCTCAAGTTCGTTTAGCAGTGTCTTTCATTAGGTTTGGAAAATTAACCCTTTGTCATGCCTCTTTTTCTTTCCAACCTGGAGTAAAGCAAATTACTTTAAGGCTTTTGTGGAGTTTCTTATGAGTTGACTCGATTGTAAATTAATTTCTATTTGGTTTTCAATAGATATCCCAGCTGATAAAGAGCCACTAGACTGGAACACCCGGATGAAGATAGCAGCTGGTGCAGCGAAAGGCTTGGAATACCTTCATGATCAGGCAAACCCTCCAGTTATTTACCGTGACTTCAAATCATCGAACATACTTCTGGGTGAAGGTTATCATCCAAAGTTGTCAGATTTTGGGCTTGCAAAACTTGGTCCAGTTGGCGATAAGACTCATGTTTCAACAAGAGTGATGGGAACATATGGTTACTGTGCTCCCGAGTATGCTATGACAGGGCAGTTAACTGTGAAATCCGATGTTTATAGTTTTGGTGTCGTCTTTCTTGAACTGATTACTGGGCGTAAAGCAATTGACGACACACGACCTGCTGGAGAACAAAATCTAGTTGCATGGGTATGTTGTTCTTTTTCTTTTTTTGAACCGCTCCATCCTATCTCTTTTGGCTTAGTTGTAGGATTCATGTGAAGGTGCGCCATTTCCTAGTATGATGATTCAAGGTCTTGATCCCAGCTCTAGATTCCAAAATTAAATATTACGTTTTGGGAATATAAAAGTAAAAAAAAAACTTGGTTATATGTTGACCTTTCAAATATCAGTTCAGATTTTGCTTAAAACTATGATCCTGTGAATCTCATGTGCAGGCTCGTCCGTTATTTAAAGATCGAAGAAAGTTCCCTCAGATGGCTGATCCATCGCTACAAGGCCATTATCCTGCAAGAGGCTTATATCAGGCATTGGCTGTTGGAGCAATGTGCTTGCAGGAGCAAGCAGCTACTCGTCCACTCATAGGGGATGTTGTGACAGCACTTTCATATTTAGCTTCACAAACTTATGATCCGAATTCAGCTACTGGTCAGAGTGCTAGGTTTGGCCCATCTACCCCAAGATCGAGAAGTGGAAAGGACCATCAACATGCTGTGCATTCACTGCAGCGAAATTCTCCAGATCTCAGGCAAAGGGATCCAGTGAAGGGACTAGGCAAAGGTGCAAAAGTTGGGAGAGGTGGCTCTGGAGGTGGCTCCGGGCAGAAGTGGGGCTCGGAGGAGTCTGAGACACAGGAGTCTCGGATGGATAGCCCAGTCCACGATGAGGGAGCAAGAGACTCCCCGACTAACAGTCACCGTGATCTTGTTAGAGAGCATGCTGTTGCAGAGGCCAAGCTATGGGGTGAGAAATGGAGAGAGAGGCAACGGAGAAATGCGCCAGATAGCTTTGAAGGTACACACGAGTAGAGGTCCTTGCAGATCCATTCATTTGGATGGTACTTTTGCATGTTTTTCCTTCATGTAAAGGAGGATAGAGGTTGGAATTCAACGACAGGTCAGTAGACACGACACCGCAGCTTTCACGGTTCCATTATTCTTTGTGAATAATCCAACCTTTGTGGTGGCACCGCTCACTTCTCAAACTGCGGCATCTTTTCATGCAAGGTTATGTGTCTCGCCGAAGCCTTGTCATTCGAAACTGGCAGTCAAAGAACGATAAAAGAAGAAAAAGGTACAAAAAATGTAGAGTTGCATTTCAGAATGCATACATGCGATGTCGATGTAGGGCCTTTATTGGCCTAAAATACATGAAAATTTCATTAGTTTTTTTGTCCATAAAATCTATATATGAATTTGCTCTTGGAGATCTCTTTGATATGCCTATTCCTCATGGACATCCTTCCTTGTGTGTTGTGTTTGCTGTTACATCATCATCATTGTAGGTTCTTTTGCTCACTGGAATGTGTGATCATTATGTATCTCATGAACTCTGTTTCCATTGTTCATAGGCAAAGTATATCAAACATGCATCAATCTTTTGCTGTTTCACATGTGTTTGAGAAAATAGGGTTTGAGGCAGGATTTCACATGTGTTTGAGTTCATAATACATATTTGGTGAAACTCTAAATAACATTAATGCATCGAAGATGGTCGTTTTTGGCGGTTCTGAAATCGTCGTCATGAACAATATGACGCAGTTACTTCGTTCTCTTTGCTGGTAAGCTCTTGTGTGCATTTGACGACGATGCTTATCGTTATGGTTATGGTTGGTAAGTATTTTTAGAAATCTTAATTATATTAACTTAATTGATAGAGTCTTAATTAAATTATTATTATTTAAATAAAATAGCTTATAAATATATAGATTTTAGTGGGGAGGTATGTTAGCAGTTAAGATATAAATATCTTATAAATATATAAATATGGAACATCATCTTATCACTTCGTACCTTATTCTATCGAGAATAAGATATAAGAAATAGATTTTGGTTTTTTATATATTTTTGGGGTGTTTAGATTCGCAAATCATTAGATTCAGTGCACTGACTGCTGGAGCCAACCCAACTGCCCCCCTCCGTCTCCCTTCGCCACGTCCCACGCTGATGTGATTTCCGGCGACATGGTAAAATGATCGGCCACCCGTCACACCCTGTTGCCGGGGCGTTGGTTCGAAGGGTCGGTGGCTGGTGTGGGGAAGTATGGCCTTCGGCGTGTGGTCGCCCTCGCTGATTGATGTGGTGTTGTTTGTGATCGCGGCGGTGGTGGTGTGGAAATTGGAGAGGAGGAGGAGGAGGAGGAGGGGGTGGGCGACGGGGCGGTTGCCGCCGGGGAGCGAGGGGCTGCCGCTGGTAGGGGAGACGCTGCAGCTGATCGCGGCGTACAAGTCGGAGAACCCGGAGCCGTTCATCGACGAGCGGGTGCGGCGGCACGGGCGGCTGTTCACCACGCACGTTTTCGGGGAGCGCACCGTGTTCTCGGCGGACCCGGAGTTCAACCGGATGGTGCTGGGGGCGGAGGACCGCACCGTGGAGGGCAGCTATCCGTCGTCCCTCTCCACGCTGCTGGGCACCCACTCCCTCGTCGTGATGAAGGGCGCCCGCCACAAGCGCATGCACTCCCTCACCCTCGCCCGCCTCACCTCCCCCGCCGCCATCCGTGAGGCCAAACTCCTCCTCCACATCGACCGCCTCGTCCGCCGCACCCTCCACTCCTGGCCCTCCTCCTCCCCGGTCCTCCTCCTCGACGAGGCCAAGAAGATCACCTTCGAGCTTACCGTGAAGCAGCTGGTCAGCTACGACCAGCGCAACTGGATCGAGTCCCTCCGCCGCGAGTACCTCCTCCTCATCAATGGCTTCTTCTCCATCCCCTTCCCTTCCTTCCTCTCCTTCACCACCTTCGGTCGTGCCCTGAAGGTAATATATATATACACACACACACACACACACATCTTCGCATCTACATCGATGCTCATAAAAGGAACAGGCTAGGAAGAAGGTGGAGGAGGCGCTGAAGGAGGTGATAAGAAAGAGAAAGCTGGAGAAGACGACGACCGGAATCGACGCCGACGTCAAGGAAAGCCAGAACAACACGAAGAAAAAGGACATGCTGGAGGAGCTGTTGGAGGGAGAAGCGGAAGGGATGACGGACGAGGCGATAGTGGACTTCCTGCTCTCGTTGCTGGTGGCGGGATACGAGACCACGTCCACCATCATGACTCTGGCCGTCAAGTTCCTCACCGACCACCCCCGAGCCCTCGCGCAGCTCAGGGTGCGACGTCTTGCTCCATGCTGCTGCGGCTGCTGCTGCTTGCTTCAGATCTACTGAACACAGCATTACTTTGTTGCAGGAAGAGCAGGAAGGGATCAGGAAGAAGAAGAAGGACGAGGAGGCGGCCTTGGACTGGGATGAATACAAGTCCATGCCCTTCACACAGTGCGTACGTCTCCTTCTTCTATCTTCTCGTTTACCTCTTCCTCGATTGCGATCCAATTTGCGTTGTGTTACGTGTCGTTTGTTTGCCCATCGAAATCCAATAGAAAGCACATTTTAATTATATTAAGCAGAAAAACTCGTCTTTATCCTTAGAAAATTGGGTTCGTCTTCTGAAGCGAACAGATGACTTTGATTGCAGGTGATCAACGAGACGCTTCGAGTGGTCAACATCATTGGCGGAGTGTTCCGGCGAGCCAAGACAGACCTCCATTTCAAAGGTAGACAAGCCCGAGCCTTATCGACTCAAATCTCTGCTTGTTTCTCCATGTCGCTCGAGTTCTCTTTGCAGGGTACACGATTCCCAAGGGGTGCAAGGTCTTCCTCTCCTTCCGTGCTGTCCACCTCGACGCCGAGAACTTCGACGACGCCCGGACCTTCAACCCCTGGAGATGGCAGGTATGATAGGTACCCCCGGAGATGAGATGTGCCGATGGGATCGAGGCGTTCGATGGCTGAACTCACCGACTTGTTTGGCGTCGGGCCTTTGTGCAGAAGAATGCGGCAGCGCAGCAGGTCGGCGGGGCCACCGTTTACACCCCCTTCGGCGGCGGCTCGCGGCTGTGCCCCGGCTATGAGCTCGCTCGGGTGGTCATATCCGTCTTCCTCCATTACCTCGTCACTCGATTCAAGTACGTGGGCATGAGCATGCATGGTGTACGTAGTCCTACCATCACATATTGACGTCGAGAGATCCCTGACCTTTGCACCCGAATGGGGCCACAGTTGGGAGGAGGCGGAGAAAGATACGCTGGTGTTCTTCCCCACCACGAGGACTCTCAAGAGCTATCCCATCAACGTCCGGCGGCGCCAGGAGGAAGAAGGAGCATAGTCGTATCGGCATTGCTCAGGCAACCATGTAATAGTTCCTTCTTACTATTGTAGGATAATTTATCCAAATAAATTCCCTCTCTTTCGTGGGAAATTACCTGCGAGTAGCTCTCATGCACATCCGTTGGTTGGGTTGCCGGAATATTCTCCTGGAGGTCGAAGGTCGATGGTCGATGGCACGCCACCCTCATCCTCTGCGTCAACTCCTTCCTCACTCACAGTCAACAACATTGCTATTGTTTTAGCCTCGCGGAGCTTTACGATTAGAATGGCAGGATCTCCAATATTTCCCCTCTTCCACGTCGAGATCGACAGCATTGACCCCTAAAAATTCCAAGCTTAACATCAAGACATACATATATATAAATATATAATGTTAGGGACAGTGATTTCAAATCTCAATAATAATTTTGGGTCAACAATGTATTATTATTGCACAGCCTGGAAGTCTGGCCTTTTTCAACATGAAGAAGTGGAATTGACATGGAACAGGTTCTGCATGCATGCTTCAACCCGAGGAAAGAAATGTCCGAGGAGAAGGGCGATGATAGCAGTTGTCGTGTTCGAGAGACGCATGCCATGTTCTTCCCTGCAACAGCTGCACTCTTCCGACGCGGCAATATGATGCTCCTCCCATGCATTGCAGTCGAAGCAACATCGAGCTGCCATCATCATATGCTGCCCCACAGACTGCTGCTTCGACGAAGGCAAATTGCAAGGCAAAGGAACAGCCGAGGCTTGACTTGGAATCATCACCACCTTTCTCTTTCTCCGGAGATCACCTGCAGCTTAGCTGTCGATGCAGTAGCTTCTACGTTTGTTCTCGTTTCTGCATGTGTGAGCTACTCAGAATCATCGTCTTGATTGGTCTGCAACTCATGATGGAAAGGTCCTCCTCGTTGCTGAGTGCATGCAGCTTCTTTTGGAGACAAACCGATGCATGGTTTTGGAGCAAAAGCTCGATCTCTCATTTTGCTCCTCCTCCTCGTCTGCCTCAGAAGTTTCAGAAACAGGATGAAGAGAGAGAGAGAGAGAGAGAGAGAGAGCGTAATCCTTGGCTTGCAAGGATCACCAGCAGCCGGAGAAGAGAGAAGGAAGTGTAATGGCAAAGCTATCTTGGCTCCTCAGAATAAATGAGAAATAAATGAGGAGATAGAGACTGTGTCAGGCAATTTAAGGGTTGGCATTGAGTTAGCTAATTCCATATTGTTGTGGGTGTAATAAGCATTTTGAGAAGAAGATTTTGATACCAAAATACAAGATTAAAATTAATAATAAAAATATAAATTCAGAAAAAAAATGACTGACACTCCTTATTTATGTTGATGGTAAAAGGTTCAAATCTTTAAAATATTTAAGTTAAAATTATTAATAATATTTTTATTAGATCCATACAAATCAATCTTTCTTTATTTCATGCACCAACTCCGAGGCCAACAACTATGTTCTCTCCAACACTTCTCCCACCTCTCGCTATCATTTCCATTGCAAGCGGTAGATCCCAACCATCTGTAGTGAGCGAGGGAGGAAGAGAGAGCCACAAGGAAACAATATAAAGAAGTAATCTACATTCCTCCTTCATCAAGTCCAGTTAGAGAATAGGAAGGAGAGAGAGAGAGAGAGAGAGAGAGAGAGAGCGAGCGAGCGAGATGAGGGAGGAGGTGGTGGTGATAGTGGGAGCTGGGCAGTCCGGGTTGGCGACGGCAGTGTGCCTCACGGCGCTGTCGGTGCCGTGCCTCGTCCTCGAGCGCGACGACTGCGTCGGCTCCATGTGGCGCAACCGCTGTTACGACCGCGTCACCCTCCACCTCGCCAAGCAGTACAGCGAGCTGCCGCACGCGCCGCACCCGCCGTCGGCCCCGACGTACCTGCCGAAGCGGGACTTCGTACGCTACCTGGACGACTACGCGGCGCGGTTCCGCCTCCGGGTCAGCCTGCGCCGCAACGTGGAGTCGGCGGAGTACGACGAGGCGGCCGGGAGGTGGCGGGTCGCGGCGAGGAACGCGGAGGACGGCGCCGTGGAGGAGTACGCGGCGAGGTACCTGGTGGTGGCGAGTGGGGAGAACGACGAGGCGGCGGTGCCGGAGATTCCGGGGCTGGAGGGCTTCCGCGGCCCGGTGGTGCACTCGAGCCAGTACCGATCGGGTTCGGGGTATGAAGGCAGTGCCGTGCTGGTGGTCGGCTGCGGGAACTCCGGCATGGAGGTGGCGCTCGATCTGGCGGAGCACGGCGCCCGGACCTTTATTGTGGTGAGGAGTCAGGTAGGCCTACCAAACACATCAAGGTCTCTTTTTTCATGCTTGATCTCTTCAGCTGCATCCAATTGGGCATCCATAAATGCTGGTGATGAGTGATGGCAGTGAGAAATTATTATGATCTACCTTTCAGCTTGCAAGGATTACAAAGACTGGGGGAGAACAAATAGGAAAATTAGTGTCCAAAATTAAATCCACAAGGTTGATGATCTCTTTTTTTCATGCTTGATCTCTTCAGCTGCATCCAATCATGCATTCATAAATGCTGGTAATGAGTGATGGCAGTGAGAAATTATTATGATCTACCTTTCAGCTTGCAAGGATTACAAAGACTGGGGGAGAACAAATAGGAAAATTAGTGTCCAAAATTAAATCCACAAGGTTGATGATCTCTTTTTTCATGCTTGATCTCTTCAGCTGCATCCAATCAGGCATTCATAAATGCTGGTAATGAGTGATGGCAGTGAGAAATTATTATGATCTACCTTTCAGCTTGCAAGGATTACAAAGACTGGGGGAGAACAAATAGGAAAATTAGTGTCCAAAATTAAATACACAAGGTTGATGATCAAGTTTATGCTTTTGATTCTTTGTTTTCTTAGGTTTCTTTCCTCGCTAGATTGTGCTTTTCATTTGTTAGGAAGCAAGATTTGAAGCTCTCTCTGTCTCTTTCTTTTTCCTGAAAACTTTGGAATGAACTTTTTATGAGCATTCCTACTTTGAACTGATAAATATAATGCTTAGTTCCTATGTTACTGCATTATATTGTTGATGTTAAACATCAGGTGTGCACTTGAATTGAATTAAGATTGTCTAGATACAGAACAGAGTCTGATTTGAACATTGGTTTTGATAAGTTCACTTTGATCCACATTTTATTTTGGCAAAAGATAAATCACTGGTATGAAATTTGATCCTATTTTACATCTTGGATTACCATCGTATCAACATCTGAAGTTGTGTTCTGTGTGAAGATGATAACAAAATTGTTTTGGGTCATAAATTGACCGATCAATCAATGTTGATCTACAAGTCACTAATTATCAATCAATTAGCTGATCTAACCATATCATGGATGGCAAATGAGTCATCTCATACAAACCAATATCCTGTGTTCAAATTTGCATTAATTTGACAATTTTACCAGCTTTAACAGTCACAATATAGTAATTAGGAAAACCTGTTTGCTCGTATAAATTTATCTTTTTCTCTATACATTTCACTACGCCAGCGTAAACAAAAACTCAATTGAAATGCTGCTCATGGTTCATTACTTCCTTATGCAGCTTCACATTGTATCGAGGGAGATATGGTTAGTGGCAATGTTTCTGATGAAATTTTTGCCGTGCCGTCTACTGGATGCTCTTATTCTCTTGTTATGCTACTTAAAATTTGGCAATTTGTCAAAGTATGGCTTACACAGACCGACAAAGGGACCAATGTATTTGAAGAAATACACCCCTATATACCCTGTTGTGGACATCGGCACGGTAACGAAGATCAAGTCTGGAGAAATCCAGGTACCTACTACTCTGTCTGGCATTTTAATTTTCTTGTGATGCAATTGGGATGTTTATATCTTTCTAGGCGAGTGTTGAGTTTTCTTATGTTATTGTGATTCTTATTTGTGCAAAATGATGCCTATTGAGTGATTTATCGAAACCAAGTATCAGAATCTCTTCAACCTACAGAATCTTAGAATCACAATTCTGTAGTATGTATTTCCACAAATGAAGCTTTTACATTGATTTGCACAGGCTAATTTATACTCATATGACCGATTTTGATACAATATAGCATTAGCGGAAGGATGTTAGAAATTTCAGGAATAGAAAATTTGTTACTGAATTTAAGTTTCTAATGATTTGACACTTACATAGACTTTGTAAGATCTTAATATGCTATGAAAATTTTGAGCACACATTCTGTTCTGAAGTAAATATAGAAAGTATTTGCAAACAAAAAAAATTGCATCAATCACAAGAATATTTGGATCGGACAAGCCTAGCTCAAATAAGAAGCATTACAAAATGAACATAGAATGGAAATATATGCTTTTTGTACTTGAATGTGCCAATCTGCATTCTTGCATAAGTATTAAAAGGAGGAAAATTATGAGATTACTCCAAATGCATTGTAAATTCTGTTTCCATATCTTCTTTTACTCTCATATTTTTGGAACAGTGAATCATCAGCTTTACAAGCTTAACCGCTTTAGGTTCTCTACGTTATTGTCCTTAAAATATGCATATAGTGTGTGTTAATTAAGCAAATCTTAGTTTGATAATTGGATTAATTGCAGGTTGTACCTTCAATAAAGAGTATTAAAGACAACTATGTGACATTTTCTGATGGAAGGTTTCAGAAATTTGATGCCATAGTTCTTGCCACCGGCTACAGAAGCTCAGTGAAAAAATGGCTCAAGGTAATACGCGCTTTCATTTCGCCCTTCCTTTTCCATCTCCAATTCAGTTTGTAATGCAGAAAGAAATACCAAACTTGAATCACAAACGAATAGCGGATGTTTGCAGAATGATGATTGCCTCATCGGAGAAGATGGAATGGCCAAGCAAATGTTCCCCAACCATTGGAAAGGGAAGAACGGAATTTACTGTGCCGGGCTTGCAAGAAGAGGGATTTATGGCTCTGGGGAGGATGCACAAAGTATTGCTAATGATGTTGCAAGTGACTATCAATCTGGAAAGTAATGTCTTGCCTGATTCTGAGAGTAACAAAGATGGAGTAAACTGAAAGGATGTCAAACTCATGTAAAACATTTACATCTATGTTATCGGATAAATTATTTATTTTGCGCCATCTGTGTGAATTAGTGGATACATGGTTGACTTATTTTGGGAAGCAAATGACTTCTCTAAGGTATGTGTAGAGTTCCGTCGAAAGTGATGCGAGGTACCTTCATCATCCGAATTTTCACAAGGGTCCTTGCATTATTCGAGACCGATGCAACAGGGAAAGAAGTTGATCAAACGCCACATTATTAGGTTAGTAGAGTGTCGGAATACCAAAAATGTGTTTGAATTAATCGATACAAATGATCGAAAGAAGGATTCATATAATTTGTTTATATAAAACCAAATGAGTAGAGAAAAAAAAAACTAGAGAGAGTTCAAAGGTACAAAATTTATAATCTCATCGTATAAAAATTAATAGTAGATATATTATTCTTACTGAAGGAAAAAAAAAAAGAAGAAAAATCACTGAAAATGCATGAGCAACAATATATAGAAGCAAGTATGTCGGTAGGTCTCCGTCTACGGGATGAAATCGAGATTATACAATTGCTAGATAAAACATGATGAGTTTAATATTCTTGGTTGCAACTCAGAATAATTCATTAGCCAACGATTATTTTTTTGCATTTTAGTTATACATGTTGAGGTGAAGAGAATTATCATTTGTTTCCTTAAATATGGATGATATGATTTAAAATGAAATGATGCTGACATGATTTAGGAAGAATTTTTTTTTTATATATGATTGGAAATGCAATCTCATCTTGGAACTGAAATAGAACAACTAAATGCAAGAATTTTTCATCTAAAATGTAATATTGATTGCATTCTTACAATAATATTTTGGGAAATTTTTAAGCACTTGACAACAGCTAAGACAAATGCCATGTATAGAGGTTACAAGCATGCAGAATCTAAAACAACCACACCTCAAACCATATAAAGAATCTTGTGTTAATTTGAACTAGATGATATATTTAGTATTCCTGTTGCAAGTATATATATATATATATATGTTTATGTTCTACACATACATTGTGGAGGAATGTATTTATAAGAAATTCAACTTAAGTTGTCTAATAATTCAGTCAATTGTGAGAACAACAAGCATATTTATAAAATGTTATTTAAGATGCAGATTTAAGAAAGTAGATCAAGTTGAAATATACACAATAATAGTAAGCAACAAATTAATAATGCTTCCATTGAAATTATTATCATGTGAGGCAGTAAAATTCAAATATTAATAGTAACATAATTTATCTACTTTTGTTAAGACCCGAGACTTGGGTTATTTGGCCTCTAAACTTTATTAAACCTAAATCACTGATCAAAATATTTAAATCAAAATTAATAGTAATACATCCATCAAGTCAATCTTGATTTTTTCCGCTTGGGCTAATCAGAAGTATTATAATTTCCTTCGATTATATATCTAACTTTTGTTGAGCCTATTAATTACACATTTTAATTTATCCATCAAACAAGTTTAAAGGGTTATATCCAATCAATCGTGATGCATCGGTATTGACATTATATTTATATTTATATCCTCTTATATGGCTTAATAATGATGTGAAGATAAAGAACGACTAATAATACAATATAGGCTTCAAAATTATAAAAGAATTTATCAACATACAAGATGGCTCCGTTTAATATATGTCAAGTCATCATTGAAAACTCTTACTTATAGGATTTAGATATAAATAAATAAATAAATAAATAAATAAATATAAATATAAATATAAATATAATATGTATACCTATATATATATATATATATATATCTATCTAAAACCGCAGCAGCATTTTGAAATAAAAAGATGTAGAAAGAGAAAATAAATAAATAAATAAATAAATAAATAAATAAATATATATATATATATATATAAAGAGAAATAAAAAGATGTAGCAGCATTTTGAAAGCTGTGAGAAGAAATATATATATATATATATAAATAAATAAATAAATAAATAAATAAATAAAAAAAATATATATATTCTTAAAACACAAAAACCAGGAAGCCGTTAACGGAAGGGTCGAGTTCAGACCGAACCCAAATAAATCTAAAACCGGCCCACCAAATGGCTCGGCCCGGTCCATAAAAAACCAGGCTCCCAAATCGGAGTCGCGAATTGATCCGAACCGATTCGCCCGGTTCACGTTGGCTTTCTCCCCTCCTCCTCCGCACGCTCGCCATTGCCTCGTTTCCCACCCCGACCTCTCCTCCCCCTTCCTCTCACCATCGGCCCCCGACTCCCCGCGCACGTGCCGACTCGTCTCCTCCGCTTATTATTCTACGAAGGAGAAGCTAGGGTTTTTGCCGAACGTCGCTTCTCTCGCCCCTCCACCCCCAACCTTCCCGCCGCTACGTCGATCGCCGTTCCTCGATGGAGCCGCGGCGGCACCACTCGAAGAACGGCCTCTCCTACTCCAATCTCTTCAACCTCGAGGTAATTCTCACTGATTCCTTCCCGTTCCTCTTCGCCTCTTTCTTCTGATTTATATTTTGTTTTTGTCGAGACTCTCGTCCATCCCCGAGGTAATTCCTTTTTATGCAATGGTTGGCCCCTCCCGTGGTATTCTTGCCTCGAGTTGGTGGCATTGGGTCTTGGTTTGCAATTTAGGGTCCTCGTGATTGGCTGTGCAGAGTTAGATTCATCTTTCGTTTGGTTTTAGGCCGTTGTTGTTCTTAGCACTCTAGTTGGTTTTTCGTTTTCTAAAGCTTTTTTTTTTGTTTGTATATATTATTGTATGATTGTACTGCGAGCATGACCATCAATTATGATGATCGTTTGGTTTGCTCCTTTGGTGTTTCTAGATTCCTGTTGCTATTTGACGTTAAAGGACGCATTTTTTTTTGCTTTTCTTTCTTTCTTATATGAGCGTCTACTTTATTTGGATTTCCATTCTAATGCATTGTTCTTGATGTTCTTGGTTTGCATGTAGCCGTTAATGAGCTTTCAAGTACCACAACCGGATGATGAATTTCATAATTACGAGGATAGTAGTCAGGACGAGAATAGAAGCAGCCAAGGTAGTCGCCTTTAGTTTTTGTTCTTCTATTCTTTTTTCCATTTTATATTTGTAGTACATGGTATCGCGACTACAGATTGCACTCTAGAGAACCGTTGTCTGTTGATGCTTTTACTGCCCAAAAATATATCTTTTAGTGTGATTGATACTTAGCATTCGGGTACTCTTTGCTCTGATCGTGATCTATATGCATTGTTTCTTTCTTCATGGTTGTTTGTGAAACAGGTCAGGGGGCTCTTTTTGAGCGGTGCAATGGTGAAATATCTCCAGAGTTGATCCGGAGGAGGAGGAGGAGGCATGGTGTCGACTCTGAGGCTGTTGCCAACTCATCCTTGAGGAACGATACTGACAGTAATGATGAGGTCGATGAAGAATATGAAAACGGAATATCCGAGGAACAATACCGTGCGATGCTCAGTGATCATGTGCAAAAATATAGGAAAGTGAAGTCCAAAGAATCGTTGTCAGGATTGGCTTCCTCTCGGATAGCAATGCCAGGTACCAAGCGAAGTCATGGGAGTAAAACCAGGAAGTTCACCGGTGAGCCTCTAGTTTCTGCTAAGGGGGAAACGACATCACGTAAGATGGAAATATCACCTGGATATTATGAAGCTGATTTGGATGTGGATTATGATGGGGGTAATAGGTACACTTTGTCCATGGATTCTACTTACTTGGACATTGGTGAGGGTATCACATACCAAATACCTCCAACTTATGATAAGCTTGTGACTTCGCTGAACTTACCAAGTATTGCTGACATCATAGTTGAGGAAAATTTCCTAAATGGTTCTTTAGATTTGCGGTCTCTGGCTGCCATGATTGCTGCTGATAGAAGGTTTGACATGCTCAATCGAGGTGGATTGAGCGAGCCTCAGCCCCAGTATGAATCACTTCAGGCTAGGTTAAAAGCACTCTCATTTGGTAATTCTGATAAAAAATTTACACTTCAAGTATGCGACATTGGTCTGGATCCATTTTCAATTCCGGAAGGTGCAGCTGGTAGGATCCGACGGTTAATCATGTCAGATTCTGGTACTTTACAAGTTTATTATGTCAAAGTCTTGGAGAAAGGGGACACTTATGAGGTCAGTTTTTGGCAGAAAGAAATTGATTATATGAGTAGGATAAACTTAAGCATTGGAAGCTTATTTGATCCTTTTAATTTGAATTATCTTTGATTTGATTACAGATTATTGAACGGAGCTTACCAAAGAAGCAAATAGTGAAGAAAGATCCTTCCGAGATTGAGAAGGAAGAGATAGAGAAGATAGGGAAAGTCTGGTTTAATATTGTAAGAAGGGATATTCCGAAGCATCATAAGATATTTACTAATTTTCACAGGAAACAACTCACAGATGCTAAACGTTTTTCGGAGACTTGTCAAAGAGAGGTATTAACCATGTTCCTGGAATTCTTCATTCTGCTGCTTGGTGAGATTTGATTGTTGATTACATTTTTCTGTTTCCATTCTAGTTGATTGTATGTATACATAAAATTTGCAGGTAAAGTTGAAGGTGAGTAGGTCACTAAGACTGATGAGAAGTGCTGCGGTTCGCACTAGAAGGCTAGCTAGAGACATGTTGATATTCTGGAAGAAAGTAGACAAGGAGCAGGTTGTTGAGCTTTTCTTTTCCACACTATAAATGTTTTAGTTATTTCAATTTGACTATGGTGATGTAACTATTTTTGCAGAGTGGTTGGATTCACTTTCTTTCCATATTACTCTATTTTTTCATATGTAGTCTTGCAGTTCAATAATTTTGTTCTGACAAAGTTATTTCACTAACATTCAACTTGCTACATGTTTTGGTCACATTCTTCATATGAAATTTCTGTTGGTATGCATAACCATGGATTGATGAGAACCATGTTTTCTTCTGTCAAGTGGTTGAAAAAATTGTTAGCAAGAGGAACTGTTTATAGTACCTTCTCTTTCTTTGTGTTTAATTCTGTCATGTATTTTTTTCTTCCCGGTTTAAATAGAGACTTGAAGATTGACAACCTTTTTAAAATAGTTTGTATATGTTCTTTGGATTTGTTAGGATGTATCCATCCGCCGCACATCATTCCATGCAAGAACACAAGAAACTTCAAAATGAAGGCTTTTTATTTTCTTTACCATTCTAGGCATCTAGAAATCCCAAGCCCTCATGCACTAAAGATTGGAAGGTTTGCCATCTGCAGAAGCTAAAATTTGGTCATAAAATGAGTAAAATTCTATGAAATAGCTATAAAGCTCATTGTTGTATATATTGGACTTTTTGCCACGTCTTTTTCATGTAATTCCATATGTCTAGTGCTGCTCATTTGAGATTGTGGCAGTGTGGAACTGCATAGAACTTCACTATGTTAGATTGGCTTTGAATTGCAACTGGATCGGTATCAAGCACCCTAATCCTTGATTTAAGGTGCTAGTGGAACAGTTCCAATATCTCTAGAATAAAATATGTGATAAAATTGACTAAGCAATAGGTTTTTTTTTTTTTTAAAAAAGGGTTTTTTTAGAGATGGATTCTTTGCTGCAGAGATTATTTCCCTTCTTGAAATGTATTGGATCATGTGGTGAAACATACTAACAATGATTTTGATTCAATATGATCTTTAAATATTGTAGCTTAAAGCATGTAGGAAAGTTTGAAAAGTGGCAGATGTGTGAAATAAATGTTCCTCATTATTCTCTGTAGCTTTTACAATTCATCATATGGTCCATGCAAGGAATTTTCTGTAATTGTGATGTTTAACTTAAAAACTGGTGAATTGGATGAAATAAGTTCTGACGGTGTTTGCTTATTGCTTTATCAAAAAAACTATTTTGTCTCTATACATTTTTAAATATATATTCCAGGACATTGGTAAACCAATTGGGAATATCAATTTCTTCTTGAAGCATCCTTAAGTGCGTATATGCTGTTTGAAAGAACTTGAACTCTTGAGGTTTAACTGAAAATGTGGTTTTAGGCTGAACTGAGGAAGAAAGAAGAAAGGGATGCAGCTGAAGCTTTGAAGCGTGAGGAAGAATTACGTGAAGCTAAGAGACAACAGCAGAGACTTAACTTTCTCATATCACAGACGGAGCTGTACAGTCATTTCATGGGGAACAAGTCTTCAGCACAACCTGCAGAGAACTTATTGGTGGTAGAAGGTGAAGCTAAAGTTCCAGAAGAGGACTCATTGCCTCTTGATTCTAAATCAGAGGATGAAGAGGATCCAGAAGAAGTTGAACTAAAGAAGGAAGCTCACAGGGCCGCCAAACAAGCTGTTTCTCAGCAGAAAAAGATTACAAATGAATTTGATAATGCATGTTTAAGGCTGCGACAAGTAGCTGAAACCAAGGACCAGGCAAATGACTCAGCTGGAGGATCAAATGACATAGATCTTCTAAATCCGTAAGTTTACTCATACTAAGCACCATCCATTGACCAAAACAAGAAAGGAATAGCAAATGCTTTCTATAGTCTAACGTAGACTATATCATGATATTTATCTTCAGCTCCACAATGCCTGTAACATCAACTGTACAAACACCAGAGATGTTTAAAGGGCATCTTAAAGAATATCAGCTGAAAGGATTACAATGGCTAGTTAACTGTTATGAACAGGTAATCATTTGGATTCTCTTTGCAAAAATTCTTGCCACAATTGGATGTCACTTGGCTTTTCAAGCCTTTCTTGGGCCTTCTTGGCTTACTTCTTTTTTCACTTCTGTTTTTGTACAGGGTTTGAATGGAATTCTTGCTGATGAAATGGGCCTTGGAAAGACAATCCAAGCTATGGCCTTCTTGGCTCATTTGGCTGAGGTTGGTGACTGAATATTAAGTGATGGTCAGAACTGTGTTTGAATGCCACATGTTAGTTTCCATATATCTGTTATTGACTTAGGTTATCTCTGGTTCAGGCATTTTGATAAACTGGTTAGAGTTGAGAATGATCAAATTACCATTCAAAAGAGTTCTGACTGAATGACCCAAAGATAAAGCAACCCATCTAAAGGGCGGGTTAATATAGCATTTCCAATTGATTTTCTTGTTGGTCCAGATAACATATTTAGCTAGATAGGCAAGAAAAATCTTGTATAAAGTTAGCAAATTATGTAATTTAGTGCAGTTATGTTGACCACCACAAATGTTGCTTGGAGCTCTGTCTTCTGGCTTGTCTAGAATTTAGTTCACTTTTTATGTTTCTGTTGGTGGATTAGAGCTATTTTCAGTTTACAGTTTGGCATACCAAGTTTTTAAAGATCTGTTTCAGCTTTCAACAACTACAACTCTTGCATATTCCTTTACATTTGATACTTATGTGAGCAGGAAAAGAATATTTGGGGTCCATTTCTGGTTGTCGCACCATCTTCTGTCTTGAATAATTGGGCTGATGAAGTCAGTCGGTTCTGCCCTGATTTCAGAACACTTCCATACTGGGGTGGGTTAAATGAAAGAACGGTACTCAGGAAAAACATTAATGCAAAGCGTCTTTATAAAAGGTGAGTTGTGTGTGGCTATGAACATGCTATTCTTCTTTTGATCTTGTATTGGTAAACTGTAACTCCCATTTTGTATTGTTGTGATCACTAATAGCTTCTTTCTTTATAGGGATGCTAGATTTCACATACTAATTACGAGCTACCAGTTGATTGTGACTGACGAGAAGTACTTACGACGGTTAAAATGGCAATATATGGTTTTAGACGAAGCCCAAGCTATAAAAAGTTCAAGCAGGTGGTTGTTTTATTCTGTGATTTTTTTTACATATTTATTGATAGAAACCTTAAAAAACTTTATTTATTCTGAATTTCTTAAAGCTACTATTGCAGCCAATATATAGGTCTCCATCTCAACTAACATCCTTGCTACAGAAGGATGCTTTTCTTTATAATTCACATGTGCATCCTGTTTTATTTGAATATTGTAGTATACGATGGAAGACGTTGCTCAGCTTTAACTGTAGAAATCGCTTGCTTCTGACTGGAACTCCAATACAAAACAATATGGCTGAGTTGTGGGCCCTTCTTCATTTTATTATGCCAACCTTGTTTGACAGTCATGAGCAGTTTGATGAATGGTTTTCTAAAGGGTATGGCTTTGTAGGATTCTTTCTTGTTCAAGTTTTGTTTCAATGCATTTCTTGCTAAATTCCTTTTTTATTGTCAGTATTGAGAGTCATGCTGAACATGGAGGCACCTTAAATGAACATCAGCTCAATAGACTGGTGAGTGTAATTGTTATGTGGCATGAGGACATTAACTATATCTGATAGCTCTCTGCTTGACCAAAATGAAAACCATAGTTTGCCAACATTGCATCACATCCTCTTTCTTGAAATATTTACTTGAAATAGAGAGGAAAAACTTAACCTGACTTGATGTGGTCAAGGGTAAATAGACCACAGGAGACGTATGTACAAAATCATATGTACGAATATATAAGCAACACATTCATGTATTGATAAGTATTTTTTTACTTGAGATAATATTCATAAATACTCATTGGCATATTGCTTTTCGTAGTCTATTTTCTTTGCAACAGGTTATGTATTTTCATGTATTGATAAGTATTTTAAGGTCTTTGCTAGTTAAGTTTCCAGTAATGGTATCTATATAATGGAAAAGAAAAAATGAATTGACCTTTTCTAAAGCTTGTTAGCTGGATTATCGGCGAGGTGCCTAAGATATTCGATGGGCTCTATGACAAGTTTATTGCATAGGTCACCTTGTTTATATGACAACTTTGGTCTCCCAGCAACTGCCTCTTTTCTGTCAATAATCTTCTCTTTCCTCTATAATTGCCATAACGAACTGTTCTTGAAGCATCACTACATGATGATTTGGATTGATCAAGTGCCTATATCTGATTAAGGATCCATAATTCTATTGTCATGAGTAAAGAAAATGTTATCTATATATGTTATGTCAATCCCAAAGGTCATATTCGAGTTGTTAATTATATAAGGATAGATGTTTCTTTCTAAGAGTATGTGATTTTCTTCTTATTCTTGTAGCATGGAGTATTGAAGCCTTTCATGCTGAGGCGAGTTAAGAAAGATGTCATATCAGAGATGACAGGGAAGACAGAAATCACAGTTCATTGTAACTTGAGTTCTCGACAGCAGGCTTTTTATCGTGCTATAAAGAACAAGATATCCCTTGCTGAGCTTTTTGATGGTAGCCGTGGCCATATTAATGAGAAGAAAATAGTTAATTTGATGAATATTGTCATACAATTAAGGAAGGTACACCTTTTTATGTAAATTTTAAAAATTGTAGTCTTTATAAATACTTTTAATCCTTGTTCATCCTGTAGTATATTCAGTACACTCTGGGTTATCTTGTAAATGTGTGATATTCTAATAGTGAGGTCTATTAGCTGAGAATGTTCCTTTCTTTATATTTTAGGTGTGCAATCATCCAGAGTTGTTTGAGCGTAATGAAGGAAGCTCATATTTTTACTTTGCGGAGATCCCAAATTCTCTTCTTCCATCTCCATTGGAGGGAGTAGATGTTAATTATGCAGGAAATAGGAATCCAATAACATATAAGGTGTTTTTTCCATATTGCTTTTTCATTTATCAATTGATTATGCACTTCCATGGTATTGGCCTTTCAGTTTACTATGTCCATGAATTTCTTCTTTTCCTTTATTTTAGTCTTTTTTTTCAAATTTCAGGTGCCAAAGCTGATCCATCAAGAAATTATTCGAAGTACTGAAGTACCTTTTTCTGTTCCTCGATGTGGTGTTCACTGTGAAAATTTTGAGAGGCTTTTTGATATATTTTCACCAGGCAACATTTATGAGTCTGAATTTCCAAAGTATAAATGCCCAGTAAACTCTTCTGAAGTTAGTGGAACATTTGGATTTACTCGTCTGATGGATTTATCACCTATAGAAGTCTCATTTTTAGCCAAGTGTTTGCTACTTGAGAGGCTGTTGTTTTCTTTCTCAAGGTGGAATAGACAACTCATTGATGAAACCTTGGACCTGTTTATGGAGACTGAAGGTGATGATCTCGAAAACAGTCATTTGGATAGACAAACTACTAGAACTATTGCACGGATGTTGCTGTTGCCAACAAGGTCTGAAGCAAGCTTGCTTAGAAGAAGGCTTGCAACTGGTCTTGGTGATGCCCCATATGAGGCTTTGGTTACCTCTCATAATGATAGGTATACATCGAACATCAGGCTTTTGCGTGCAATGTATGCATTCATTCCACGCGCCAGAGCTCCACCAGTAAGTTCAATTGTTTATCTTTCTTTCACTATTGCTGATATCAGATTTTCACTTGCTATATACAGAGAAGATAGTCTGTTCAAAAATGTAGCTCAGTGTGTTGTTTGCACAATTATCAATGATTTTGACAAACTACTAGAACTATTGCACGGATGTTGCTGTTGCCAACAAGGTCTGAAGCAAGCTTGCTTAGAAGAAGGCTTGCAACTGGTCTTGGTGATGCCCCATATGAGGCTTTGGTTACCTCTCATAATGATAGGTATACATCGAACATCAGGCTTTTGCGTGCAATGTATGCATTCATTCCACGCGCCAGAGCTCCACCAGTAAGTTCAATTGTTTATCTTTCTTTCACTATTGCTGATATCAGATTTTCACTTGCTATATACAGAGAAGATAGTCTGTTCAAAAATGTAGCTCAGTGTGTTGTTTGCACAATTATCAATGATTTTGAATTATACTCAAGCAATCTTATTTTGGCATTAATTTTTCTATTCTGGTTCACAGATACATGCTCAGTGTCCTGACAGGAGCTTTGCCTACCAAATAAATGAGGAACTTCATCATCCTTGGATGAAGAAATTGTTTCTTGGATTTGCACGCACCTCTGAGTTTAATGGTCCTAGAAGGCCTATGCATCATCATCACTTGATTGAAGAGATTTCTCAGTCATATGCAGTTGAGCCCATTTTTCAGCTTCCATACAGGATTTTTGGTTCTTCACCACCAATGCAAAGCTTTGATCCTGCTAAAATGCTCACGGTACTGATTTTTCACTTATAGAACAATTGAAATGAGAGATAGCCTCCAGGCTATTCTGTGGAATCTGTTGGTGGTCATGCTTTTTCAGCTATTTTAGGTTGTTTTATGAGGTGTGATGCTGTTAAATTGTCATTGGATGTAGCCACTAATCTACAAATCTTTTTTGTAGGATTCTGGGAAGCTTAAAACACTGGATATACTACTGAAACGTCTCCGGGCCGAAAATCATCGTGTTCTTTTATTTGCACAGATGACAAAAATGTTGAATATTCTTGAGGTATTTGTAATTTCTACTGACAACCTTTATATCCTTTTTCCCCTCAAAACTTCTCAGCAATGTCAACTAAGTCATGATAACTTGTGTTCCAGTCTAGAGAGCCGGTCAGTCTTTTAAGCTTCAACAATGATTTAACAGACTTCTACTTTAGAATGCTCTGGATCATCTAGTCTGAAACAACATACTTGCTAACATATGCTGGATCATCTTATCAGATAACATTTTTTTATTTTCCTGGTAAAGATTGTGTAGTGTTTAACTGTGGTGTTAGCTACTATTATCTAGTAAGAAACGTGCCTCTGATTATCTGATAGCCTCCACTTTGATGGAGAGGAATTCTTGTGAACATGGAGTACAAAAGTCTAATGATGATCTTAGATTCTTGCATTAAAGAGTGTTATCGGTTATGGATGACTTGTTCTTGAGTAGCATGGCTAGTTTCTACAACTTTTCTTAACTTAAATTAACCTTAAAAAGTTTGCTATGTCTGTTAGGGAATTGCAGTTTGTTTTTGATGTCTACGAATCCTCATGCTGAAAGGGCTTCATTGCTTCGATGATATTAGACACAAAAAAGGATTTAACAGAAGGGACAGTTTCTTAACATTTAGAACTTAAAAGCCCATGCCTCTATTTTGTTACCTTGGTTCAATGGAAACAAGTTTTCTTTTCCTTCGGTATTCAGAGGTTCCATTGTGATGTATTTATATCTATCAGTTGTAGTGACATGCTCATTTTACTACGGACTAGCAACTTCTTCCAGATGAGAACACTATAAAATATTTTGCAGGACTATATGAACTATAGGAAGTACAAGTATTTTCGACTAGATGGATCATCTACTATTATGGACCGTCGTGACATGGTCAGAGACTTCCAGCGCAGGTAAGCAGTCTTCTTTATAGTAATATATTAGAAGTATGTGAATTAAATTGGTACAGGGGTCCTAGAGCTAAGATATTTGATGATTAAGCTATTTAATACTTTGCTTTAGTTGACCTAGGATTTTGTTTCTGTGCAGGAATGATATTTTTGTTTTCTTGCTGAGTACAAGAGCTGGAGGGCTTGGTATTAATTTGACTGCTGCTGATACTGTCATCTTCTATGAGAGTGACTGGAATCCAACTTTAGACTTACAGGCAATGGATAGGGCACATCGATTGGGTCAGACAAAGGAGGTCAGTGAAATTAATAATGTTCAGTTTAGATCACATGCAAACATTGTCAAGTTTTGCATCCTCCAAGGTTTTTAATAGTCTTGCTGTCTAAATCTATGAAGCAATATTTGAGGGTGTAAAGATGTCTACCTTATATTTGCACATTGCTTAGTTATTGTTATAATCACCTATATTCTGGTTGTGTGGAAGTGTAATGAACATAATAATTAAACAACGAAACTATACTTAAGGGTGTAAAGACGTTTACCTTATATTTGTGCAAGGGTCTACATTGCTTAGTTATTGTTATAATCACCTATATTCTAATTGTGACGAAGTGTAATGTGCATAATAATTAAACAACCAATTATATATTCGTTGAAGTATTTGTAACCAATGCTGGTTTCTATTTGCATAGCCTGGCATGAGATACTGGGCAATTTAATCTTTGACATCACCGGAGCCATGTTCTCTTTATACATATTTTTTTATAAATTATTACCATGTAAAGGAGAATATATGAATTTTGTTACGAATGGTGAGTAATATTTTCTGGCAAAATGGTTGATGCAATTGAAATTCTGTTAGAATGGAGAGACCTGCGAAGAAAATACTTTGTGGCCCCCCTTTGCTTTTTGAAACTTAAAGCATGTGATCATCCTTCTGTAGGCTTCTTTGGACTTTTGAAGTGTATTTAAGGTTCTCAATTTTGAGTACTGGATTCATGTGGGTTCTTGGTCAGAACTTATGGGTCCAGTCCGTTCCTGCATACCAACATATGGAGGAAGAAGAGGAGGTCGAGAAGACTAGGGGAGGAGGATAAGTCGGTGGCGGTTGAGGAGGATAAGTTGGTGGCCGAGGAGGAGGACGAGGATAGGAGTACCAGTGTGTGGTGGGAGGTGAGTGGCAGCATGCAGGGCATCTGTGAGAATTGCAGGGGGAGGGATTGCAGGAGGCATGGGGAAGTGGGGTCGGTTTTAGGATTTAGGTTTCTAGCCCTTGGACCATGCAGCAAGCCCTTCTTCAATTGACTGTGTATGTTGGTCAAAATGGATGGTTGATTTTAGAACTTGTAATTTGTTCTATCATTGCATGCATTAAAGAGTGAAAATAAATAGATTTTACATGAATAGTTTTATATTAAATTCTTGTTACTTAGCATATTTGGATTTCTTTTTTGTGTATATTTTCTTTGTATCACCTGTTTTGAAATTTTCATAACCTGGAACAACTATAATCCAGTCTCATATTTGTGATTACTGTACCATATACACTTATTTAACATTTATTAATGTGAATTTGAAGCATCTCAGACAACATTTTCCTTATGGATGATCTAGTGTAGTTTTTTTATGTGGATATCAAGAATTGTTGCTTGTTCCTGTTTTTCTACAGCAAATAATAACCTTCATTAATTTCTTAAAAGAGAAACTATTTCCATTTTAGCAAAAGGAGTAATTCTAGAGAGTCTTCCCATGGAGTTATCAGTTCATATTCACACCATCTGTTGCTTAACTTGAAAATCATGAATGAACTTCCGTAACATATTTTTTTACCTTTTTAAATAGCACTTCATTTTTCGTGCAAGGTGGTATGGACCTATCCGGTTGGGTCTAATTCAAACTTGTAAGAGAACTTAAAGCCCGTATGGAAAAAATACCACTGGTTTGTGCACGACATAGATATGCCTGGATGTCTGCATTTTTCTTTTTCCGGTTGGACTTTGTTTTCTCCTTTTCGAATAGTTTGATATGTATGACTAGCCCCAAATTTGGGATTTTTTTATTGCTTGTGGAATTGCTTGTTATCCTTGATGGAACAAATTTTATTTAGGTTAACCGTTGCATTTGCAACCTTTATTTTTAATTCAACTTCAGCGTATCGATGTGTACCGAGATGCCTTCATTGATGATATGTCATATTACCTCTTCAGGTTACTGTGTATAGACTCATTTGCAAAGAAACAGTTGAAGAAAAGATTTTGCAACGGGCAAGCCAGAAGAATACTGTGCAGCAGCTCGTCATGACAGGTGGTCATGTTCAGGGTGATCTCTTGAAGCCTGAGGATGTTGTTTCTCTACTCCTTGATGATGCTCAGTTGGAGCAGAAATTGAGAGAAATACCATTACAGGTGGCTATCCCTTGACACCCAACATTTCTTTGTTTTCCACTCGACCTCCGAAGCTATAGTGGTTATCTATATATGGTTTGTCAGAGTCATGGTTCCAAATATCAATTCATGTGGTGTGTATTGAATAGTATTTTAGCATACATGGTCTGATAGATTACCAAAATCGGTAAAAGATTGATATTGAAAACCTTGGTCAAAATAGCTCCGAGTCTCATAATATAGTATCTTGGATGAATATCTTTCATCTGGTTTTGCAATGTGGAACGACGTTTATGTAGTTATGATAATTGGAGTTTCTTGTTAAATATATCAAACAATTTAAGTTCTACTTCATTTATGGCTGATTATGGTTACTGTCGTCTTTCTTTAGCAGCCAAAGGATCGGCAGAAGAAAAAGCGGTTAAAGGGAATACGAGTAGATGAGGAGGGGGATGTATCTCTGGAGGACTTCACTAACAGTGGTTCTGCAGAAAACGAGTTGGAGAAAGAGAATGCACATAAGAAAAAGGTATTCATGGCTAAAATAAAGTTGCTTCACGGTTCATAATTTGCATATCTGAATTTTATGATGAAAATTTTAAATAATGGATTATGGTGTTTTCTTTTGCACTTACATCAAATGTTTTCTTTTGTTATATCTGGATGCAAATTTTTTCTTATTCTTGTGTTATCGTGCTATTCGTTAATCGATGCCTGATTTCTAATGTTGACTGTCATAAGTTCACCATTCTCAACAATTGGCTGGAGACAAATATGTTGAATTTGGACCAAACTGCATCGACTTACCAATTTTTAAAAAACCACTCTGAGTTGATAGAACTAGAAAAATTATTTGATGGCCCCAAAAATTTTGGGGGGGGGGGGGGGGGGGGGGGGATGAAAATGGGTGTATTTTCATGTAGAATGGATTTATTAAAAATTCAACAGCCGCAGAGCAGCACCTATGCCTTCAGAACTTCAAATACATAGTGTTATTTATTTGAATTCTGAATTATATCTTTAGCTAGTTGGTGAATATTTTTTCAAATTAAATCTTAAATCAACGAACTGCTAGTTTATTTTAATTTAATTTAGTGTAATTTTGGATGATAATCGAATAGGGAAAACAACTCCAATTTTATCTTTAGTGAGTATGCACGGAAATAGTCATTTGTTACGGTTCTCCTTTAAGAACACACACAAGCAGATGCTCATCTGCGCTTTGATCATCCAATAAAATCGTTGTAGATTTATATGTCTTTTACTTTGATTTTGATGGATCTTTACATCTGTTGTGCAGAGGAAAGCAAAATCCCAGAAGGATAATAATCCTTCACCGTTGCAGAACCCTCAGAGAACTGCAGAGGACATGGATCTGCCACTTGAAACCGATGAACCCAGTCCAAGTGGGTATGAGGAAGATCATATCGTCCAAGAAAGGTCAAAAAGATTAAGAAGGCCAACAAAGAGCATCAACGAGAATCTTGAACCTGCATTCAACTCTGCAGACAACATGCCCATTGTGAACTCTTCCGAAGACCAGCCGACTTCATACGACTATAAATCCGGTGGTGTCTACGGGTCTGGTTCACAGGACGCCTTGCCATCTCAAGCTCCGGTTGCATAAGAGTTAAAAAGAGGACCGAAACCATCTTATGAGATCTCTTGGGCAGCCTAGGGTTTCTGAAAGCACAATGATCGGAAAAACTTAGTGCAACCAGACCTGGCTCTCGACTTGTCCGAGTTGGAAAAGCAATGCTAAGCTCCGGCGGACGTTGCTCAGTGTTCCGAAGCATCGGGGAAGCGGTGCCGAGTTATCTACACGATGCCAGGAGGATCAGAGTCTGGCATTTGCCCGTCTCCGTGTTACATGGAACTGGCTATGTACAGAGACATTGTATACTGAAATTAGAGGTGCTCAAGAGACGTAGTGATTTTATTCGTGCCGGCTCCTCTTATTTTTTGGGTGCGAAATTAAAACCTTGTGTTTGCCTGCACTAAGAAGGTCGGGAAACGCTGCAAAATTTGCACCAAAGTGCAGCGGTGTAAATAATCTTTCTGATCTTTTGTCTTAATCTCAACTTTATTACATGCTTTATTATGATTCATCCGAGGTTTTGAAGTCATGAACTCGGGATATTGTGCGGACGGAGTTCTCTTTCCACCGATGTTCAATGCGTGTGTTGCAGTAGGAAATGAGATTAAATGTTTCACTTTAATAAGTAAGAAATGAGATTAAATGTTTCACTTTCGTAAATATAGAAATCTCGAACTCCGATGTTGAATCTCAATGTAATTTTTAAAAATATAAATATCCCAAGATAATAATATGTAATAAGATGCAAAATGAAACACTTTCCTTAGAAAAAAAAATAATAATAATTTAACGGTGGTTTTATTCTTTCCCCAGTAACAAACAACGTTGAGCTGAAAACTATTGGCCATCGTCACTTCTCGTGGATAAGCCACAACAGGATTGGAATCGACCTCACATCGCTGTTCCTTCTCCGTTATCCGCTCATCATACCCCATAAGAACTGATGGAGAAATAAAGCCAATAAACCTCCAGAAATCGAGTAGTTCTTCAAGATAATTTGTACATCAAGCCCACAAACGAAACCTCTTCTTTGATTCCATCGGGTCGATCCATCCGCACCCAACCCCGTCTTCTTCACATTGCGTCCGACAAAACCATGCATGGCGAGCCATCCGATCGTCTCTCCGCCGTCCATTTTGGTCATCCGCACGTCTGGCCGTCCATCATGCGCACGAAGTCCTCGAAGCCCACGAAGCCGTCGCCGTCGGCGTCGACGCCGCCGATCATACGGCGGCAGTCCTCGAGCGTGCACCCGCCGTCGCCCAGCGTGGCGAACACGCCCAGCAACTCCTCCGCCGAGATCTTGCCGTCCCCGTCGGCGTCGAACACCGCGAACGCCTCACGGAGCTCGGACTCTCCGCCGCCGGCGCCGGCGGCCAGCGCGGGGCCGAGCGCGGCGAACTCCTCCAGGCTGATGCACCCGTCGCCGTCGCGGTCCATCTCCGCCACCATGGACGCCACCTCCTCTGCCGTGGGCGGGTCCGGGACCAGCCGCCGCAGCACCGCCTCCAGCTCCCGCTTCGTGATCTTGCCGTCCCCGTCGCAGTCGAACATGTTGAACAGGTCAAGCAAGGACACCTCATCAGGGAAGAGAAAAAGCGGCGCCTTTCCGTGGGCCGCTCGCAGGACGGATCTCGGCGTTGCGTGGAGGCCAGTCGCCGTCGAGTACTCTTCCGAATAAGAAGAAGCCGAGGACGAAGAAGAGGAAGAAGACGCGTTCAAAGCGTCTGCTCGACCGATGGCGCGCCTGCCCTTCTTCTTGTTCTTTGCGGCGGCCGCGGCGGCGTACTTCTTGAGAGAGCTCAAGAAGGCATCCACTCGTAGCTTCATTTCGAGGCGCGGAAGAAGAAGAAGAAGAACGAATAAGAGAGAGAGAGAGAGAGAGAGATATTTGGGTGGGGTGGGGGGAAGAGAAGGGGAGAGGAGAGAGATATAAAAGCGGCGAGGAGAGAGAAGAGTGGGAGACGGCGGTGAGCTTCGAGGAAGCTTCGTGGGTGGCACTGTCGCATTGATTTGGCATGCTTTTCAATGGCATTGATGTGAAATAATGGTGTTTTACCTACGTGGACACAACATATTTCCTCTTTATATTTGAATATTATATATGTAATTCCAAAAATTTACATTTCTCATGTATTTGGCTTTATTTCTTTTCCCACTGGAATGGTTATGTTTAATTTTGAATTGACTATCAAACTCATGATATATATATATATATAGTTAGTCAAAATTAAAATTTTGACTGCTCTCTCTCTCTCTCTCTATATATATATATACTGATAGACATAAATTTTTTTATAAACATTGTAAGACGAGAAATATGTAATTGTTTCGATGTTTTCAATACCGGTAGAGGTCATTATTAATTGATCTAGTTTTATTTTATGATTGATAGTTAATTTAGTGGGTTTTTTTCTTACGGTAACGAACCTGGGCCCAGCGGAAGGTGGGATGGGCCGACTTAATTTTGAGATTTTGATCACCGCAGGTGATTGCAACAAACAAAAGTTTAAGGGTTTGAAGGTAAAAAAGTTTATGGCTCTGGGATCCGGTCACCACAGGTGAAACTAACAATGTCGGATTCAAGGGTTTGAGGATCAAAAATTTTTTTTTTGGGCCTCTTTGTCGTCCGTCCAGCTAGCGGTAAGCTCACTGGACGGTCACCGTAGGCGTGCTCGGGGATGAGGAGTGACTCGAGGCTCGACCCGTTCTTCTGCACTTATCATCTCCTTCTCCGAGGAAGTGAAGCCGCCGGTCGCTCCTTGCACCACCGCTCTCAGTGCGAGGGCCCATGGCGCCGCCCAAGAGCAAGGGCGACGAGAAGATCCTGAGCTACCTCGACGTGGTTATGAGGCGATCCGACCACATCATCGAGTTCTACTCCGCCCACCTCGCCTCCCTCTCCCCTTCCCCGCGCGCCCTCCTCCTCCCGCCCTCCATCTCCTTCTGGCCCACCAACTGCCCCGATCCCCAATCCCTCCACCAGTCCGCCTCCCCGATCGGGACCTCGTCCTCTTCCTCGTCAACAGCAACCTCGACGTCACCGTCACCGGAGCCTCCTCGTCTACTGCCGGGAGGCCGGCGAGTTCTTGCACCACGACAGCTGCCGCAGCGCCAATCGGTGTCATGCGGAGCAGCTTTTCCATGGCGTCAGCGGGTTCGTCGATGATGGCGGCGAGCCCCCGCGGTTCACGCCGCAGCAGACCAACGCGCACGACTGCGGGTTGTTTGTGATGGCCATCGCCAAAGTGGTCTATGACTGGTATGTCGCCCGTGGCGGGTGCGCGGACGGGGAGGACAGGTGGTTCGCCGCCTTGAAGGAGGAAGTCGATGCTGATGCGGTGGATAAGCTGAGAGACGAAGTTTTGAGCTTGATGGAGCCTTGATTCTCTTGTTACTTGCCTTTACTTCAGCTTGCTGCTTTTGTCCTGCAACTGATGCATGAATGCCTGGAGTTAATAGCAGCGGTGTGCCGGTGCCCGTCTCCGTCAAAAATGATTCCCCCGATCATTGTCCCGTACGTGTGACCATACGTGAAGTCGTTGTAGGGCGTAATGCCAGCCTCCAGAAGCCCGTCCCTGACCGCCGACTGCCACTGAAGCATCGGCGGCTCGAAAGCTACCGTCTTCTCCACCCACCGGTAGGACTGGTTCATCAACGCTCCGTCCCAGCCGCCGTCCCTCACGTACTCGGGGCTGGCGCGCGTGTAGAATCTTGCGTTGAGGTAGCTCCCTCCCCCGAGCACCCGGGCGCGCGCGTTGATGACCCCGTCCTCGGAGAGAAAGCGTTGGGAGGGCGAGGTGTCGGCCAGGTTCTGACGGCGAGCTCTATTCTGCTGTATAATTCTGTGGTTGGAGGCAGGGTTACTCGTTAGGTGCCCAATTGGGCCCAATAAGCCCACATTAAACCGTTAGGTGCTCAACTGTATTAAACCGTTAGGTGCCCAATTGGGCCCAATAAGCCCACATTAAACCGTCAGGTGCTGAATTGTATTAAACCGTTAGGTGCCCAATTGGGCCCAAGAAGCCCACATTAAAAAGGAAATGTCGTTCTCATCCAACTACCTTTCATTTATTACACAGCTGTCGCACGAGCGGTGGAAGCCCAAAGTCGCCCACCTCCTCCGTTCGCACCGGCAGAGGGGGGGCGATCATGGCGTCCATCACGGTCCCAAACCCCCTTCCATCTCCCGAGCAAGACGCCCAGGATCTGAGGAAAGCCTTCCAAGGTAACCATGCGATGTGCTCCAGCTTCATGTTGAGCGGCGTGTATCGTTATTCTTAAGGCCACTGATGTATGCGAAGGGTGGGGAACGGACGAGAAGGCCATCATCGGGATTTTGGGCCACCGGAAAGCGGCGCAGCGCGCTACGATCTCTGAGACTTATGCTCGCTTGTACGGTGAATCACTCCTCCAACGCCTCCACTCCGAGCTCTCCGGCGACTTCAGGGTAATTTCTCGTTATGCCTTCCAACTTGAAGAATGGTGAATCTTTTGTGGTCTTGATTGCAATTTTTAACTGGATTTTTTGTAAAATTTTTACTATGTACCGTATGGGGCGATTCACTTGCTCGTGTAAATTCCAATGCTGTTTCAAGATTGGAGTTCAATTCAGTATTGTATGGGGTAAATTAGGTGGCTTTGGAGGAGCGCGGTGACATTATTATCTTCAATGACTATCGAGAACCTTGACCACTACAATGTTCATAATCTATTAACTTATGGCTGGAAGAAACAATAATTTATACCATGATCTGCGGGAACATGTAGTTTTAATGTTACATCATGTGAGATCTGTGGAAGTATGTGGTTGCTAGGAGAATTAGAGTGCTATATGACCATCCGGATCAATCAAATTGAAGAATGAAGTTGGAGAAGAAATCGATTTTCATCGTTTCAACCTCATGGAGCCTCTGATCTTTCTCTTTATTCAAAGTTTCAAGATGTCCGGTTCTACTCTGGAAAATTGTTTGGCAGTTCTGTGACATCAATTTTTTTCTTTCTCTATGTTCGCATTTGGGAACTTCATTCTGATGTGCTATAACTTGGATCGGTCGAAAAAGAAAAATGTAACCGATGTTTTAGGAACTGACAAGTTCTTTTGTTTCTCTGTTCGGTTGCGAACCCTAGTGCTGTTCCTAATTCTCATGATTAAAGAAAGGGCATAGACGAAAAACTTAGCTACAGGAAAGTATCAATTGCTGATTTAGCGGTCATGGGCTATAATTGTTTCAATATGTACAAGTTGTAAAAGTCATGCAGAACAAGTTCAGGATTGAAGGTTTTCAATTTTGAGTAGGATATTTGTTCTTGGGTCATCACCAATTACAAGACATATTTAACAAACGTTCGGGTACAGTTGTTTGTTGTTGGACCAAATCTGGTAATAAGAAAGCCATCTCGTATTTTCTTACATCTTGAAGTAAACCCAGAATGTATTTGTTTTGTGGTACAGGGTGCTGTGATGTTGTGGACGGCAGACCCTGCAGAACGGGATGCCAAGCTCGCACACAAAGCACTGAAAAAGAGAGATGATCGGCATGTTTGGGTGATCATAGAAGTTGCCTGTGCATCATCTTCAGATCATCTGATGGCTGTCAGAAAGGCATATCATTCCCTCTTCTCATCATCTATCGAAGAAGATGTAGCTTTCGAGTTCTCTGAAACGAACCCCCTCAGACAGGTAGTTGAGATGCATGATTTTAATGTAGATGTACTCGCTTACTTTAATGTCACAAGCTGGCGGAGTATTTGACAGGAACAGTTCGTGCCATTTCGCTTCTGTGCAGTTGTTGGTTCAACTAGTGAGCTCATATAGGTATGATGGCGAGCATGTGGACGAGGAGATAGCGAAATCTGAGGCAGCTGAGCTCCATGACGCCATTAGAAGAAGCCATGCGGAAGTCATTCGCATACTAAGCACAAGGAACAAAGTTCAACTCAAAGAAACTTTCAAGCATTACGAGCAAAATTTTGGAATAGCCATCGATGAGGTGCTTAGAGCAACGAGAAAAGGAATTACAAAATACACTAGGCTATATTTTAGAAATTCATGAATAATAGATTTCAACAAATAAGATCCAGATTAATAGTTCTATAGGTGACAATTATGGTGAAACCTAAAAGCAATATCCAAAACTTCTGCTTGCTTCAAGTATTCGGTTGAATTGTTTGCTGTTATTCTCTTTCAAATGTTTCATGATGTTTAGCGAGTTAAAAGATTCATACTCAACATTCTTAATAATTCGAACAGGACATCAACAATCAAGGCGGCAGCCAATTGTTCTCAATGCTTAAGGCTATTGTTTGGTGCCTGACTTCCCCCGAGAGACACTTTGCGGAGGTGATGTCACAAGAACTCTAACCAAAAATGTGTTTTTCTATATTGTTTCGTTATTTAAAATACTTGTTGTTCTAGGTGATAAGATCTTCAATCTTGGGACTCGGAACAGACGAGGCCTCTCTCACAAGATCTATAGTAAGTCGAGCTGAGATCGATATGAAAAAGATAAAAGAGGAGTATAAGAAGAGATACCGAACCACTCTGAATGATGATGTTATCGGTGACACTTCTGGATATTACAAGAGTTTCTTGCTTGCATTGGTAGGCAGTGCGGACTCATGAAGCAGAGTGTAAATGTTAATTGCTATAATATTTATAAAAATGTTAATTGCTATATTTATTTATATATAATATTTATTGTGAGCCCGACGGAACCATTAAGCTCTATCCAGGGTGTGTTATTATAATTATGTAGTTTTGAGTGTCATGACATTGCATCTTATAATGTGTAATCAATGTTCTCTCTAAGTCTTACTGTTCCCTACTTTTATTTTATGGTTTTAAGTAGATTTTGCTCTCTTTTGATGTGGAATATGAATCATATTTCAGTTTTGTAGTAGATCACTACGTTATATAAATGTTTATGTAATTAATATGTACATGTTCTTGTAAGTTCTCATGTTGATTTCACATCCAAATAAAATATAAGCCATGAGGTTTATGCTGTAAATGCAATAAAATATAATTTTTTTTTTTACAAAAAAAGTAAGTTTATGTCCTTCATCTTTTACCTATGTAATGTTACAATATTGTATGCTGCCTTCGAAGTCAACTTTTCTTCATGCAGTTTGGGTGTTTTACAAAGTCAACGCAAAGCTCTTCAGCTCAAATCATGATGTGATGTGCTGCCTACTTGGGAGAGATTTAAACGCAAACCGGAGAAGAGAAGACGACAGACACTTGGTGGAGTCTCAATCACAAAGCCCACACATTTGGCAACGCAAGGCCCACCTGCTCGAGAAGATGAGGCCACCGCCGCACACGTTATCTAAAGCGGATGGGAAGAAAGCACAGCGACCATCCCCCTCCGCCGCAGCGAAGATGACCACCTTGAAGCACCCGGTCTATCCTGGAAGCTGCAGCAAGACCTCAAGAATCATCAACGCAGCCACCACCTTCTGTTGCTCGATGCAGCCCTCCACCAAGAACATAAAGGTGCCCATCTCCCTCTGTTGTCCTGCTCCTCCGGCCTCGGTCTCGCCGGAGTTTGCAGCAAACTGAGAGCTCGTGTTCGATGGCAACAGGTGGTGATCAACGGTGCGACCAAGGAGATCGGGAGGGCTGCCATCGTCGCCGTGACGAAAGCCAGAGGAATGGAGATTGCCGGTGCCGTGGATACCAATTTGGTAGGGCACGATGCAGGAAAGGTGCTCTCTCTCTCTCTCTCTCTTGATTACTGGTGTTGTGCTCTGTATGTTACGATGGATGGTTTTTGTTTTCCAGTTGTGTGGCATGGAAGAGCCTTTGGAGATTCCAATTCTCAATGATCTGACCATGATTTCAGGGTCCATAGCGCAGGTGTTTGCTTCTTGATCTCTGTGATGGTGTCTCATCATCTGCATTCGTCTTCAAATCATCCTTCTTTTTCTCTGATAAGAGAAGCACCATTTGGGTTTCATTTGCTGTTTAGACCAAGGCAAATGGAGTCGTCGTCGATTTCACACACCCCGGAAGCGTCTACGACAATGTCAAACAGGTAATCCATCACCTTCAAACAGCATTAACCTGGAATGGCCACCCTCGAGTCGTCTTCCCGGTAACTGCAGGCAGCGGCCTTCGGCTTGAGGAGCGTCGTGTACGTCCCGGATATAGAACTGGAGACGGTGACTGCACTCTCTGTCTTCTGCGAGAAGGCGAGCATGGTGAGAGCTTGTGCAGGATGAAGTAGTAGCAGCATTCGCCGGTTTGATGCTTCTTGAGATCACCGGAGGGCGGGTTGGGTTCTGACATGTCTGTCTCCTGTTGTTCTTGCAAGGGTTGTCTTGTTGCTCCAACGCTGTCCATCGGCTCTGTTCTCCTCCAGCAAGCAGCACTCCAAGCTTCCTTCCACTACAACAATGTGGAGATTGTTGAATCGAGACCTGATCCATCTGTAAGCAACTTTACTGTATCATTTACAGCAATTAAATGCTTAGATTATAAGATATATGATAGAACTAATTGGATTCTGATTTTAGTATTTGTCAATAGAAAAGAAGTTCATATTATAATAGGATTCCTTAGGGGAAGATCTTGATGGAAGGAACTCCCCTGATAACTCATCGTAGACCCTCTGCTCTCGTCTATAAATTGATAGAACCTCTAGGGATCTAGATACAGTTGCATCTAAGAAAAGCATCTCACAAGCATCGATTGAGAGATTACAGTTTCTCTCTCAACCTCCCTAAGTCATCTTTCTAAGTGGTCCTGTGAAAGGATAAGAAGAGAGGAGAAGGAATCTAATTCCTCTTGCAGATTGATAGCGACATTGGATCTAAAGAAGGTACTCAGATCATACAAAAATCTTTTCTCTTCTTTTTCAGATGACATCAAAAGGTATACATCGTAAAATCGATCTATTGTTATTTGATTTTATTACAGGAAGCATGATTATAGATTTTATGCTTACACTATCGACCAATAAATAATGTTATGAGCCACGTATTCATTTGTCTAATATTAGAAGTGATAGAATTCAACAGATCTCCGCAGCCGTGAAACTTTTTTCTATTTACGCAACTTTTGGGTGAGTAATTAATGCAGATTTCACAGTCTGAGTTCAACAAATCGATTGTGGCCATCTGCATATAAAAGTTGCCGCATTGCCAAACCAAACCAGTTTTCTGCCCAAGTAAACCAAAGTTGTTTCGATTGCAACATCTTTGAGCTACTCGATTAACATCTGCATTGACTTGCTTGATTTGGACAGGATCTACCATCACCAGAAGCAGTCCAAATTGCCAATAATCTCACAGATCTTGGCCAAAGATACAATCGGGAAGACATCTCGACGGACAATCCAGTAAGCACCAACAATATATTGATTTCACTACAGCATTATGGAACTCTTTATTTTATTATGCACTGGTAATTCTTAGCTCCCGTGGACACAATAGTATATTATTCACCCAAGGTATGCAATTTCGAATGGTATCACCTGGTATGGGCGATACGTACCGATCCGATAAGATACCGATACACGGACCGTTCGTTATCGGGCAATATCGTTTTTTATTTTTTAATAAAAAAAATTATTATTTTTTATTTTTTTAATATGCGAGCGACGCCGTTAGCGTTTCGCAACGCCTTCTCGAGGCGCATATCATAGGTGATATATTCTCGAGTTTTTTAATATGAAAGCAAGACGTTGTTGGATTTAAAGTAACGCTTCTCGAGACGATACAGGAAAGGACATATAATCTTGAGGTGAGGTGACGCTTGATGAGAAAGAGGCAATATATATATATATATATATATATATATATATAATATATATATATATATATATATATATATATATATATATATATACCGAACGGTACATTGAAATGTACCATTCGGTATACAATAAGTATCATACCGGAGAAGTATCGAAACTCCGGTATGATACGAAATTTCAGACACTGCATTCACCAAAGCTTGATATAACTCAGCAACCTTCTTCTTTTGCTCCGTGGAACCTGAGAAACAAGTTAAAAGAATAAATGCTCAAGCTCTTGTTGTTCTCCCAAACTATAACCGAAAACATACGGAGAAATTAAGATAGCACCAGCAAAGATGGAGTTTTCTGACAACTTACTCATAGCAGGCATGGCATTCATATCAACAGATGCACGTAGTTTTCGTGTCTTGCTCCGAGAAATGGTCTGATGAATCGAGTGTGACTTCTGTTATCAGGCAAGGGGGCAGGTTCTGGGCGAAGATGGAGTGCGCGTCCACAGCATGGTTTTGCCGGGTCTAACTTCGACCACAACAGTACACTTCTCGGGTCCCGGGGAGGTATGCTTGTGTTCTTTCCGCACACAATTTTGTTGTAGTGCATCATCAGGCAGCACAAGAAATCCAAATGGCTCTGCAGGTTTACTCCGTGAGACATGATGTCACAAACGTTCAGTGTCTCATGCCAGGCCTCATCTTGGCCATCAGAAAGGTGGTTCGCTTGAAGGTATTTGGAAACAGCAACTCATTAGTTTTATTATGCGAGCGCAGAGATAGAACGTCTAACCGGAAGGTCGTTGTTGCAGAACTTGATCTATGGCCTGGAGAAGTTCTTGTAGCAGCAGCGGAGTTGTTCACTAAACATGAAGAAGATGAATTGCTTAGACAGTTCAAAGAGCATAAACTTCACCAAACATTGGAATGAATGCAAATAAAGTCATCAACTCCTTGCAAATCAAAACAACAAGAGCACGATGTCAAGGAAGGAAGGGTACCTTTGAACCCGTCTGTAGCCTTGCCTTCAAAATAAATATAATCTTCGTTGCATGTTTGATTCTACCAGTTCAATTTAATTTTTTTTTTTAATTTTATCTGAAACAACATTCCATTTGGCGATCAAGAGAGTAGGAAGACAAAAAAAAGATCTTTACTTATGAAATCATCATCATGAGAATTATTTGCTACTACATACAAACAAATTTTCAACTGCAGACTAGCATCAGAAGAAACCTTGGATGACGATAAACCGGAACGAAACATTTGATGTACGATCGAGAACACAAAATTCTTGTCAACGAAGCCATTTTGATACTCACTACCAAATTTCTTGATTCCTCTTCGACTATGCCCCTTTTTTCTTGTGCAAATGCTTAACTTCGCCACCCACTACAAGTTGACGTCCGCAAGACTTGGCTTCCGGTCTACATCATTCTCTTGATGTGCGCAGGGAGGAGGCGGTGAATTAGTTCAGGAGAAACACCTTCGAGCTCTGCATCAAACACATCCGAGTGAGTTGCAAAAAAAAAAAAAAAAAAAAAAAGAAAACAGCCGTGCCGTATAACCTTGCCCCGTGAAATTAAACAGAGGAGGAAGCGGCTGGGCATTTGGCAGACGTGTGTTGGGGTCCCTCAACTCGTCAAAAAATGGGTGGGCACATGCCTCCACCTGCATAATCCATGGAAATAAACATCTTTTACATTTGTTTCTCGCGGAAAAGAAAGTGCATTCTTAGTTCCATGAGGTGATTTGAAACATGACCAGATACATATTATTTTTCATATTCCTATGCATAATTCCAACAAGAATCAAGCTTATTGAAAGAACTGTTTTTAATCCAGTCCATGTTTAACCAAGCCAAGGATGACACAGAGAGAAAACATGGAAGCTGACACAGCTGTTCACCAGAAGAAACAAGATCCAAGTTGTAGATCTTCTCTTGACAAAAGTGTGAAGGGAGTCAATTGAGGTCACAGCACAAAAAAATTGTTCGGTGGAAAACAGAGTATGTGTGCACCAAGATGAAAAGAACACAAGAACATGGACCGACGTAACATTGCA
The DNA here is from genome assembly GCA_023547065.1 of Musa troglodytarum. Taxonomy (NCBI): domain Eukaryota; kingdom Viridiplantae; phylum Streptophyta; class Magnoliopsida; order Zingiberales; family Musaceae; genus Musa; species Musa troglodytarum. The sequence goes on along the minus strand of CP097510.1, from coordinate 60,796,462 downwards.
AAGGTATCCATAGACCATGCTGTTCTAATCAACAGCTTTTCTTACCCCTAGGAAGTTATATATATATATATATATATAGTTTACCAATAGCACAACCCTTTTAATAAGACTCAAGCAACTTCAACAACAAACAACCGGGCATGCCTATGCTGCCTAAAACCACTTATCAGGTGAGGAAGAACAGCTTTACAAGAAATAGCTTCATATAAAGTGAAAAAAAAGTTATGCGAAATCGAAGTTCAGGTGATGTTAGATGATACAACAATCATATATAGAAAAAGAACTAAAAAGCTGTAATTGATGTGACAAAAGAGATCCAATCAGCACAGGCAACCGGTTAAGATTATCTTACCGCAGTGCAGCGCAAATTTGGTGAATACTGGAGTAACCTTGACACAAGATCAACAGCTTCGGGGGGCATTCGTTTATGAAAAAGCTGCATATGAACTCAGTCATTTAACCGTCAAGAACCGATTGTTCGGTTCATTATAAGAAGATCCATCTACTGACCTTGTGCCATGGATGGGCTTTTATCTGAGGAAATTTAAACTCAGTATAACTTGGATTCATGCACTTAATTTCTTCTCGTGTTGGGGTACCTAATATCTATATAGCAACAACATGTTAAAGATGAGATCACTGAAAGAATAATCTTTGATAGATCAACCATGCACACACATCCACCAGGGAATCCAGAATATAAAACCTTGAGAATCTCCACAAGTTGATTGGCACCGCTTTCCCCAGGAAACAGAGGCTGCAAAAACAAGTTCTTGTTGAAGTAAAAAAATTGAGTAGCACAAAGCTGCAGAGATAAAATTGAAAGTGGAGAAAACAAATGTGGCAATTTTGTACCAAAGTGATGTTGTAACTTGATAAGGCAATATCAAAGAGGAAAAATGAGATGAACATGAAATATAACAAATTAAAGAGCCAATTCTTACTTTACTTATGGTAATTAATTGTTATATGTCATATAGTAATTTTGATTTAAAAAAAAAAAGAAGCTGCATCATAGCCCCCCTACTCCCTTTCATTTGCCCTCACTAAAAGAGAGCCTATATCTCTTCTAATGTCAGCGATGTTCAAGAATCACTGGTAACTCCATTTAACTAACACTAATCGATAAGAATTTGGAACCTTAAAAGAACTAAAATTTTAACAAAACTGAAGCATGTGAAGCCATGAAGAATCCCCTAACAGCTTGTTGGCACATGGGGTTATAATAGATTAAAATGATTGTAGTCTTTACATAAATGTTCTAAATACCAAAATGGAGGCACAATAGGAAGCATAATTGCTGAACATTCAAGTTCTCATAAATTGTAACATGTCGATATAAAACTTTCTGCAGACTGTTCCAGTCTAAATAATGTAAAACTAAAATGGCATCTCTTGGCTGGTCTAGTTACATGTAAAGTGGTTATTAGGGATTTAGCCACCCATGATATGTACAAAACAGGAAGTTTTACTTAGAAGCCAGTAATTGCCATTTGTAAGTCAAATATTATCCCAAAATCTTGGGAAAGAAAGATCTCAATTTCAATTACCAATACTTTGGGGAGAACTTACGCAAATTGTTCTAAGTCAGAAGGTACTAACAAACTTATAGCATGATATGTGATGATTTTTTTTAGGACTACATTTATATAGATTGGGTTGGAAATTTTGGTTGGCAACTTTTCATATGCAAAGACATTTCAACTGTTTCCAAGGTGTAACAATTAGTTTATGCCTTCATGGTAAATATACTTCATTGACATACCATGTCTCCAATGAACATCAAAAACCTCGTTAAAATATAAATTGAGGAATGACATAATTGACTATATTCTGACGAAGGCTAAGGCAGGAGCATGGACCCTCAATTTGAGACTCGGATTAGTAATCAATAATCTACGGGCTATGATGACTTAAAGCATCAGAATCATAGTAGTTGCCATGGCAGTCATAAAGGCACCATGCAGGCTGCCAGCCACAGCCACGATGGGTGCTATTGTCACCGCTGAAACACAAAGTTGTGCTCCATATTGGATGTTAACGTATTTTTTTTATTCTTGATACTCTTTCATTGGCAAACAAGGAAAAACGATTCTAAAAAATGGAGAATTTGTGGTCCATTCCAATGCAGTCACTATTTTCTCTAAATTTATAGCTCAGGACATAGAAAAATAGAGTTATTGAGTAAGAAAAGGAGAGTTGCAGATATCATTTGATTAGAAATATATAAATCAGATGTCTGCAAGATATTAGTGCTTTAAAAACGTCAGTAAGTGAAGATGCATAGTGCGCCATTCAAATCATCACAAAAAAGGAATTTCAAGATGGTACTCTATTTAAAATCGTATGGCATTGAAGACTAGAACAAATCAACTGAAGCATCTAATGCAGGGTGCTTTAAAAGATTGCATGAGTGTATCAACTAACAAAAACATTTACCTTCCCTATGAGAAACTCGGCTAAAACACAACCAGTAGACCACATGTCAATAGCAGTGGTGTATTCTGTAGCTCCAAAAATAAGCTCAGGAGCTCTATAGTACCGTGAACAAATGTAAGATATGTTAGGCTCCCCTGGAACCTGAAATCAGATGTTTAGCCAACAAAGCTACAAAAACATTGTGAGGAAAAAAAAAAAAAAGATTGCATTACAAAACACAAGCTAGCCAACATACCAACTTCTTGGCACTTCCAAAATCACAAAGCTTTACTTGATGAGTATGAGGATTCACCTGTAAAATTATCCAAAATAGAAAATAAGTTATTTGGAAAATGCATTTAACATGACACTTTTAATATATAGAATCCATCAGGTTTGACAATAGAGAGCAATAATTTTGATCACCAATCAGAAGTTCAAGAAAAAAAAACAAAAGAAAAATCTGGCTAAGGAAACAAATGAAATTTGATAGGACCTCACCAGACCAAAGTACATATATCTCATTCTTACCAGTATATTTTGTGGCTTGATGTCACGATGGCACACCCCTAGAACACGATGGATGTAAGAAAGAGCACGACAAATCTACACCAATAAACATGCAATCCTTAATACTTGGTCAGGAAAAGATTAAAGATATAGAACTTTTGAAATAAAAGAATTATTGCAGACAGCCAAAAGAAATAAAACACATTGCTTTTCTCTATGTTCACCTGGTAAGTATACAATTGAACAAAAATAAGAGGCATGTGATGGTTCATCCGGCTATAATACTTTGCAACACGATAAACTGTTTCAGGAACATATTCAAGTACAAGGTTGAGGTATAGCTCATCTTTGTCGGTGGTTGAAAAGAAATGGTGCTTCAGCTCAACTACATTTGGATGTTTAAGTTGTTGCATAATTTGGAGTTCCCTGTTCTTGTATCTTTTATCCTGTAGAACTTTCTTAATTGCAACTGCTTCCCCTGTTTCCACAAGCTTAGCCTGATGCAAGAAAAAGCACTATTGGACTTCCATCAATCATGATATGGCACCGTAAGTAAATCTGAGGTTTACCAAGAGGGAATTAGTTTTAGGTACCTGAAAAACCATACCAAACGAACCAGTGCCAACCACACGCTCTGCCATGTATGATATTGTCTGCAATCGAAATGGCAACGATGAAAAAATTAATTATCTGGGTTCCTGGTTCGTATTTAATGGATTATTCATTGCATATCCAAAAACTGAGGCAAACTTATAAAAAAAATGAATAGCAACCCAAGATTAGAACAAGTGAACTAATATTTTCAATTTACAATTAGGTACAATTAGATCCAAGAAAACCAATGTTGCAGGTAGAACAAGAATGCCAAAAGAAAAGAACACCCCATCGGGAAAGGCTCCCAGTCTAAGAAGTCAAGTTGTGCAGCCTTGCTCCTGCAAGGAGAGGTGCCATTCCAAGAGCAGAACCTTGGTCACCTGAATTGCAAAAATGAGAACTTACCATGACACCAAGCCCACCCTCTAGAAAAAAAACAACAACTTCCATCAGTCCTAAACTTATACAAACAACATCAACGACAGGTCTTCACAACTAATTTTGGGTCACACAAACAGATCCCTTCAGGCATTTGGCTAACTAAGGTCAAAATCCGCTGATAATCTTAGACACCACATATCCTTAGTGTCTCTAACCAAATAAACAACAAAAAGATAAGTTCAACGCCAACAAACCCATGAGCTCAGAGAACAGTGCATGTGAAAGAGCAGTTCTTAATCTGTAAGGATGTAAAAGATTCAGATTTCAGGAAAATAATATTTACCTGTTTTGGCTGACCATTTCGACCACCAATTGTTATTACAATTGTCTGACCAGTCTCAGTTCCATTTCCATTTACCATAATCCCATCATTTTCCTGTAAAATCCACCATCATGAGTTGAGGTCTATAATAAGAAACAGTAAAATGGACAGATAATTCTTAGATAATGGACATAGAAACCAAAACATGATGACAAACCTTCTCATCATTGTCATTAACTTTATCAACTTTGATTGTCATATCATACATTTCCTTTGGGAGCTGATCAACAGTTGCTTCTTGAATTTTCACAGGAGGCTCAGAACTCGATGAGCTTGCATCAAAATTCATTTGATTCAAAGCTGAACAATGATCTAATTCAATAGATGTTTTTTCACTCATATGTGGTTCCATGAGGATTTTGCCTCCTCCATCTTGATCAACCTTTGTCTTTTTGGTTCCATTGTCCCCGACCTTAGTGAAGGTGCAAAAGGTCCATTAAGACAAAAAGTGAATAACAGAAGGAGAGTCAAAATGTATAAAAATACGATTTCTACATATATTAATACTGATCAGGTCATGTACAAGTACAGTGTCGGTCCAGAAAGTTATATCCTACTTATTACTGCTGGGAAAAATATTAAAAGAATGCTTTCTAGTTTCAGCATATTTTGAACGGTTGGATACAGCACATTGGTATCGTGTCAGATCAGTATATACTAGTCTGTGTGGTCAGTATAGAGCAGTACTCGAGACCATGATCATAATGAAAACTGCAATTAATTATAACTTCCAGCTCGCCATCTTGTCCTAAAAATTCATCCTCTTTCCTTTCTATATAGTTAACAATGGTGGACTCTATATCATCGGTGAAAGCTTGATCTTTCTTTCATCAAATTAAATTTAAAAAAATCAATGCCGACAAGAGAGGGGCTGCAACCTTCCTATAAGAGGTCCTAGAGAAAGTAAAACAGGTTCTCTCTATTTGCACTTCCCACAGAAAAGACTAAATAGTGATAGCTCTTTCCTTACAATTGCCAATTTATATATAAGCAGAGGGCAGTATTTCTATCAGTTCTTTGTCTAAAAATTGACAAAATTCGTGCAAGTTGTATCACTACTCATCAGCCTTAACTGATCATTTAGATCTATTCTTCTATATTACTTCCATTTTGTATATTAGCCAAGTCATTATATATACAACCACACAATTGTATACCCAGCCTTCCACTAGGGGGTTCATAAACAGATATCAAGAAACCTTCATAGCACTCTTCCCTTTTTCTTTCTTCGCAATGCTGTGTAGAATTTGTATTTGTACGTCACCATGCATGCTTTTGTAAGGGGGACTGATTTTGCACTAATGCCCAAGAAGTCGATCCTTAATGCCAACCAGAAAATTAAGCCTTTCAAGTGGAAGAAACTGACAAGAAGGCCATCATAATTATCACTTCATGCTTTATAAGAATCATACAATCAATGTGATAGAGGAATAACTAACCCAACATCAACAAGCAGAGGAAACATTTGCATTCGCTCTGCCAATCTTGACAAACAGAAGGTCTCGAGTTACAATTAAGGATTTCAAAATGTCACATTGAACCCAACCAACGTGTCCCAATTCAGCCCGGAAACAGATACTTGTCCTCGAGACCGGGCAAAGCCAGATGCATAAAAGCATTCAACATCGGCAACGCAGCTATTTAATCATCGTGGCCATCACGTCATGATTTTTTCCTGAAACAAATGTACAGTTTCCTTTCCATAACTTGCTCCAAAGTTGAGAAAAGAATTGTTTTGTTTTGTTTTGTTTTAGAGAGCAATTCGCAATAAATTAAGCAACTCCACCATAGCACGCTTGTTACTACAAACAGACAGCCTACATCGCATCAAATCCTTTAGCTAATCTGAATTATTTTGCTGATTAAAGACCACACCGCACTACCTTCCATAAATCAGAAAATTAGAACTTCCTACGCCGCCGGAAGTACCAATCAAAAGTGCCGTTAAACTAGAACATGCAAGAGAAACAACAACGAGGAAAGAAAAAGAACGCTTCGCTCCATGAGAAATCCACATGAAAGGGGAGGATGAGAAGGGATCAAAGCTCACAGGGTCCGAGGACGATGGCCGCCCCGACGCAATGCTCTTCAGCCGCCGCATCATGTGCATTGTTCCCTCCCCCTCCTCCCTTCTCCGTCTCAATCTATCGGCCTCCCCCAAAGAGAAACCCTCCCCCCTCTCTTGCCTTCCAGCGCAGCGGCACCGCGAGGAAGAGAGGAGAGAGAAGGTCGGATCGGATCGGGAATACGAACGGATCGCAACGCCGACGATGTCGACGATTGCTTCCTTTCTTCTCCCTCCTCTCGCTTTTTCTCTTTTCTTGGCCTCCCTCTCTTTTTCTTTCCTCCTCCTCCTCGCTTCTCTTTTGTCTTCTCTCCCGTTCTTTATTTAGCATTCGGTTTGGGTTGCTTGTATCAGTCAAAGCTACGAAGGCCAACAACCCCAATCATTTGGCCTCGATGACGCCCGCGCTCCGGTTTGCGTGGGGCCGATCTCGGCCGTTGATGCGCCTGCCGTCCACGACCGGACGTTGATATGGCGATCGTCGGATGCTCATCATGTGGCGATATCTCTCTCTCTCTCTCTCTCTCAAAATAATACGCAATATTTGATTTATTTGATACATCTTTAAATCGAATTCAGTATGAATTGAAGTAAGTAATTAAGTCTCCGAATCTTAATCTCTATATAGGTCTGACAGTATCATGCTCAATATACGATTTCTAGGATATTCGATGAATGAGGGGCTATAGATATATGGTAATTAAGGATAGATATTTCTAATGGATTGGATCCCTCTATATCGTTTGAGGACTATGGTGTAGTGACATAGTATATCTGTAGTCGATGAGTCAAATGAATTATTATAGAGATAGTAATTCACTGAGTCAGAAGGAGTTTTAACATGTACAACTCACGGTCAGCTCGATATTATTGAATCTCAGATTTTGATGATGAAATCAATTGATAGAGTTTATGATCTAATCTACATTTTAAGTAACGCAGGACTAGCTTCAATCATGGAGAGATAATTAAAGCAGGAAGAATCAATGTTGAGCTAGAGTGGAACATGTCAGCAGATTGGACGTCGAGCTGGAGGATCGGTCGATGTATTAGCAAAAGGCTTCATGGCATGAGTTCGGGCATCAGGCCAAGAAGAACAGACATTGTACCAAGAAGATCAGAGTTGCGAAAGTCAATATGCTAATTGAACAATACGCCACAAGAGAGAATGATACACCGAAGGGTCGGAAGAAGCACGAGATGAACCAATGATATGTCGGACAATATTTGATTAATGCTTTGTAATAATTGTCCAGATTAAAGTAATTTTAGTTGTAATTGGGTTAAAATTAGGCCAACTCAATTAGGAACCAACTGGGCCCGAATCAGAATTATTTTAGGCCAGATGAAAGGCCCAAACAATAACTTGGAGCCACGTTAGGCAGTGGCACCACCAGAGTTGGTGGTGGAACCGCTTAAGGCTCAACCTCTCAAACTAAAGTCTGGGTGCTGGTATCATCAGATTGGACGATGGTACTACTTAGACACAACCTCTCAGATTGTCAAGTAGTGATACTACCAGATTAGGCAGTGGTACTGCACAGTGTCATTGCTACAAGCGATAGTATCGCCCAACACAGGCGATGGTACTGCTAATATCCCGAAGTCTCAAGGTGTTTAAATTTTAGCTCATATTCTTGAAATTATTTAGGGTATATAAATACTCCAGCTATTCTTGTTTGGAATAACAAGAATTGAGTAAGAAAAGAAAACAAAAACTCTGTGATTCTAAGTATATAAGTCCCCCCTCCTAGAACTTCAAGTTAGTCCTAACAAAGATATATGAGGAAACATTTATAAAAAAAATAATTATAAAAAGATAGTTGGTTTTTGCCCATTGACATATCACATATATTAAAAATACTGTACAAGCTTACTATTAAGAATACTCATTTAACAAAACACTATATCATATATACTAAAACACTATAAAAGCTCACTATCCAAAACACACATTTATCAAACTAGTATATCACATATACTAAAATACTGTGAAAGAAAACTATCATAATTTATCGAAAATATACATCACATATATCAATCAAACTCTTTAACACATATAATAAAAATTATAATACTATAAACTAACATAACTGCACAAATGATTAAAACATGATATCATAACACTATTAATCAATTCCAATGTAACCCAAAATCTATAATTGTCATGAATAACCACATCACCAATAATTTATCCTAAGAAAATTTATATCGATGCTTCTTTTATGAAATTAACAATGTAAGTGTCTCAACAATATAGTAGATCATAATAGCGAAAAATGAACTTCGCTGCCATCATTTTCAACAGTTGATTACACAATATCCAGTCGCATGTCCACTTATCACATATCTAAAAGTCAATCATAGATCAGGGCATTGATGAACTTAACAACAAAAATATAATAATCATTGTTATCAAATAAGATAAGAGATTATCTTAGTGATACTCATTTAACAAAACAATATATCACATATACTAAAATACTATAAAAGCTTACTATTCAAAATATATATTTAACAAACTAGTATATCACATATACTAAAACACTGTAAAAGACTACTAGCATAATTTATCAAAAATCTATATCACATGTAACAATCAAACTCTTTAACACATTAATAAAAACTATAATATTATAAACTAATATAATTGTACAAATGATTGAAATATTATATCACATATTCTAAAACACTATAAATCAATTCCAATGCAACTCAAAAACCATCATTGCCATGAACAACCACATCACCAATAATTCATCCTAAGAAAATTCATATAAGTGTTTCTTTCATGAAATTGATAACAAACAACACAACATACAACAAACAACACACAACATACAACATACATACATACATAACAAACAATATATACAACACATACTACACACAATACACACTCAATATACACTACACACAATATACACTACACACAATACACACACAATATACACTACACACACAAAACACACTACAAACAATACACACACAATATACACTACACACAATACACACACAATATACACTACACACACACACAAAACACACACTACAAACAATACACATATAATATACACAACACAATCTACACATAATACACAACATACACTACACACAAACACAATACACACTACACACAATACATAACATATACTATACATAATGCACATACACTACACACAATGCACACATAATATACATAACACACACTACACACAATACACACATAATATATACAACACACACTATACACAATACACAACATATACTACACATAATACACATACACTACACACAATGCACACATAATATACACAACACACTACACACAATATACATATACTACACACACATACAAAACACACAATACACAACATATACTACACACAATACACATATACTACACATACATACAAAACATATACTACACACAATACACACATAATATACACAATACACACTATACACAATACACACTACACACAATACACAACATACACTACACACACAAAACACACACTATACACTATAAACAATACACATATAATATACACAACACACCACACAATCCACACATAATATGCACAACACACACAATACATAATATACACTCCACACAATACACATACAGTACACACACATTATATACAATACACACATAATATATACAACACACACTACACAAAATACACAACATACACTACACACAATACACACAATATACATACACTACAGATACACACAATACACACATAATGTACACAACACACTACATATTATATAAAACATACATTACACACAATACACATACACTACACACACACAAAACATACACTACACACAATACACATATACTACATACACACACAATACACACATAATATACACAACACACACTACACACACATACAAAACACACACTACACACAAGACACACATAATATACACAACATACACTACACACAATATACATACACTACAAACACACACACACACACACAAAACACACACTACATACAATACACACATAATATACCCAACATACACTACACACAATATACATACACTACACACACACACACAAAACACACACTACACACATAATATATACAACACACACTACACACAATACACAACATACACTACACACAATACATTTGCTTTGTTATCTGACTTCAAATCTGCTTTCCCCAAGTGGCTTCCCAAGGTATGAGCGAAGAATAAACCATCATTATCATGAACAACCACGTCACCAATAATTCATCCTAAGAAAATTTATATCAGTATTTCTTTTATGAAAGTAACAATGTAAGTGCCCCAACAATAAAGTAGATCATGATAGAGAAAAATGAATTTCGTTGCCATCATATTCCATAGTTGATCACACAATATCCAATTGCATGTCTACTTATCACATATCCAAGGGTCAATTATAGATCAGGGCTTCGATGAACTCAACAACAAAAACATTATAATCATTGCTACCAAATAAGACAAGAGATCATCTTAGTGATACTCATTTAAGAAAATACTATATCATATATACTAAAACACTATAAAAGCTCACCGCTCAAAACACACATTTAATAAACTAGTATATCACATATACTAAAACACTGTAAAAGACAACTCTCATAATTTATCAAAAAATAATATCACGTATAGCAGCTAAACTCTTTAACACATATAATAAAAATTATAATACTATAAACTAACATAACTACACAAATGATTGAATATTGTACCACATATTGTAAAACATTATAAATCAATTCTAATGCAACCCAAAAACCAACATTATCATGAATAACCAAATCACCAATAACTCATCCTAAGAAAATTTATATCAGTGCTTCTTTTATGAAATTAGCAATATAAGTGCCCTAATAATAAAATAAATTATGATAGAGAATAATGAACTTCACTGCCATTATCTTCAATAGTTAATTACAAAATATCAAGTCAATATTGGTGTATATCTAATTATCACATATCCAAATGTCAATTATAGATCAGGTTATTGATGAACTCAACAACAAAAACACTATAATCATTGCTATCAAATAAGATAAGAGATCATCTTAGTGATACCCATTTAACAAAACATTATACCACATATACTAAAACATTATAAAAACTCACTATCCAGAAAACACATTTAACAAACTAGTATATCAAATATACTAAAACATTGTAAAAGACAACTATCATAATTTATTAAAAATATATATCAAATATAGCAATCAAACTCTTTAACACATATAATAAAAACTAGAATGCTATAAACCAACATAACTGCAAAAATGATTGAAATGTTATACCACATATTGTAAAACATTATAAATCAATTCTAATAAAACCCAAAAATTGTAATTTATCCTAAGAAAATTTATATCAGTGCTTTTTTTATGAAATTACCAATATAAGTGCCCCAATAATAAAATAAATCATCATAGATAAAAATGAACTTCGCTATCATCATCTTCAATAATTGATTACATAATATCCAATCGCATATCCACATATCACATATCCAAAGGTCAATCATATATCAGGGCATCAACGAACTCAACAACAAAAATACTATAATCATTGCTACCAAATAAGATAAGAGATCGTCTTAGTGATACTCATTTAACAAAACACTATAAAAGCTCACTATCCAAAATACACATTTAACAAACTAGTATATCACATATATTAAAATACTATGAAAGACAGCTATCATAATTTCTTGAAAATCTATATCACAAATAGCAACCAAACTCTTTAACACATATAATAAAAACTATAATACTATATAATAACATAACTACACAAATGATTAAAACATTATACCATATATTTTAAAACAATATAAAATAATTCCAATGCAAACCAAAAACCATCATTATCATGAACAACCACATCACCGATAATTCATCCTAATAAAATTTATATCAGTGCTCTTTTATGAAATTAATAATGTAAGTATATCAACTATAAAGTAGATCATGATAGAGAAAAATGAACTTTGTTTCTATTATATTGCATAGTTGATCACACAATATCCAATCACATGTCTACATATCACATATCCAAAGATCAATCATAGATCGGGGCATCGATGAACTCAACAACAAAAATACTATAATCATTACTACCAAATAAGATAAGAGATCATCTTAGTGATACTCATCTAAGAAAATACTATATCACATATACAAAAACACTATAAAAGCTTACCATCCAAAACACATATTTAACAAACTAGTATATCACATATACTAAAGCACTGAAAAATAACTCTCATAATTTATCAAAAATCTATATCACATATAGCAACTAAACTCTTTAACACATATAATAAAAATTATAATGCTATAAACTAACATCACTGCACAAATGATTGAAATATTATACCATATATTATAAAACATTATAAATCAATTCTAATGCAACCCAAAAACCATCATTGTCATGAACAATCACATCACCGATAACTCATCTTAAGAAAATTTATATCAGTGCTTCTTTTATGAAATTAAAAATATAAGTGCCCTAATAATAAAGTAAATTATGATAGAGAAAAATGAACTTCACTACCATCATCTTCAATAATTGATTGCAAAATATCCAATCAATATTGGTACATATCTACTTATCACATATCCAAAGGTCAATTATAGATCAGGGCATTGATGAACTTAACAACAAAAACGCTATAATTATTGCTACCAAATAAGATAAGAGATCATCTTAGTGATACTCATTTAACAAAACACTATATCACATATACTAAAACACTATAAAAGCTCATTATCCAAAACACACATTTAATAATTTAGTATATTACATATACTAAAACACTATAAAAGACAACTATTATAATTTATCAAAAATCTATATCTCATATAGCAACCAAACTTTTTAACACATAATAAAAACTAAAATACTGAAAATTAATCAAACTATACAAATGATTAAAACATTGTACCATATATTCTAAAACACTATAAATCGATTCCAATGCAACCCAAAAACCATATTCCATAGTTGATCACATCACTGTACAAATGATTGAAATATTATACCATATATTATAAAACATTATAAATCAATTCTAATGCAACCCAAAAATCATCGTTGTCATGAACAATCACATCACCAATAATTCATCCTAAAAAAAAATTATATCAATGCTTTTTTTTTTATGAAATTAACAATGTAAGTGCCCCAATAATAAAGTAGATCATGATAGAGAAAAATAAACTTTGTTACTATCATCTTCAGTTGATTACACAATATCCAACCAATATTGGCACATGTCTACTTATCACATATCCAATGATCAATCATAGATCAAGGCATTGATGAACTTAATAACAAAAACACTATAATCATTTCTACCAAATAAGATAAGAGATTATCTTAATGATACTTATTTAACAAAACACTATACAACATATACTAAAATATTATAAAAGCTTACTATACAAAACACATTTAACAAACTACTATATCACGTATACTAAAACACTGTGAAAGACAACTATCATAATTTATCAAAAATCTATGTTGCATATAGCAACCAAACTCTGTGACACATATAATAAAAACTATAATACTATAAACTAACATAACTATACAAATGATTGAAACATTGTACCACATATTGTAAAACACTATAAATCAATTCCAATGCAACCTCAAAACTCATCATTATCTTGAACAACCACATCGCCAACAATTCATCCTAAGAAAATGTATATCAGTGCTTCTTTCTTTTATGAGGTACCCATCAATAAAGTAGATCATGATAGAGAAACATGAACTTTGATGCCATCATCTTCAATAGTTTATTACACAATATCCAGTCGCATGTCTACTTATCACATATCCAAAGGTTAATCAGAGATCAAAGCATTAATGAACTTAACAACAAAAACACTATAATTATTGCTACTAAATAAGATAAGATATCATCTTAGTGATACTCATTTAACAAAACACTATATCACATATACTAAATACTATAAAAACTTACTATCCAAAACACACATTTAACAAACTATCACATATACTAAAACATGTGAAAGACAAACTATCATAATTTTTCGAAAATCTATATCACATATAGCAACCAAATCTATATCACATATAGTAGAGTTGATAGAGGTATTTAATAGACTCTTAAAGTGAACAATAAGATAGTCAAGTAAAACAAAAAGGTATCAAAGACAATTAATGCATGTTTACAAGATGTAGAATCAGATTTATCATGTTCTAGAGTTTATTTATCATGACTATATTTTTAAACAAACTATTTTTAGCTCATTATGTATTTTATAAAATGATTCAAGAGTTTTTCTTTATGTGATAAAGAAATTTTAGATGGGTCACTTATCTGATTTTTAAAAGTTATAAAGGTACTTTTACTTCTCAAATGGATCATTCTTCTACTTTTGATTCACTAGATTTATTTTATATTATCTTAAATGTCCTTTTCTTCTTTTAATTGAGTAAACTTTCTTCTTCTTCCTCACATGTGTTGTATATCATTTTATATGTCATCAATAACCCTATGAGTTTTTCAAGTGGAAGATCACTTGTATCTTTGATTGCTTCCTGAACTGTAATTATTTCTAGATCCTAATATTTTTGTAAGTGGCTTTCCTTGCCAGTTCAATGATAGAATAATTTTTATCAAAGAATTTTAATCCATTGATAGTATCTATAAATTTGATATACATGTAATACTTCTATTTAGTTTTACATCAGAAGTGGATAAGAATTTGAACTGATTTATATGGGCTTGATGGGTAATATCAATAGCTCTATGAATTCTTCAAGTGCAAGATGACTTATATCTTTGACTTATTGAATTATAATCATGTCTAGATCTCAACTTATTATAAGTTAATTTACTTGTCAATTCAATTATAGAGTATTTTTTATTAAACAATTTTAATCCATTAACTCTAATAATTGGTATGAGAGTTACCATAGTAAAGGGTATAATGAAAGGTTATGTCATGAGCAATCTATCATATGTGACTCTAAATGTCTATCATATTTTGCATTTAGTATCATGAATGTAGGTATTTTAAGTTTATTTTTCTTATGAGCAAAATACATTATTCATAGTTTTCGCTAATTGAACTCATTTTAACCTGTAGTATCATAAGTTGAGATTTTCTTAAATTTATATTTTTCTCATGAACAAAATAATATATTTATAGTTTTGGCAAATCAAAGCATTGATATTTCAATATTATTCCATTGACTTATAGTCTAATGGGTATATATCTACTAATATTGGTTTAAAAATATTAGACTATTAGTTCAAGCTTAACGAAGTTACTATATCACCAGTAGGTTCATTGAGCTTAATTTATCATAATGATATATTTCATTCTTCATTTGGATTTGAACCTTCATCTTGATATATCATGATCTTAAAATTTTTAGGACTTCTCATATTGTCTCTTACTCCTTTCTATAACAAGTCTTTTCTTTTAGTTTTTCATTCATTACACTCATAAAAGACTTATTATTAAAATTATAATTATCGAGAGCTCCTACTAAACTTCTCCAACTATTAAGTAAGAAGTTGCAAGAATATAAATCCACAACTCATATATCAATAAAGTTTTAATTTCAACTAATTCAGAAGATCTTAAAAATCATTTATAAACTCAATCATATTGGTTTTATCTTTTCATGTCAACTCAGCAAGTTCTTAACAATTATACAATCGAACTAGAATAGACTATTCAGTCATTCAAGTTTTTTCTTACATGAAATCCTCTATTTTTCTCCTTAGCTTATAACAACTATTTTTGTTCTCCCTTCTAGCACCTGCATTAGGGTTAGGATTGTATTTAAAATAAACCTGCATCCAAAACATTATATCACATATACTCATTTAACAAAATACTATATCACATATACTAAAACACTATAAAAGCTCACTATCCAAAACACACATTTAACGAACTAGTATATCACATATAAAGTATTTTTTACTTGTCAATTCAATTATAGAGTATTTTTTATTAAACAATTTTAGTCCACTGACTCTGATAATTGGTACGAGCGTTAACATAGTGAAGGGTGTAATGAAAGGTTATGTCATGAGCAATCTAACACGTGTGACTCTAAGTGTCTATCATATTTTACATTTAGTATCATGAATGTAGATATTTTAAATTTATTTTTCTTATGAGCAAAATACAATATTTATAGTTTTCGCTACTTGATAGGGGTATTAAGTATGACGAGACATCAGGTCTTCGGTCGTACACTCGGATGACGTCATCGCCCCTCCTGCGTCCCTTAACACCCGCGATTTGACCGCCCGACGTCGCTTCTCCTCAGCATCGCCCCAACTACCCGCCCAGTTGACCACGGCACCGACCTGCGAGGTCAGGCCCGTACGCCACCTGCAGACAGTCGGAAGCAGGCCCTTCGTCCGACCTATTTAAGCCGAACAGGTAAGATTGGGCAGGGGGACTGGATCTCGGATCTGGGATCTGGGGGGGCTTTTTCCTCTGAACACTTGCTCCACACAGAAACGGTCCGAGAGGTGAGTAGACTCGGACACCCCCGCAACTCACTCTGGGGAACGCCGGCCGACGGGCCAGCACACAAAGGATCTCTCTCTCTCTCTCTCTCTCTACATAACACTCACTCACTCCCATCCGACTTTGACTTGGGCGTCGGAGGGGGCGAGCTTCCGACCCGCCTTTGCTGCAGTCTTGCCCGAGGACCGAGGAGCGCGCAGCCGCCTTTCGGAGAGCTCGACGGCGCGTGCGAGCCATCGACGGGCCCGAACCGTACCGAGACGACCCCCGGTTTCTGGATCCCGCGCAGTGGGCCCCGGGGTCACGGTAAAAAGTTGTTTCCCCTAACAGATTGGCGCTAGAAGGAGGGCCTCTCGGTCGAAGGACCACCTGCTCCGCCCTTAACGACTCATGGACGAAAGGTCGTTTCCGGCTGGCACCTCGGCGGAGGTCCCGCGGACCTCCGAACCCCGGAGGGACGATCCCGCCGCAACTATAGATCGCTATTGGAATATCTTTAGCGACGCTGGGCTTTACCCGCCGAGTCGGGTTCCACCGCTTCCCCCCACCGTCACGGTGGAGGCTTTTCAGGACCTTTCCCAGCGTGTCCGGACCACATCTTGTCAGTCCTCCCCGCCTACTCGAGGGCGGCGCGGGCCTCAACTCCAAACTCTTTCCGGCATCATGAGGCGATACCGCCGGTACCATCTTCTCCGGCCTCCCACCGGTTCGGGGCGGAACCGGGCTCTTGAAAACCAGGGCGTCCCGCCCGAACTTCGGCGGTGTCTTGACTCAGCGGACCTATTTGGGCTCAGAATCCGGTCCATCGCCGCAGCGTCGAGGAGGTGCAAAGGGCGTCCGCAAGTCCAAAGAGGAACAGAGGAAGTGTCTCACTGAGTCCCGTTCGCGGCGATATCTGGGAATACCCAGTCCCCTTGAACTTCCGCCTCCCCTCCATCGACCTCTATGATGGAGTCAGTGATCCAGCCGATCACGTCGCCGCCTTCCGGGCTCAAATGGCCCTCTATGGAACTTCGGACGCCTTGATGTGCAGGGCGTTCCCCACCACGTTGAAAGGAACCGCCCGTACATGGTACAGTACCTTAAAAAGCGGGTCGGTGACATCCTTTGAACAGCTCGCCAAGGACTTCGAGCTACGCTTTTTGGCGTTTGCGTGACCAAAGCCTTCATCGCGCTCCTCACGGGGTTGAAGCAAAGGAGGGCGAACCCCTCCCCGCCGTGCGAAGGTTCACCACGGAGGTAAGGGAGTTGTCGGATGCTCACCCATCATTATTGGTGCGAGGCATTTATGATGGGACTCCGGCCGTCGAGATCTGGTCCTTGGTGGAGCGACCCCCATGTCCATCGCGGAGATGTTCCGGTGGCGAGTCAATACGTGGCGGCGAATCACGGATGTCGGGAAGGAAGGAAGAACGACCAAGGGCCTCCTAATCCATCCCGTCGGGGCCGACAACCGGCGGGAGTCCCCACACCAAAGCGCGCATGGGCGCCCGACCCATCTGCGGCCGAGCGCCACCTCCCCCTTGAAGGCGTCTCGGGCGCAAATATTCCTCCAAATAAAGGCGGGGAATGCTCGGGCCGCCACCCGGATGAAGGGCGGCGGCGGTGGCGATAGCACCGGTATTGCGCTTCCATCGGCAAAATGGACATGACACGCGAACAATGCTACGGTGACGGCAAATTGAAGAGGCGATCCGAAGAGGTCACCTCGATCAATACCTTCAGCACCCGCATCATCCTGCGCCCGAGGCCGGTCGAGCAACACATCGGCGTAATCAGGGGACCCGCTGGAGGACATAGCGCCTCGGGTCGAAGGGCTTCGCGCGAGCCGTTGCGGCAGAATATCACCCTCCCCTCGGCGGAGATCACCTTCCCCTCGGGGATATGGGAACAGCGAGCACGACGATCTGGCTGGTGGTGTCGGCCGAATTGCCAGCGCTCGGTCAGGCGTATTATAGTGCGACAACGGCGGCTCGGCCGACATCCTCTGCCGAGGCCTTTACGAGTTGTGCGAAGGAAGCCACGAAGCCTTTACACTCGGCGCCACAGCTTCATCGGCGACTAATCTCGCCGCTGGGTGTCAGAATTCCTACCATTGACCTCGGCGATTCCTCAAGGCCAAGACGCTGTTACTTTTCCGTGGTCGACTCTCCTACAGATACAACGCCATCCCGGGTCGACTCCACCTCAACAAAGTTAAGGGGCCGCTTCGTTTACATACCACCGGACGTTCCCACCACGGAGTCGGGAGGTGCGGGAGATCCTCAGAGTCCGTAAGGTGCTACTTGACGGCGACTCCCGGGCAAGAGGAAAAGGCCGAGCCAAGACCCACGCGGACGCAGCTACGACCGAGCATCCCGAGCCAACAACTCCGCGTTAATATTCCGCTAAGATGACCGCCCCGACGATACCGGGAT
This sequence comes from Musa troglodytarum, assembly GCA_023547065.1. Lineage (NCBI taxonomy): Eukaryota > Viridiplantae > Streptophyta > Magnoliopsida > Zingiberales > Musaceae > Musa > Musa troglodytarum. The sequence continues at coordinate 60,777,130 of CP097510.1, read as the reverse complement.
TGGCTCGACTGGTGATCAAGAGCGGGCGCAACTCATCGCCTCCTCCAGAAAGCGCCGATGTTCGCCGGCGGCCGACTCCCGAATCGATCTGGTCGCCAAAGACCATCTACACATTTCTCGATCGTCACCGGAGACAGAGACCCCTGGGCCTCCTCGAGCGCCAAAGAAGCCGTGGCAAAGAAGTTGATAGGCTCTGGCGTCGACTTCATTGAGGAGGTCCGTACTTCTGGCCGCCCAATGTAGTCCTCGCCAAAAGCCTAATGGAAGCCGGAGGATGTGTTGACTACACCGACCGAATCGAGCTTGCCCGGGATTGCTTCCTCTACCTAGGATCGACTAACCGGTCGACTCAACCGCTGGTACGCCGCTTCTCCTTCATGGACGCCTACTCCTAAGCATAACCAGATCCGATGGCCCCGAGGATCGGCAACATACAGCCTTTCCACACACCCCAAGGAGCCTACTTCTACAAAGTTATGCCCTTCGGGTTAAAGAACGCAGCGCCACCTACCAAAGAATGGTGAATAAGGTATTCGCCTCACAAATAGGGCGAAACATGGAGGTCTACGTTGACGATATGATCGTGAAAAGCCGAACAGGCTGCACACTCGACGACCGGGAAACCTTCGCCACACCGAAGGTATGGGATGCGCCTTTAATCCGCCAAGTGTGTCTTTGGCGTGACATCGGGCAAGTTCCTCGGTTCATCATACATGAGAGGAATTGATGCCAACCTCGAGAAGATCCGAGCTCACCAACATGAGATCTCCGAGCACGCTTAAGGAGCTTCAATGCCTTAACGGAAGGATAGCGGCTCGTCCCGCTTTCTATCCCTGGCCGGGGATAAGTGCCTTCCTTTCTTCCGAGTCCTCAAAGACCAAGAACTTCCAATGGACGGCAGAGTGCGAGGAAGCCTTTGCAGCCCGGCAAAGATTTGTCCGAGCTACCCCGATTTACCTCGTGGCGGCGCCGAGAAGCTTACCCTCTACCGCGGCATCACAAAGATGCAGGAGCTCGGTGCTTGTGAAAGAAGCCCCGAGGCGCAGCACCGGCTTACTACACCAGCCACGTGCGGGCCGAGCGCGCTATCCTCCCATTGAAAGGTCGGCATTGGCACTCATCCTAGCGGCCCTAAGCTACGCCCCTACTTCCAAGCCCATACGATCGAGGTATCGACCGACCAACCCCGCCAAGTTCTTTCTAAGTTTGACGAGCAGGCGCTCCCAAAGTGGTCGGTGGAGCTATCCGAGTTCGACTCACATAAGCCGAGAACAGCATCAAGGCCTGTGCTTTGGCCGACTTTATCTCGGAGTTGACACCACCGGAAGCCGAAAGCGAGAGCAGATCCACCGAGATCGGATGTCGACGTGGACGTCATCCACCTCCGTGGGAGCCGGCGCACGACTCATTCTCGAGGACTCGACGGACACTCTTCGAGCGCCTCCGCTCGGTTTTATGCCACAAACAATGAGGCCGAATACGAGGCATCATGGCATGTGCCTCCGCTTGCGCCGAGATGCAACTAGGAGCACCACATTCTCACGGATTCCCAACTTGTCGCCGAGCAAGTTGGTGGAGAGTATCGCGCGCGGACTCACCATGTCCCGATACCTAACCGAGGTAAAAGCCTGCACCTCTAACTTTCCACGCTTCACTCGGCCCAGTGGTGCCCAGTGTCCCGCAACGAGCGCGCATCACCGCTAAATTGGCCTCGAGCCGACCTGCAGGAGCATCCCGAGGTCGAAGAGCCGACACACCGATCGGTCGCCATCATGGAGATCGGGATCCCGAGTCCCACCACCCCACCAACATGGATTCGTGAAGTACTCAAGTACAACGCGAGGATCCTCGCCAATGGATGAGGTCAAGGTACGCAGGCTCCGCCGAACTCAGCGTGGTATTGCGAAATCGGCGACCGACTTACAAAAGGTCATTTTCCCACCCCTACTACGATGCTTAGATCCCGGCGAGGCGGAAGTGATTCTCGCCGAGGTCCACGGCGGATTTGTGGGGAGCATATGGGCGGCCGAACTCGCCTTCAAAATATCGCGCTGTGGCTACCATCGCCTACGCCGCACCGAGACGCCAAGGCTTTCGATGGCGGTGCGACACTTGCCGCCAAAGTTCGCGCCCGCAGCCTCCTCGCGTCCCGCCGCTCCATGGATTGCGCCGCCCTTCGCCAATGGGGATGGACCTTTGGGGCTATTCTCCGCCCGCCAAATGGAGGCACATCATCGTGGGGATAGACTATTTCACCAAGTGGGTGGAAGCCGAGCCCTTGGCACCATTACAACCGAACGGGTCGAGCAACCAGATGGAAGAACATCGTGACCCGATTCGTTCCGCCTAACGTTATCATCACCGATAACGAACCCGCCGCCACAAGACTGGTTTTCGGAGTTCTCGCGAACTTATCACATCCACCGAGGTTTAGCTCTGGCCCACCCTGCACTCAACGGGCTCGCCGAGGTAACCAACCGATCTATACCGGATGGACTTAGAAAAGGACTCGAAGCCCGACGAGCCGGGTCGACGAGCTCCCGAACATCCTATGGTCTCGCGGACTACTCAAGACGGCCGGTGAGTCCCCACAGCCTTGCATTCGGCGTGGAAGCAGTCCTACACCGAGTTGGTCATCCCAACATTCCGGTGGAGAACTACGAGGAGTCCACCTCGCCCAGTGGAGTTCGGCCGGCCTAGACTGCTAGAAGAGCGCAGGCTAACGACACGCAAAAAATACCGCGCATAAATGTATGTGGCCAGGAGTTACAACAAGAGGGTGCGCCGACCTGGCATGGGCGACTTAGTCCCACGCAAGGCGTATGAGCGACCCCGCCACGCAAGGGGCAAGCTTGCACCCAAGTGGGAAGGCCTCACCGAGTAATCCAAGTAGTCCGACCGAACGCTCCGGCCGCGACTATGATCGGGCAAAGAGCCTGAGGACTTGGAACGTCCACAACCTTAAGAAATATTTTGTCTAAGGACAAACGGAAGTAAGTCAATACCGCATCTGTGCCATTAGAAAGAAGTCTGAGATTGTATTGAGAAAGCAAGTTTATATTATCAAAGAGTTTTGGATTACAAAATGGGCCCCTAGTGGGGAAGAAGTATCACAAAAGTAAGGGAAAGCCTCCAAAAATAAGAAAAGAGGTCTTCGTGCCGCAGCTGGCCGGGAAGGTCGTTGCCGGCGGGAACTCGCCAGCATGTCGCACTTCCGATCTTCGGGCATGAGACGGCGGGATTCTCTCGACCGCTGAGCCCGAGGACATGCTCGAACCGGCCAGGCAACTTTGTACCCATACTCATACGATACACGGCCCGTCCGGCCCAGCCGAGGAGGAAGCTCCGACTTCTTATAGGCGCCGATCGCCCCCTGGCCCTTCGCCGACTCTTCCGCCGCATGCAAGGGCTTCCCGGCCGCTTTCGCTTCCTCGAGGTCAGCTTTGGCGTTAATCTCGAGGCCTCTCCATCCGGAGGCGGTTCTCCGCCTTCAACATCCGGAGGTGCTTCGCAGCCCGCCGGTGGCCGAGGCAGCTCGAGCTCGGGCGGTCGACGCAGAATCTCCGCGCCCATGTCCGCCGCCGCCTAAGAAGAAGAACCGCCTGGCCCGACTCGCTGGCTTCTCGAGCCGGCGGCGCAACCTGTTGCGCCACCTGTGCCATGAACCAGCGACAGAGTCATGCACCTTGGCCGAGGAGGGCCGTGGTGTAGTGGAGATTCTGCACAAGAAAGAAGAAAGTTGAAAGTGACAAACAGAGCTTAGCCAAGAGGATACGCACAAAACGGTGCTTACCCACAACACCGACTTGGCAGCATTTGGCAAGCGCCTGGGGAGCGTATAGATCCCGAGCCATGTCGGGATGGAGCGCTCGAGGTAGCGGGCCGAGGGCTCTCCCCGACCCACACCTTGTCCCCGATGCACTCATGCCACCGGCCACGAGGGTCGCCTCGGCCCCGGCGGGACCTCCCCATCATTCGGGAAAGGAACGGCTCATCCTTCCCGATGTGACCAAGACAGTCCTCGCATGGAGGACGCCCCTTCCCGCCGCCTTTGGCCGGGACCACCTCGCGGGGCTGGTTCCCGGCCGCTCGGACGCCACGGCCGCACAAATTACCGGCGCCTCCAGTCCACCACGCCCTGACTCGCCTCTTCTCTCGGGCGCCTCGGCGACGCTGGGAGCCACCTCGCCCGCTTGAGACCGCCGAGAGCGGAGATGGTCCCCTGAGCACCCGAAGTCGTGGAAGGACCGCAGTTCACCATCCCCGCAAAGAACAATAGATATGTCAAGATAGAGTATGACAAAGAATACAAAAGAAAGGCGAAACAACGACGGCCTACCTCGAGGGCGCGATTTAGTCCGCCTCCACCACCCACCGCCCGACATGTTTCTGATGGCTTCAGAGGAAGGGAGGATTACCTCACCGCCAAGGTGAGCGCGCCTCGGCACTCGCCTGGGGCAAGTGTTATCGATGGTCCTCGACGACCACCGAACCCCAAAACCCCCCTTCTTGGCATCGACAAAAAGAAGCGCCTCTTCCACCCTTTGTTATTGGTGGGGCGCTTAACTCAAACCCCGGTCGTAAGGCTGTGAAGTAGCCCCACCCTTGAAGAGGCGAAAGCAGAGAGGAAGAGGTTATGGGTCGGGCGATATTGGCGTAATGGCATTCCCGTGAAAGCCACCAAATACCGCCAGAGTTGGGAGTAACCGGGAAGGCGAATACGCCACATGTGAGATGCAGACACGGCGATTGGGTGCAGTGGAAGGCGCAGCCGCCTCTAGGGCATCGCGTCGTGGCAAAGCCCTTGGGAACTGGGTCAAAGCCCGCTGTCCCGCTTCGCCGCCAGAGATTGAACTCCTCCGGATGCCGAGCGCCACGGAGTATCCTCACCATACGCCGCATCCAAGATAGAGTCTTGGTCATGCGGCCACATTAAGGCCTCTAACGCACGCGCCGCTTCCGCATCAGAAGAAGGGTTGGAAGCAGGAGATGAAGGGAGAGCGGCGACGCGGGTTGTAACTGACGGAGAGGAGGAGGAAGAAGCAGAGGAAGTGGAAGGAAGACCCATCGCACACTAACCTATACCGGAAGAGATCGGCCGAAGAAGGTAAAAGGCACCGAGCTCATGGAGAAAACTTGAAGGAGGACGACGGCAGACAAGAGATGGAAACTCACGATAAAGTGACAGAGAGACGCTGGGCTCCCTATTTATAGAAAATGGGGCTCGACCTTCGCCTCCCGAGGCAGCGACAAAGATGACACCGCCACACCGCCCAATAGCATCACATCGGCACAAGCGCCGGCCATATTAATGAAGAGCCGACGGTACACCCCTGTAAGAAACTTCTCCCGCACGCTGCTCGATTCCAAAGAACCGCACTATCGCGAGCCGCTTTTTCAAGCGCACCGCGCGGTTCGGGCTTTCTAGGTCTTGAGCAGCAAACACCATCGTATTCGGGCCTTGAGCGCGCCCCCATCCCGGCGATTCGCATTCTCGCTTTCTAGGTCTTGAGCAGAATGACCATCGTGGTTCGAGCGCGCGCCCATCCCGGCGATTCGCATTCCGCTTTCTAGGTCTTGAGCAGCAGCTGACCATCGTATTCGGCCTTGAGCGTGCTCACCATCCCGGCGCGATTCGCGATTTCGTATTCTAGGCCTTGAGCGAGCTCGCCACACATCCCGAGCGATCGGCGACATTACGCTTCTCTAGGTCTCGCGACGGCCGACTGGAATTCGGGCCACGCTGCGGTGCGTGACTCGCCTTGCTGCGACATGCGAAGGAGGAAGTTGAACATCGCCGCCTTACCCCAACTACCGCTCGCACATGGTCTCGAGCGCCACCATTGGTCTTACGGTCCAGCCGCGTTCCTGACACCCGACGACGCTCCGGGATCGCGCCTCGACTTCTTCCTTCATCCCGAACGACGTCGGCTTATTATGTTTTCTCGTGTCGCGGTGACTCGACTTTGCACCAAAATGACGGCAGAAGGACTCACGCGCCTTAACCCCGACTTCCGGACGCCGGCTTGGCAAGGAGAATCGCGCCTCGACTTCTTTTCATCCCGAACGACGGTTCGGCTATTTTATCGACTTTGCACCAAAATGACGGTCGAAGGAGGATGCGCTGCCTTAACCCTCGACTTCGGACGTCAAGGAGAATCGGGCGCCTCTCGACTCTTTCCCGAACGACCAAATTATGACCCTTGCACCAAAATGGTGGCGGTGGAGGACCTTGCGCTGCCTTAACCCCCGACTTCGGACGCTTGGCAAGGAGAATCGGGCGCCTCTCGACTCCACTTTTATCCCGAACGGCAGCTCGCTACTCGTTTCTTAGGCCCCGAGCAGCACTGGCCACACACCTCCGAACGGCCGGCTATCGTGATTTTTCACGCGTCGGTGCGTGACTCGACCCTAGTACCCAACGACGGGTCGAATGCAGACTTGACATCGCCGCCCTTACCTCGAGCGCTGCTCACACACCGTTCAATCGCCCACTCGCGAATCCCAACCTCCGACACGGACGCCGCTTGGCAACGGAATCCTCGCGCTCTCGACTTCTATCCCGAACGGCGCTTCGCACATGATCTTGAGCGACGGCTCGATCATCGGCACCTAGGCCTCGAGCGTGGCTCGCACTATATCCCTGGACGACGCTCGCGACTATGGCTGGGTCTTGAGGTTCCTCGACCTTCTCCGTACATGATCTTGAGCGACCGCCGATCATCGGGCATCCTAGGCCTTGAGCGGTGGTTTCAAGACTATATCCCGAACGACGGTTCGGTGATCGCGCTCGGGTCTTGAGGTTCCTCGACCCCTACTCGCAGCGATTCAATTATGACGCGACGGCGGGAACCGCCGCTCGAGATCTCGCCGGCAAACTGTGTTCTACCGAGCAACACCTCCAAATTGGCCCGCAGGAGTGGCCTTTGAGGGGGTAGTGATAGGGTATTAAGTATGGCGAGACATCGGTCTTGATGCGTACACTCGGATAGCGTCATCGCCCCTCTGCGTCCCTTAACACGCGATTTGGCCGCCCGACGCCGCTTCTCTCAAGACGCCCCAACTACCCGCGATTGACCACGCAGACCGACTGCGAGTCGAGCCCGTCGCCACTGCGGTGATCAGGCAGGCCCTTCGTCCGACCTATTTAAGCCGAAACGGTAAGATTGGGCAAGAGGCGGATCTCGGATCACGGGATGCCGGGGGCTTTTTCCTCGAACACTTGCTCCACGAAAGCGGTCAGAGGTGAGTAGACTTCGGACACCCCGCAACTCACTGGGAACGCAGGGCGGCCTGACACAAAGGATCTATCTCTCTCTCTCTCTACATAACACTCACTCACTCCCATCCTACTTTGGCTTGGGCCGGAGGGTCGCGAGCTTCCGACCGCCTTGCTGCAGTCTTGCCCCGAGGACCGAGGAGCGAGACGCCTTCGAGAGCTCGACGCGCGCGAGCAGAGCCATCGACGCCCGAATCTGAAAGAGACGACCCCGGTTTCTGGATCCCGCGCAGTGGGCCCCGGGGTCACGGTAAAAAGTTGTTTCCCCTAACACTACTTGAACTCATTTTCACCTGTAGCATCATAAGTTGAGATTTTCTTAAATTTATGTCTCATGAACAAAACAAGATATTCATAGTTTTAGCAAATCAAAGCATCGATATTTCGAGATTGTTCCATTGACTTATAGTCTAACGGATATATATCTACTAATATAGGTTTAAAAATTTTGGACTATTGATTCAAGCTTGACGAAGTTACTAGATCACTTATCTTATTATACCATATCACCTGTATGTTCATTGAGCTTAATTTATCGTAATGATGTATTTCATTCTTGATTTGGATTTGAACCTTCATCTTGATATATCACGATCTTTTCTTTTAGATTTTCATTCATTACACTCATAAAAGACTTATTATTAAAATTATAATTATCAAGAGCTCCTACTAAACTTCTCCGACTAGTAAGAAAGAAGTTGTGAGAATATAAATCCACAACTCATGTATCAATAAAGTTTTAATTTCAGCTAATTCAAAAGATCTTAAAAATCATTTATAAACTCAATCATATTGGTTTTTTCTTTTCGTGTCAACTCAGCAAGTTCTTAACTATTATACAAGTTCTATCCATGTCTTCTCACATGAACTCCTGAGCTTATGACAACCATTATTGTCCTCTCTTCCAGCATTAGGGTTAGGATTGCATTTAAAATAAATCTGCATCCCATCACTTGTCATACGAGCAGACCACCCAACAAGACTACGACGATCAATAGCTGTAACAAGAACACACACATCATCATAGCCCTCTTTAATCTAAGCATCCCCACGTTGGTAGATCAAGAATTAAAATTTAGTATTCATTCGATCTCGAATGAGTCTCCAAAACCCAGTAGAGAGAGGTCCCCACGGAAAGCAACTACGTCTCAAGATAATAAGAAGAGCCACATTTTTTTTTTTATTGTTGTACGTCCCTAGCATTTTCTACCAGTCAAAAGTTTGAAAGATGGCAACGTAGCAACTTGCAAACCCAAACTGAATAAAGATCAAGGAGAAGGGGCCTGTAAACTGACCTCGCAGTTGCTCTTCATCACCTTCGTCATGCCTCCCAAGCCCAAGTTTTCTCAGTGCGTGGAACCCTCCTCCTCACCCTGTTGCATAGGAAGGATCCAAAAAGAAACTTTTGCAATTTGCTGCAATTCCACTCAGTAATCCGGATCCTGCTGCGGGGACGAATCCATGGATGGCCGTCGACTCGAAGACGAGAAGGCTGCGGAACGAACAAGACAAAAGCTCAACTTCGAACACGGCCGGCTGGTGGTGGATTTCATGGCAAGATCCGGTTAACGTGACCACCGCCACGTTTGGAGCAAATACGAAGACGACAAAGTGATGGACGCCCATCCTGCCTAGTTTAATTGGTCGGCGGAACGGAAGGCAACCAAAACAAAATGCGTGGTGATCCCAGGCCAGTGCGCGCGTGCGGAACAGTGCCCCGTCCACGGTTTTGGATAAGGAAGAGAAAAAGAAGGAGTGGGTCCCGCGACCTGCCTTGAGGCGTGGCCTCGCACCACGTCGTCTCCTCCCCTGCAACGGACCCGGTCCCTCGCCGCCACCTGCATCGAAGCAGCACTACACTCGCACGAAGAATGGCTGGCTTATCATGGCTGCAGGCCACTCTACTTTGTTATGCAGCTGAACGGAACGATACATCGAGTACGAGCAACAAATGGGGGAGGAGGTAGAAGCAGAAGGGGGGGGGGAGAAAGGCGCAAGTACGGCAAAGTGGAAGAGGGAGGAGAAGCCCTCTCCTCGTAAAAATCCTACATCCCATTTTAATCTTCGTCGCTGCTGTCCTCTTCGGCCTCCTCGTCTTCGTCGTCCACGTCTAGCTCGTGTGCTTGACCGCGTAGTGGCTCGCCGGAAGCAGACATCAGTTGCAGCTCGTGCTTCCCTCCTGCCGAGGTGGCGACGTTGACGCCGGGTGCTCCGCCGGAGAACAGCGCGTCGGTGGAGATCGGTCGGGACGTGGCAAGATTGACGATTTGGGGCGCCTGAGGAAACGTCCAAGCCTGGGGCTGGCTCGACGTGCCCGCCGTGGCGGACGGCGGCGGCAGCACCCACAGCGCCCCCGGCGGTATTATGCTAGCCGCTGCTGCGCCGCCTCCGAGCGCCCACACAGGGACCATTCCCTGCGCCCCTCCGGCGGTCGGCGCCAGGCCCGAGGACATGGAGAGCGCACCCCCGACCGGAAGTAAGGGGTCTTGGACGGGGTAGTAACCGGCGATCACTGTGCCGCCGCCTGTCCGCGACGGCTGGAGCTTCTTCCTCCGTTTCTTACCCGCTCCTTCATCGTCGGCCGACGCTGCGTCGTCCACGGCCGAAGGGGTGGATGTGGAGGTCACCGGAGCGGATGCCGGGGCCTCGGTAGGAATCTTGAGGGTCCCGCCGATGTTAGTAGCGATGGCGGGGACGGTCCCGGTCCCTGTGGCGGCAATTATCGCGGGTTCGGCGTGCTCCAGGAGCCACTGTATGGTCTCGCCATCCGACTTATGGCCAAGCTCACGCGTGAGCTGGAAGATGCGGGCGGCGCACGCCGCCGGCATCCGGATCCTCCTTCCTCGGCCTTCCACCTTCGTGTGCCGATCCCTGGTTCGGCTCGCTGGCCTCCGCATTATCTGGAATGCCCTCATCCCCAACATCTCCATCGGCTCTGGCTTGGGGACGATGAATCGGTGGACCGGTATGACCGCGGGCGTCGGGACAGCTCCTCCTCCTCCTCCCCCTCCCCCTTCTCCTGCTCCTAGGTCAGTCGTCCGCCGTCGGTCCTCTTCGCCGCGCTTCTGGGATTCCATGTCTCCGCCTTCGCTTCTTCGAAAAAGCTCACGACTTTTCTCTTTCCCTCCTCTCTTCCCTCGAAAATAAGAGATCGCACCCACACTTCCCACGCACCAAAAGACGAGACGGATCGAAACCCTAGGCGCTCACCCCCCCTGTTCTTTTATCTTCGATCCTACGGCACGTCGACCGTTGTTCTAAAGTGGGACCCCTGTCCACGCTGTACCAGCCGTCGGATGCCGAGTAGGGTCCACCGGGGGTCACGACCACGGGTGAGGGCGGGCTCGAATTGGACGGGTCCACTTTGGTCAAGATTAAGGGTGACAGAGAGGGTTGATTCGGGGAATTTGGTGAACCCAGGTAGCCTGATTAATTTTCGGAAGGCAAAGCCGGGGTCGGCGTGCGGACAAAGACCCTCGTGCTGCGATGCCCATCTGTGCCTACCCGGGCGCGACTCATCCAACTCGCTTCGCTAGTTTGAGATACGGGACACTTGTGGGCTCCACCGATAACTCCCAATAAGGATGAGGTACGTCGTGGCGTAATTACCTCGTCGACGCATAAGTAAAGAGTACTTTTGCTCTACCAGGAGAAACTTCCTCGAACTTTTCCTGCGAGGATATACCCGTATTATGGCACCACCGAAGTAACGCACCAACTGTAGGGCCCATGTTACTTGGCGTTCTCCCCTTTGTCAAGTCACTTTACTTGCAGGCGGGGCTCACCACTGCACGAGATGGGTCCCGGGTGCTTCCGTAGCGAAAACGAAGTCGGATAAGGGGCGGGGGGCGGGGGGGGCGTCACGAGGAGCCCTCCCCAGTGGGGACGGCCCTCCGGCGTGGGGGAGTGGTACCCACGTGGGTGGTTGCTCTCGGTTGGCGGCCAAACTCTCGGGCCCCACGACGCAGGCAAGTGGTCTCCTCGGGTGCCTTAGTGGCGTCGGTTCGTCGCGATGGGTACGAAGCCCCAGTCGTCGTGGTCCCCACACTAAGCAGCATGCCGATGGGTGGAGGTGTGGGGTGACCAGGCGTGGAGCCCATCGACACTGGCGTAAACGTTTCGATCGGTCGGTCGTTGGATTTTATCTTATTTTCTTTTCTGAAAATGTGGAACCCACAATATTGGTTGGTCACGCGGCGGCACAGAACCCGGACCCACTTTAGGATGGGTAATTGTGCAGTTCTAAATTTGAGCGGGAAGGTACCTATTAATTCTCCGCTCACCCGCCGTGACGTCCCTCGAAGGTCTTTAGCATATCGACACGTGACGTGGACCCACGTAGCTTCTCCAATAGCCTCGACCGCGCCTAAGCTGGGTAAAACGTAAAGAGGTAAAAGGAAATGTTTATTAATTGGATGTCCGACCGGGTTGCGCCAGCTGGCGACAACAGGCAGCGGGACCACCGAGTTGTTAGAAGTTGGAACAGCTGGGGCCGACCGTAAGAAAATGGACACGTGCTGTCCCGATGATTCGAGATGGAAATCTCACGAATCTCGAGATCGCTTGGAGCAACTTCCACCGGATTAAATTGTTTCGCCCGTGGGGTCTGGCTCCCAGCGTGGGACCCATCTGTGGACCCCGCTACTTTTAAACATCAGGGGAAACATTTTGAAAATTCGATTCTTTTTCCTACTGCAAGGTGGGAAAATGGGGCATATATTTTGGATGCATTCATTAAATAATGATGGTAATGGATCGACGCAAAACGAACGGCACAGTTACAGGAACACCCGCCCCCTGCTTTCCCTGGTCCACACATCAGGATTTCCTCTCTACTTCATCATCTGTTTCCCGTCTCTCATTTTGGATTTTGATCCCCACGTACCTACATGCATGTAATAGACAAAAAAAACAAAATATAACACGTAAAGCAATCAAATGACCACGAGAAAAGCCTCTATAGCATTTTGGTGTTTGTTTGTAGATGGGGACAACCTGCCGAGCATCATGACCGTGGCCTGAGGATTTGTGCCGGGGGAGAAGTTGAACGTGGATCCGTCCACCACTCGGAGTGCATCCACGCCGACGACTTTGTAGTCCTTGTCGACCACTTGGCCGACTTGGCAACCTCCATGGTAGTGCCATATGGTCATCACCGTGTCCTTGCAGAACTGCTCCACGGACTTGGAGGCGTTGTCATGCTTCGGCAGTAAGTTGGTGGGGAAGTTTAAGGCCATTCTGAGGAGCTCTTCCGTCGATATGTACTGGAACCTGAACCTCGAGAAGGCTTTCGACTGTATCACCTTCTCGATCGTCTCTATGCCTTTGACGCACCTTTGTAGATCCTCGGGTTCCTTGAAGTAGTTGAAGGTGACAGAGGGGTTGTCATCCGGGTTCTTGTTCTTGAGATCAAGATGACCTGTGGAGAGGGGGCCCATGATCTTCTCCAGGATGAACCCTCCTCTCATGGAGGAGGACGCAGCGGGAAGGTCGTTCATGTCATTGATCGTGAATATTTGGCCACTCTGCAGCGGAAACATATGCTCAATGTGTTCGTACATCATCCGAGACTGATGCACGCGCAAGTTTCAGATCAGCTTTAGGTCGGTACCTGAGCAGAAAACATGCCGAATCTGAGTTCGCGCGTGATTTGGGAGTAGTGAGAAGCGAAGTTGGATCCGCTGGCCCCCTCGATGAAGCTCCCGAACCTGGTGATGCCGACGACTTGTATGAGGGAGACCTCCACCGGCGTTGGAGAAGGAACGAAGATGGCGTTCATGGGATTGTCCGACATGCTCTGCCCCACCATGGGCTGGTCCACCACCACCTCGATGCCCAGTGACTCTAGGTGATCCCTCGGGCCGACACCACTCAGCATGAGCAGCTGAGGGCTCCCCACCGCCCCCGCGCACACCACGATCTCATTCTTCGCACCATCGTTCAAGTACGCCCTGTGCCTCACGCCCGCCGCGTCGTGGAACACAACTCCATGAGCTACCGGTCTTGCCGCTCCTCCTCCTGCACTTACGTACGAAGCAAGATTTATTCCAGCTTTCCTTTCTTTCTCTTCTTCGTTTCACACCTTTTAATTGCTTTCCTTCCTCACGATGTTTCACCATTACCTGTTTGCCGGAACAAGATCCTTCCGACCGTGGCATGCAGAAGAACCCTCAGTCCGTCGGGATTCGAGTACTGGAGCAGATCGGCAGCGGTGTGTCGATGCTCATCTCTGTCAAAAATTGTTCCCCCGATCTTTGTCCCGTACATGTGGTCGTACGTGAAGCTGTTGTAGGGTGTAATGCCAGCCTCCAGAAGCCCGTCCCTGACCGTCGATTGCCTCTGAAGCATCGGCGGCTCGAAGGCTACCATCTTCTCCACCCACTGGTAGGACTGGTTCACAAACGCCCCGTCCCAGCCGACGTCCCTCACGTACTCAAGGCTAGCGCGCGTGTAGAACCCTGCGTTGAGGCAGCTCCCTCCCCCAAGCACCCGGGCGCGCGCGTTGGTGACCCCGTCCTCGGAGAGGAAGCGTTGGGAGGGCGAGGCGGGCGAGGTGTCGGCCAGGTTCTGGCTGAAGTATGCCAGCTCCGTTATGTTTCTGTTTCCGTACGGCGAGCCTCCTCTCTCCAGCAGCAGCACGCTGTACTTCTCCGACAGGGTTGCGGCCAGTGGGCAGCCTGCCGTCCCACCGCCGACTATGATGTAGTCATAGTATGACACCGGCGGTGCCTGCACTGCGTTCTTCACGAAGGAGTAGGTTGATGCTGCGGATCGACAACAATTCTCATCAGAGTCTTGCTTATACCTTAACATATAAAGATCAGACTGGGTGGGAGTTACCATGCTCCGTGTAGCAGATTCGAAGGCAGCAGAGAAGGCAGACTGGAAGCAATGATCGCCTATAGCCAAAAGCCATGCATGCACAGAGCGAGAGGAGAAGAAACGCAACAGAAGTGAAGAGAATTCAGCGTCAATGTATACGTATATATACACTAGTGCTTGTATCTTCAATCTACACAGTTGAGGCGTCAGCTGCTCCGACGAAATCACTGAAGAAGTGCAAAGATGGGCTCCGAGATCTCGCAGGTTGATGCCTCCTAATTAATTTTATTCAGCCACCTCATGAAGACCATGGTCATATAAAGATTTAGCTTTTGAACTCTGTGGGAATGCCGGAAGCATGGGACCAAGAATTAGCAAAACCGGGAATCGCTCACCGTCACATCAAACTGCTGCTTTTGGTTTTGGCACCATGAAGACTGCTGGCGCAGTGAATTCATTACCGAGACGACGAGAAGAGAGGAAGGTGAATATTTAGTGCTTCACACCGAAACCTTTGACCTGTGCTGCAGTTGAACCGAGAGAGAGTAATCAGATGATAAATAAGCTTTTACTACAAGGATACCCAGTTGGCCCAGGGATTCTGTGTTGGCCAATTGCTCTGATGACTGCTCCACTTCCTTGGTGGCCATCAAACGTTCATGCCATTATTCCTCCTCAAGAAGCAAAAAACTTATAAAGGAATGAGTTGGACTCTTACTTTTCTTCCGGGTAAATGATCAACATCTCCTTCTATTTCTCTTCCAAAATAAAGATGTAGATTGGATGTTGCATCACCATTAAAATCTATTATATTAAACTATAATTAAATACAGAATATGTTTTACAACCATCTCCGTCTTCTCTATTAAATAGGGTTTCTAGTAAAGTAATTCCAAATTCTCCATTTGGACTATGGACTAAAAAGATCCTAAGTTTAAAACACTTATATATTTGGAGTCATCCGATAGAAGTAATAATTTATAATTCACAAGAAATAAAATTAGATCATGGAACCGACTGTTTCTTCATTAGTTATCCAAAAAATTCAAAGGAGTATAGATATGTTATTCTAATAATAGTTCAAGAATTGTAAAAACTGGAAATGCTAGATGCACAAAAACTAATGAAATTAGTAGGAGTAATAAACCATGAGATGTGATTATTCATAAAATTCAAAGAGAGGCACCTTTACTGATAACTTCTAAAGTTGTTATTCCCTCAATTGTTCAATAGTTTAATAACGCTCAAGAGAAATAAATAAATGATCAAGCACTTGATGATGAAACTATCACCAATGAAAGTACAAGAAGTGAACCACAAGGAATAATATTAAGAAGATCTAATAATAAAAAATATTTATTATTCGTAATGATTATGTTACCTTATTTACAAGAGTTAGAAATCGACTTATGACCGGTATATATGATGATCCAATTTTATTTTCATAAGATATTGAAAGCATAAATTCTGAAAAATAGATTGATGTTATGAAAGAAGAATTGAAATCTATAAATGAAAATTAACTTTGCGACCTTATTGAATTGCTTGAATCATTGGGTCATTTGGGATTCAAATCGTATCTCCTACACGGAATATTTGACGCGGTCACTCTCGAAGGTTCCGACTTCCATGCACCGATGATTGTTAAAGGCCCATTATTGGCGTAAGCCCATTCAAATAGCTATCGCTTCACGGGAAACGACTTCTTGGTTGCATGAAACAAATTAGAATACAAGAAATTTAAAAGCTCCGGATGGCGGTCTCCTGTAAATAGGGGCGGAGGGTTTCCCGCCTTCCCTCGAGGCTTGGGGGTTGGAAGACGGGTTTGTTACATCTCTGGTTCCTCATTTTGTGCTCCAAGAAGGAATCGAGCGCCCGAAGCGCTTCCCCTTCCCCTTTCCCTCCCCTCCCGCTGCCCTTCTATGCCCCCTCCGAGCGATCGGACCGCCGGTTGTCCTTTTACAAGCCCCGCTTTACCTCTCCTCTCCGTCTCGATCCCCTTCCTCCGTGGGTCGGTTTTTGCCGGAAGCCACCCAAGGAAAGAAACCCGCCTCGAATTAAACGACGAATGCTCCCGCTCCGCCCTCCCCGAGCCGGCCATGACCTTCCGGGATCTTCTTCCTCCGACGCCTTGCGACCTTATTCGGATGTTCCGCTCTCTGCGCCCTAGGTGAGATTTTCTAGATCTTGTAAAGACCCCCTTAACTCTTTGATCCAAGTTTCCCAGCTGCCCCAATGGCAAGATCGGGCGGGTGCCGCCGTGTCGAGGGCCGTCCTCTCATATTACGCCATGGCCTCCCGGAACCTTCCTCCTCCGATGCTTTCAAACCCTTTTCTGATGGCCCGCTTTCATCATCCCCCGTAAGATCTTCCAGGTTTGGCCAATGTTTCGGTATCTTTTGGATCCAAGTTTCCAGGTCGTCCACATTGGCTAGATCGGGACGCATGATGGGCGGAGCCACCCTCCCGTCTCGCCCTCCCCAGTTCCATATGATCTCCCCAGATCTTCCTCTTCTGATTGCTTTGAAACCCTTTCTGCTAGGCCGCTTTTTGCACCATTTTCAAGATTTGGTGAAGAACCCTTTTCAAGTCCCGGATTGAAATTTCCCTGCCGATCAATGGCCAGATCAGGGCTGGCGCCTGATTGCTGCCCCTCTCTGAGTCTGCCATGACCTCCGCAAATCTTCTTGAAACCCTTCTCCCGTGGTCCTCTCTCTGGTAAGATTTTCCTTATTTAGTAAAGAATCCCCAGGAGTTTCGTATCCAAATTCCCTAGCCGACCAAATTGTAGATCGGACACGCTGCTATTATCGGAGAACCGGCCTCCTTGCTCGCTCCATTAGCCATATCCTCCTCCCGACCTTGGGAACCGTTTCTCCGGTTGCCCGTACACTTTACCTCCCCAAGTCTTCCTTCAATACTTCGAAACAACTTTCAATGGGCCACCCTGTGAAACCCTTGCCGTATGTTTGCAGATTTGGTAAAGAAACCTTACGCGCCTATCTTACCGCTCTTGCTTTTCAGAACTAGAATTGAATTGGAGCCAATATCGTTTTCCCAATATCAGTTAGAACCTGGATTTTGGAAAGATCATTTTAAAACTAGCTAGATTCTCCTGAATTGGTTTTTGGCCAAAGCTAAAGAATCTAAGCCTATGCATCATGTTCTAGCATTTCATTATGATTCTAATGTACTGGGCCTAAGTTTTGGATTTGTTGGCCAATGGTTTGTAAGAATCTTGAATTATCGTGCATCTGGCTTTTAATCCATCATGTTCTTCTGCTGCGTCAGTGTATTATTATCTAATACGAGACATACTCATTGAGGGAATTTGTTTTGAGATATAATAAATACATTCTTGAAAATGGAACATCTACGTAGTCTTTGGTTGACACTCGGTAATATGAAGACCCTAATGCACACCAATTGAATTCACTGGGAGAAAAAAATTAGTTATCTTCATACATAAATTTACATGCTCAGTAGGATGATCTTATGAATGTCTACTATCATATTTGCAAGAAGAGTTGATATCTTTATAAAAAATTGTATCCTCATGTTATAGTGCACTTTTGTATTCCATGCTTTTTTGAGCTTGATGTGTCTGTTAGAGGAAAAAATTAAGCTAGTAAAGAATGGCTGAAAAATCTTGCCTGCTTGATAAGTGGACAACACATTTATATATTTTTCATGTAAGCTTTTACATTAAGAATCCATTTATGGGTGAAACACTACTTTTTGTATCAAAACATATACTTGTAATTGTTTCGAGGCTATATTTTGCTTTCCATTTTCATTTGGTGTTTTACAACACAGGCATACTGCCCTTTCAGCTGTATCTCCTAGTCTTGAGAATGTTAACAAGTCCTGTACGGTTGATTGTTCTTAATTTTGCTGCTGGAATTGTGATTGAGGTTTTGGTATGTTCTTGTAAGGAATGCTTTCTTTGATAGTGTTTTCTGTTAGAAGTCCAGGTAGCACAAAGGATAAACTAAGTTGAGGCTGGCAACTGTTAACAAGTCCTGTACAGTTGATTGTTCTTAATTTTGCTGCTGGAATTGTGATTGAGGTTTTGGTATGTTCTTGTAAGGAATGGTTTCTTTGATAGTGTTTTCTGTTAGAAGTCCAGGTAGCACAAAGGATAAACTAAGTTGAGGCTAGCAACAGGTTCTGAAGGATATCACAAAACATTGATCATATAGAAAGCAAACATTAATGTGAAACTAGATACCATCAATCAATTGAAGGTATGATTTGGACTATGGGCATAATAGTATGATAACACTTAATAAAAAAAATGTAGTTTATGCTTCATTTAGAAATTTGATGATGACCATGGTCTGCATTATTGTTTCAATTTGTTGGCTTGTTTATGACTAAAATTCATATTTTACTCTTATGATCATAACAGGATGTTTTGTAATATGACACAAAACTAATGGCAGATAGTTTAGCATGTGGATGGAATCTTTAGGGCATCACAAGATACTCGGTCACATAAGAGATTACGAGTGACTTGAAGACTTATATTATGTTGTGCCAAATAGATAACTTCTCTTTTAATAATCAGAATCAGTGGTCATTCACAGGAAGATTTGGTTGTTGATTCAGGAAAAACAATCACCAGTTAAAAGCCCTGGTATTTATGGGTAGACTGTTATTCCCTTGCTTAAAGTTTTAATCTGAATGATATGCACGTGACTTGGTGCAACTCTTGATGCTTCATTTTTATAGTTCATTAGGTCCATTAAAATCAGGAATCAAGTCTAAGTGGTTTGTTTGGACTACACTATAGATTTAATCTTAACATCAAACTTCATAATACCAAATTCTGCCAAGTTACCAGAAAAGACAATTCAAAATTTTCAGGTAGTCCAATTAAATACTTATTTTTGCATGTGATGTTCGGGTATAAAAGATATGACCTGAGAGCTAGAATTGGTGCAATAGCTAACTTTTCATTGAAGATATATGTTTGAGAAGCATTGGTTTGGTGGACTATGGACCAGAGTATGAGAACCTTTTTGCACCTTGTTTTTATTGGTCCAGACTCTAGTAAAAGGGTGTTTTGGGTGCCACCAATTCTCGGTATTAGTTCAGCTGGTCTTTTTTTTTTTTTTTTTCAAAGAACGAGATCTAGTTTGTGCATAATGACTTTTTGTGTTAAGGTTTCAGATTCGACAGCCATCGATTATGTAACCTCAAGTCTTGCTGCCTCATGTCATTGAAGAAGATCATCACAAAGAAGAGGAAAGGATGTCAGAGAAGTGCAGCACCAGTTAGAAAGAAAAAGGAGTAAGTTTTTAGATGCAATCTCGCTTGCATTGCTTTAATTGAACCTGAATTAGTGGCTATTATTGTTGATGTTTTTAAACCTATAAGTCAGATTCTGGAAGTGCCATAAATCATGTCCAAAGCTTCCCTGCATGTAAGGTATGATAGTTGAAGAACTATATTGTGGAGGTTTTATAAAATGGTTTCCTTTTGACTTGACATAAATATCACATAAGATATAAATTGTGGTTGATATTGCATTGAAAAGATTGTAGACTATTATTGTAGCTTATGTACTCATTATGATGGTATTAAGCCTTTCAAGAAATTTTAATGTCTAATGTTTTTGTTCACATTTTTCCATGTCACATAAGGAGAATGAGAAAATGTCCATTGTCAGTATTTTGTGATTATAGTTTGAGTGTAGGTATTCAATTAATCATATCTTTAAGCTGAACGTTGCACTACTCGATTGTATCCACCTTTTGTGAAAACAATTTGAAGTATACTGACTCAGAAACATCCACTTAAAGAAGTAGGATGTTTACGAGGGGAAAATTTTGAGTGAAAAGAGAAGCTAGAGTTAGAAGAAGAAATAAAGAATACGAACTATATATAATGGGAAGACAAGTCAGCAAACTGGAAGTTTTCATTCAGAACACACCTTTTCTCCCACCTATCATAGAGACATTTGCTCTACTTCTGTACCCATAGAGCAAAAATTATGGTTTTTCCATCTCTAGACCTGGCAACGCAATTCCAGCATGTTATGTGGAATACTCTTGTTGTAGCTTGCACTAAAACATGACCCTTGCCAGTTTATGCTCTGATTGCTAGCCAAATGATTTTGGATTAGACTAAAATGACCTTTTAATTTCTGTATTGGTTTTAATTTTGTCATGTCTTTTATAATTTCTACTGCAAAATTTATGTATCCTTTGGAGGAAAAGAATAGGTATCACAATGCAACAAAAGGGCAAAGCTCCCGACTCTGTATCTTGATCATTAATCCATGCTTATAATTTACCAATGTTATTCAGCTACTAGAAATATACTTATCACCGATTCAAGTGATTTCATTTTTTTTTAGCTTCATCTATACATGCCTTTGTTGGTTAATTATTCTTGTAAATTTTTAGCTTTTCATTTGTTGTTGTCAATAAATAACCTTGCAAACTTATGCAGGAAGTCCAAGAAATGGAATAATGGACATTTTGTCATGTCGTTATGTGAGTGTAGTATAGATGATATGTAAAATCTATTTTGTTATTCGATGATGATGCTGAAAGAAAATCTTCAAATAAGCTTCAAGTTGTTTTAGAGACAAAAGAGGGTGTTTAGGTTGCCCATAAGTTTAATGTGAGATAATAATGTAGTCTGTATGAGTAGGATCATAAGCTTAAATAAAGCCACGAAACACCCATAAGATGACAAAACAAATAGCCAACAAATCAAAATTAGAACTACTGCAACTCTCGTAAGCTAGAAGCCAGACCCTCACTGTGCCAAGATAAGTAGGACAGTTTGTCAGCTTGCTGGTATTCTTGTTGAAGACCTTCTATGTAACGAGGTATGATTTGAATATCGTTTTTTCCTATTTATTCCTTGGGGATGACCTTTAAGCAGAACAAGTACGATAATTTAATGTAGAATAAAGATGTTACTAAGCCAAAAAAATGTTGCTAAGAAATGGGAGAAGGAAAGGTGTACTAATGTAGCACAACATTTTAAAAATATTTTGTGGGGATCAAAACTGATCAAATACATGCTGGCAAATATATGTAATAGGGCAAGAACATCTAAACTGCAAACAATCAATTTAATTTTAATATGGTTTTAGCACATATATATATATATATATATGACAACATATCCTTTATATTTTTTATACTTTTACAAGGTTGTACTGCAACAATGTGATGATAAATGAAGCTTGCACGAGAATGGACAAGGGTATCAAATTCTTCCATGCTGCCAATCTCTTCACTGCACAAGAAGTTGGCATTTAAACTATGATCACAGTTACCAGTGCCACTTGGTCCCATGGGTTCGGGTTGACGAGGACCATCCGTGGCCCCACCATCTCTATGTCCAGGAGGATTATCGTAGTTTGAGGTATCATCACCACCTCCATCTTCGAAACTATCTTGTACTTTGATGAAGCTGCCATATCTCTGGTTAAGTTACACATGAAGCAGAATAACTACTAACAAATCTGAAAGATTTAAATATCATTTCAACTAAGACATGAAACCTTTTTTTTATTTTTTAGAACAAATCTTGATACATTGGTATGATTTGAAATTAAAATTTTTCTATGAAATTTTTGATTTTTAAAGAAACCTTAAAATGTTGCTTTGGAGTTTAAAATGTTGTTAGTTGTTTTCCTTTGTCTATTGTTATCTTTAATGCTAACATCTTAAGAGTCATCAGAATCATTAGTACCACTGGTCTGTCATTTCCTGTGTTGTTCAATTTCTAATCTTCACCATTTTGGCTCCTCCTTCTACAAATGTGAGTATATTCTAGTATCTAAATGGTAAAGTAATCCAGTAAAAGATTTGGTATTACCCTTACTGCCTCTACACGGACATGACACATGTCCTTCATAACTACCTTCCAAATTGCCTTGGCATTTTTGTAAACCTGGTTAATTTGCTGGACCTTTCTTAGACTACTGTAGTCTTAAGACTTCTTAAAATCTCATATCCTTGGAATCATTTTTATTCTGCAGCTAAGATTCCATTGGTGAATACCAAAAACATATGTCTAGTATCTAACATTAAAAGTAATCCAGTAAACAAGATTCTTGTCTGCCATAGTTAACAAAAATTAGCATTGCTGAACTTAGCTACTTTTTTTTTCACTTAATATAACAGTCTCATTAGACCTTTTCAACCAGTAACTTACAGGATCAGAATCAAAAGCAAAGGTGGCCTCTCAATTTTTGATCATGATGAACTACATTAGATTTACTTGTCAAGGCCGTTTAGGAAAGGTTACAATTTTTTTAAATATTAACAAAAAGAAAGTCATGCTATATCAACTATATTTTTTTTGTCTTTTTAGTTGTTAATAGATTCTAAGATTAGAAAAAGACAAATAAACACTAAAAATTATACTCTTATGTGCTCTAAAGATGGATGTCTCTTTAACTTTTAGTTATGGATGCTTTAACCTCATTCACATATAGGAATTCTATTGTCTCTTTAACTTTTTGCCATTTTGAGTTCTTAGCAACATCATTTAAGTTTCTTTGCTTACAAACACAAGGTTTTGTAACATTAGGACACACATAACATGGCTCTCAGTAGATTTAGGGTGGGATGGGGAATTGCTGTCTTGTAAAATTGATGTCATAATCAGCACGTAATAAGTGGTATTCCCTTATCTTTCTTTCACTTTTCTGTCAATTTGAAAAAGTCTTTTTTTTCTATGAATCATATTTCTGATCTTTAGCTGTGGTTACTAGCTTGGTTTTGTAACATCTAGTGTGGCAAGGAGCTGAGATAATTGTTTAAACCCTCAGCCCTGATGTTTTTCTTGCAGATAATGTAAAACTTTTCATGCATTAAAAAAATGTAGAGAAAGATTGAGTCATTCAGATATGACTTTTAAGCTAAAATGAAGATTCAATTTTATTGATGGACAAAAGTTTGAAATTCATGGTATTGCAGGTCATAAGAATAATGTTGTTCCTTTCTACCTCATTGCGTTGCTATCTATTGGTAGTTTGGAATGGGCATCAACATCTTTTTGCATTGTTATTCTCTTGATTGGGAAAGAGGATTCTTATTTTTGTTGGTTGAAGATAGTGGATTTTTTAATTGATTAATAGATGAAATACAATCGTGATATTTAGTCACTATTGTGGTGACTTGATCTTGATGGAAAATGTGCTTATCGTATTCTTCACTAAAATAGCCTTCTGGAAGTATTGTTATATATCATCTTTAAGAACTTTACCTTTGAACTATCTTGGTGGTGTCAGAATTTGTTGTGTGCCTAAAAGTTTGCATGTTTCAAAATGAATTTCTGAGAGGATTTAAGACTTTGTTAGATCATTGTTCTAATTATTTATCGTTTAACTCTTCCGAGTGATTTGTTAGATCATTGTGTGGCATGAGAGTCCATCATGAATAAATATATATTGTGTGGCATGAGGGTCCATTATAACTATGGAGGGAGATGAGGAGTTGTCCAGTTCTTTTATTATCATCTAAAAAAAATGTGAACATTATTACCATAATAAGCCTATATTCCTACCAATGTAATTCTTATCATTTTGTTATATCCCTGACAATACTCGTTATACAATCATATGTAGCATTTATTGTAATTTGTTTAATTTTATCACTAAATGTTCTTTTTGTGTAGAGTTATTTTAATTTTTTTTAAATAATAATAAGTATACGACAAAATTTTTGTGAGTGTTGAATGATGTTAAAAGTCCAGTGAAGGATTGTATAATTTTGATAATTATTAACTTTGATTTTGTATGCTTCAATGATGCTAATAAAGGTCGTCATTTCTAGTGAAAGGATTATGTAGCAAATATAGTAATTTTCACAAGCACTTTTTGATAGAAAATTGTCATCAATACAACATTAATCAATACTGATTTTGATAAGAGTATAATATTTGTTTATGAACTAAACATTTAATCAGTTACTAAAAATTACAATGGTATTAAAAAATAAAAAAAATCTTTACCCTCATTTCTATAAAAACTTGTCATCAAAAGATAAGTATTTTACACAATTTTTAACTGAGGAGAGAGGAGAGGGAGGCGGGAGGAAGAGGGTGGAGGGGGTAGGAGGGAGGTAAGAGAGGGAGGGGAGGAGAGATGGGGAGGTGGAAGGGGGTGGGAGAGAGGAGAGGACGGGGAAGAGAGAGGGTGGGGGGAGAGGGGAGGAGAGAGGAAGAGGGTGGGGGGGAGATGGGGAGGCGGGAGGAAGAGGGAGAGGGACCCCTCTCACCCGTCCCCCTCCTTCCCCGTCTCCCCTCCCTCTCCTCCCTCCCGCCACCCTCTATCCTCATGTAATATGTAATGTATCATCTAATTGACTAAAAAACAATTATCATATGCTCATCTAAAATATTGAAGTATTTCTTTTATGATTATTATTGTCTTCGAGAAGAATGAACTTTGATGACCTTGACGTATCCATTCAGGCTGAAAAGACTCCCCTCCTCGCTTTCTCCTACAAAAAGAAATTTTTTTAACAAGAAACAAATTTTTATGATAAAGCCCAAGGAACAAATTTATCATTCATATGCTAATGATAAAGCTCAACATGGTTCTTTGGCAGTTACTCAACTCGACATGATATAATTTTTATGATAATTATTATTTAAAATATAATGTTTCTCTACAATTTTTAGCCAACTTAGGTAAAGAAAAAAAGTTGATACATCATTTCACATATTAACCATCGAAAACAAATACTAATTTCTTCCTGGACACAAATTAAAAATGCATAAAATCATTTGATTCTCCAACAATCTTTGTTATTTTTAGTATATATATATCACCTATTTTTACAAGATGTCTACAATATGCATCCTGAAGAATTAGGAAGAGAAAAAAACATAAAGTATGATAATAACAAAATTATCATACTTTATGTTTTAATTTTGTATCATTCTGCTCGATACAAAATTATGATAATAAATTTCTCTAAAAATATTTAAAAAATAATAAGAAAAGGTTTCATGTCTTAGTTGAAATAATATTTAAATTTATAAAAAATAAAATTAGTAGAAAATAGTTAACAAATGACTCAACATCAAAAGTTGAAATCTATGGTTCATCGTATCATGATTTTTCCTTTATGCACTGTTTCTAAAATTTCAACAACTTTATGCTTTCATTTCAATTCAGAATTGCGATAATCCTCTTTGAAACTCCATCAACGCTACCAAAAATTCTTGGTTTACAAAAAATTCTAACAATCAACATCAAAATCTAAAATCTATGATATCGTCCGATACTATCCTATATCATTCGATGTGGGACAAAGAAACTTGATACCATCCAATAGCAAGCGATTCACATATCAACCTTTTAATGGATTGATACGTATCGAGCAAAACGATACAAAATTAAAAAAAAACCTACTTCACACAAGCGAAAACTATACCAAGATAAGGATATTGCTTCCATTGACAACTCTTCTCCATGCATGTTTTCCTATAGGTTATTACAGTACATCTCTAGCATTTCTTTCTTTAACGCTGCCTATAATTTCTAAGTATGAGAAAGTAATGAAAATAACAACCATGTACTAAAAGCGAGTTGAACAACCAGACTAATAAAATTGTACATCCAACATCTTTAGGGTAGTATATTATTAGTACTTTAATGTGAAAAGAAAATTCATTTCTCTGTAAATATAAGTTTAGAGATCAATAATAAAAGAGGTCTATCCTCTAACCTCTAATGCACATGAGCACAAAATAATACATGAGTTCTATTAGAATGCTACAAAATAATACATCCCAAGCTTCTCTGTCAAATGGCCCCTCAACTGGAGATGGAATCATGTTGAAGTTCTTATGGGGGCAAAAGTAGTTGCATCAATAAGCCAAGCTATCAGTTAGAAAAGCAATATCACTAGGACCAGGCAAGTTACATTTTGCATCAAATGACTCCTCAACAACAGACAGGATCAACCCTCAAGAAATTAAACAAGCAATAACTGATGTGGTTAGCAATGGAAAGTGTGTTAGACCAATGGTACCAACTATAATGCTGATCAACAGGATCAGGAAGCAATCGATAATATTATAGCAAACTAAAACTTGGGCCTGACTGACTCTTTAACCTGCCTAGACATTGCCAGAAGCAACGGAGAGGCCTTACCTGTGGTGGTTAAAGGAGTGCACACCAACCTTATTTCCTGAGTTCCTGACGTCAGGAAAGGCCTCCTGGCGGGGTTGATGAGCATGCTCAGAAAGCAACAGGCAGTCCGGATGCCCGGCAAAATTTACCAAGGGATCTGCTACACACTGAACTTCTAGACATCTCGACTCGTGAATGTAACTTACCTCAAAGACATTTCTAAAAACCCAGTTTCTTTCTCCACCATAGTTTACTAATTTTTTACAACCATCTCCATATGTGGGGAAAACAAAAGTGACTATCATTTTGGTGCAGAACAAAAATCCACTAAAAGATTAAATTTTCAACATGTTCAGTTGAGGCATAACAGATATAAGAGAGGAGATCAAAAACAACAGTTCAAAACAAAACAAACATTAAATAAAAGAATATTTATGACACTAAAAATGAAAGAAAACAAACATTAAATAAAAGACTAAATATGAGGCAGGATTCTAATCTAGTTTTGCCAACAGAAACAGTCAACAACATTTTCAGTGTAACAAAATCCATTACTTGCTTGAACCATAAAAGGGGCCATAACAGGTGGTAAATGGTATGAGAGCAAAATCATGTCAGTTGCATGTTCTTCTAACCTAAGAGCATTTTGTGAAGTAAAATGTAAAAAAAAAAATGCAGAATAATCAAAATTAAGGAAATAAAGGACGCATAGAAAGGAATCAAAGTAACATCATTGGAAGGTTCAGTATAATATTAAAGATGTTGGTAAGAGAATTAGCAAAAGAAAATTCCAACAGCTATTATTGATTTATCAGCACAAATTACAGCATCAGTAATTTTTCCGTCGTGATCTGTCTTTATCATATGAACAATAAAGCTTTTATATACTTGTGAAAAGCAAAAGGATTGAACCATATGATAGCTAACGCCCTAATTGTTACAGATACAAAAAATGCCGAAGGCAATTTGGTAAGTTAAAATGATGAAGGGACATGTGTCATGTCCGTGCTCAGAGGCATCATTCTACCAGGATCCTGTTGATGCTACAGCATATCAGGAAGAATATACTCACATTTGTAGAAGGGAGGAGCCAAAATGGTGAAGATTAGAAATTGAACAACACAGGAAATGACAGACCAGTGGTACTAATGATTCTGATGACTCTTGCCATGATGTTAGCATTAAAGATAACAATAGACAAAGGAAAACAACTAACAACATTTTAAACTCCAAAGCAACATTTTAAGGTTTCTTTAAAAAAAATCAAAAAATTTCATAGAAAAAATTTTAATTTCAAATCATACCAATGTATCAAGATTTGTTCAATACGATATGCATAAAATAAGTATAAATTTCTCTAAAACTATTTTAAAAAATAAAAAATAAAAAAAAGGTTTCATGTCTTAGTTGAAATGATATTTAAATCTTTCAGATTTGTTAGTAGTTATTCTGCTTCATGTGTAACTTAACCAGAGATATGGCAGCTTCATCAAAGTACAAGATAGTTTCGAAGATGGAGGTGGTGATGATACCTCAAACTACGATAATCCTCCTGGACATAGAGATGGTGGGGCCACGGATGGTCCTCGTCAACCCGAACCCATGGGACCAAGTGGCACTGGTAACTGTGATCATAGTTTAAATGCCAACTTCTTGTGCAGTGAAGAGATTGGCAGCATGGAAGAATTTGATACCCTTGTCCATTCTCGTGCAAGCTTCATTTATCATCACATTGTTGCAGTACAACCTTGTAAAAGTATAAAAAATATAAAGGATATGTTGTCATATATATATATATATATATATGTGCTAAAACCATATTAAAATTAAATTGATTGTTTGCAGTTTAGATGTTCTTGCCCTATTACATATATTTGCCAGCATGTATTTGATCAGTTTTGATCCCCACAAAATATTTTTAAAATGTTGTGCTACATTAGTACACCTTTCCTTCTCCATTTCTTAGCAACATTTTTTGGCTTAGTAACATCTTTATTCTACATTAAATTATCGCACTTGTTCTGCTTAAAGGTCATCCCCAAGGAATAAATAGGAAAAAACGATATTCAAATCATACCTCGTTACATAGAAGGTCTTCAACAAGAATACCAGCAAGCTGACAAACTGTCCTACTTATCTTGGCACAGTGAGGGTCTGGCTTCTAGCTTACGAGAGTTGCAGTAGTTCTAATTTTGATTTGTTGGCTATTTGTTTTGTCATCTTATGGGTGTTTCGTGGCTTTATTTAAGCTTATGATCCTACTCATACAGACTACATTATTATCTCACATTAAACTTATGGGCAACCTAAACACCCTCTTTTGTCTCTAAAACAACTTGAAGCTTATTTGAAGATTTTCTTTCAGCATCATCATCGAATAACAAAATAGATTTTACATATCATCTATACTACACTCACATAACGACATGACAAAATGTCCATTATTCCATTTCTTGGACTTCCTGCATAAGTTTGCAAGGTTATTTATTGACAACAACAAATGAAAAGCTAAAAATTTACAAGAATAATTAACCAACAAAGGCATGTATAGATGAAGCTAAAAAAAAATGAAATCACTTGAATCGGTGATAAGTATATTTCTAGTAGCTGAATAACATTGGTAAATTATAAGCATGGATTAATGATCAAGATACAGAGTCGGGAGCTTTGCCCTTTTGTTGCATTGTGATACCTATTCTTTTCCTCCAAAGGATACATAAATTTTGCAGTAGAAATTATAAAAAGACATGACAAAATTAAAAACCAATACAGAAATTAAAAGGTCATTTTAGTCTAATCCAAAATCATTTGGCTAGCAATCAGAACGCATAAACTGGCAAGGGTCATGTTTTAGTGCAAGCTACAACAAGAGTATTCCACATAACATGCTGGAATTGCGTTGCCAGGTCTAGAGATGGAAAAACCATAATTTTTGCTCTATGGGTACAGAAGTAGAGCAAATGTCTCTATGATAGGTGGGAGAAAAGGTGTGTTCTGAATGAAAACTTCCAGTTTGCTGACTTGTCTTCCCATTATATATAGTTCGTATTCTTTATTTCTTCTTCTAACTCTTGCTTCTCTTTTCACTCAAAATTTTCCTCAGAAACATCCTACTTCTTTAAGTGGATGTTTTAGTCAAGATACTTCAAATTGTTTTCACAAAAGGTGGATACAATCGAGTAGTGCAACGCTCAGCTTAAAGATATGATTAATTGAATACCTACACTCAAACTATAATCACAAAATACTGACAATGGACATTTTCTCATTCTCCTTATGTGACATGGAAAATGTGAACAAAAACATTAGACATTAAAATTTCTTGAAAGGCTTAATACCATCATACGTAGTACATAAGCTACAATAATAGTCTACAATCTTTTCAATGCAATATCAACCACAATTTATATCTTATGTGATATTTATGTCAAGTCAAAGGAAACCATTTTATAAAACCTCCACAATATAGTTCTTCAACTATCATACCTTACATGCAGGGAAGCTTTGGACATGATTTATGGCACTTCCAGAATCTGACTTATAGGTTTAAAAACATCAACAATAATAGCCACTAATTCAGGTTCAATTAAAGCAATGCAAGCGAGATTGCATCTAAAAACTTACTCCTTTTTCTTTCTAACTGGTGCTGCACTTCTCTGACTTCCTTTCCTCTTCTTTGTGGTGATCTTCTTCAATGACATGAGGCAACAAGACTTGAGGTTACATAATCGATGGCTGTCGAATCTGAAACCTTAACACAAAAAGTCATTATGCACAAACTAGATCTCATTCTTTGAAAAAAAAAAAAAAAGACCAGCTGAACTAATACCGAGAATTGGTGGCACCCAAAACACCCTTTTACTAGAGTCTGGACCAATAAAAACAAGGTGCAAAAAGGTTCTCATACTCTGGTCCATAGTCCACCAAACCAATGCTTCTCAAACATATATCTTCAATGAAAAGTTAGCTATTGCACCAATTCTAGCTCTCAGGTCATATCTTTTATACCCGAACATCACATGCAAAAATAAGTATTTAATTGGACTACCTGAAAATTTTGAATTGTCTTTTTCTGGTAACTTGGCAGAATTTGGTATTATGAAGTTTGATGTTAAGATTAAATCTATAGTGTAGTCCAAACAAACCACTTAGACTTGATTCCTGATTTTAATGGACCTAATGAACTATAAAAATGAAGCATCAAGAGTTGCACCAAGTCACGTGCATATCATTCAGATTAAAACTTTAAGCAAGGGAATAACAGTCTACCCATAAATACCAGGGCTTTTAACTGGTGATTGTTTTTCCTGAATCAACAACCAAATCTTCCTGTGAATGACCACTGATTCTGATTATTAAAAGAGAAGTTATCTATTTGGCACAACATAATATAAGTCTTCAAGTCACTCGTAATCTCTTATGTGACCGAGTATCTTGTGATGCCCTAAAGATTCCATCCACATGCTAAACTATCTGCCATTAGTTTTGTGTCATATTACAAAACATCCTGTTATGATCATAAGAGTAAAATATGAATTTTAGTCATAAACAAGCCAACAAATTGAAACAATAATGCAAACCATGGTCATCATCAAATTTCTAAATGAAGCATAAACTACATTTTTTTTTATTAATTAGTGTTATCATACTATTATGCCCATAGTCCAAATCATACCTTCAATTGATTGATGGTATCTAGTTTCACATTAATGTTTGCTTTCTATATGATCAATGTTTTGTGATATCCTTCAGAACCTGTTGCTAGCCTCAACTTAGTTTATCCTTTGTGCTACCTGGACTTCTAACAGAAAACACTATCAAAGAAAGCATTCCTTACAAGAACATACCAAAACCTCAATCACAATTCCAGCAGCAAAATTAAGAACAATCAACCGTACAGGACTTGTTAACATTCTCAAGACTAGGAGATACAGCTGAAAGGGCAGTATGCCTGTGTTGTAAAACACCAAATGAAAATGGAAAGCAAAATATAGCCTCGAAACAATTACAAGTATATGTTTTGATACAAAAAGTGTTTCACCCATAAATGGATTCTTAATGTAAAAGCTTACATGAAAAATATATAAATGTGTTGTCCACTTATCAAGCAGCCAAGATTTTTCAGCCATTCTTTACTAGCTTAATTTTTTCCTCTAACAGACACATCAAGCTCAAAAAAGCATGGAATACGAAAGTGCACTATAACATGAGGATACAATTTTTTATAAAGATATCAACTCTTCTTGCAAATATGAATGATAGTAGACATTCATAAGATCATCCTACTGAGCATGTAAATTTATGTATGAAGATAACTAATTTTTTTCTCCCAGTGAATTCAATTGGTGTGCATTAGGGTCTTCATATTACCGAGTGTCAACCACAGACTACGTAGATGTTCCATTTTCAAGAATGTATTTATTATATCTCAAAACAAATTCCCTCAATGAGTATGTCTCTATTAGATAATAATACACTGGCCTTGTGAAGAACATGATGGATATAAAGCCAGATGCACGATAATTGAAGATTCTTACAAACCATTGGCCAACAAATCCAAAACTTAGGCCCAGTACATTAGAATCATAATGAAATGCTAGAACATGATGCATAGGCTTAGATTCTTTAGCTTTGGCCAAAAACCAATTCAGGAGAATCTAGCTAGTTTTAAAATGATCTTTCCAAAATCCAGGTTCTAACTGATATTCAATTCTAGTTCTGAAAAGCAAGAGCGGTAAGATAGGCGCGTAAGGTTTCTTTACCAAATCTGGAAATACGGCAAGGGTTTCACAGGGTGGCCCATCTGAAAGTTGTTTCGAAGTATTGAAGGAAGACTTGGGGAGGTGCAGAGTACGGGCAACCGGAGAAACGGTTCCCAAGGTCGGGAGGAGGATATGGCTAATGGAGCGAGCAAGGAGCCCGGTTCTCCGATAATAGCAGCGTGTCCGATCTACAATTTGGTCGGCTAGGGAATTTGGATACGAAACTCCTGGGGATTCTTTACTAAATAAGGAAAATCTTACCAGAGAGAGGACCACGGGAGAAGGGTTTCAAGAAGATTTGCGGAGGTCATGGCAGACTCAGAGAGGGGCAGCAATCAGGCGCCAGCCCTGATCTGGCCATTGATCGGCAGGGAAATTTCAATCCGGGACTTGAAAGGGGTTCTTCACCAAATCTTGAAAATGGTGCAAAAAGCGGCCTAGCAGAAAGGGTTTCAAAGCAATCAGAAGAGGAAGATCTGGGGAGATCATATGGAACTGGGGAGGGCGAGACGGGAGGGTGGCTCCGCCCATCATGCGTCCCGATCTAGCCAATGTGGACGACCTGGAAACTTGGATCCAAAAGATACGGAAACATTGGCCAAACCTGGAAGATCTTACGGGGGATGATGAAAGCGGGCCATCAGAAAAGGGTTTGAAAGCATCGGAGGAGGAAGGTTCGGGGAGGCCATGGCGTAATATGAGAGGACGGCCGCCTCGACACGGCGGCACCCGCCCCGATCTTGCCATTGGGGCAGCTGGGAAACTTGGATCAAAGAGTTAAGGGGGTCTTTACAAGATCTAGAAAATCTCACCTAGGGCGCAGAGAGCGGAACATCCGAATAAGGTCGCAAGGCGTCGGAGGAAGAAGATCCCGGAAGGTCATGGCCGGCTCGGGGAGGGCGGAGCGGGAGCATTCGTCGTTTAATTCGAGGCGGGTTTCTTTCCTTGGGTGGCTTCCGGCAAAAACCGACCCACGGAGGAAGGGGATCGAGACGGAGAGGAGAGGTAAAGCGGGGCTTGTAAAAGGACAACCGGCGGTCCGATCGCTCGGAGGGGGCATAGAAGGGCAGCGGGCGGGGAGGGAGAGGGGAAGGGGCAGCGCTTCGGGCGCTCGTTTCCTTCTTGGAGCACAAAATGAGGAACCAGAGATGTAACAAACCCGTCTTCCAACCCACAAGCCTCGAGGGAAGGCGGGAAACCCTCCGCCCCTATTTACAGGAGACCGCCATCCGGAGCTTTTAAATTTCTTGTATTCTAATTTGTTTCATGCAACCAAGAAGTCGTTTCCCGTGAAGCGATAGCTATTTGAATGGGCTTAGGCCAATCATCGGTGCATGGAAGTTGGAACCTTCGAGAGTGACCGCGTCAAATATTCCGTGTAGGAGATACGATTTGAATCCCAAATGACCGCTGTGAGATCATTCAAAGGCATTCAAAATAGACTAAATACCTTAAGGTCAAGAAATTAAAAAAATAAAAATTAAGAGTGGGAGGTGATAGGAAGAAGAAGAAAAAAAAATCAGAATGGTGTTGATGGTAATGAAGGCTTGTGAAAAAAAAAGGATATTGAAGAAACTCTAGTTCTGTTAACCATTATTATTCATCTAATTTTATTCTCAAATACTTTCGATCAGTTTATTCGAATGCCGAAGTGTTTACATGCAAGTTAAGGCAAATCAGATCAAATCATATGGTAATCCAAACTTTAGTTTTAAATATTTAGCTTGAATTATGTATATGATAACCCCAATTCAATTCGTGTATATTATTGCTTAAATCTGATTACCTAGTTTGAGCCAAATGTAAAATTCATGCATAAACATGAACAACTAGCATGGCTTTTGATGCATGTCTTGCCTCCTTCCCTGATGCAGATATTGGCAGCTCTGGATGTTGTTCGTCAAGGAGCTAATGTGATGCCAAGGAAACAATTGAATGATGTTTTGGATGCTGAACTGGGGGGGTCCTGATTGGTCATCCAATCTGACAAGCTTTGATTATGAACCAATTGCTGCAGCAAGCATAGGGCAGTTTGTTCTGATCTAGATTAGTCATATTCTAATCCTCCTAAATTTTAGATATTGTGTGTTTGGATGCCATAGAAAAATTCTTCAACAAAGTTCTTGCTTGTTCAGCATTTCTCATGTTGATTTCTATTGGATCAAGATTCTTGCGAGTACACGTTGCGTGAGGCGGCTACGGAAGCGGTTTCCCAGCGAGCCCTCGAGATAAAGAGTCCAAAGTGACGTCCGCAGAGTGACAAGGACGGTGGGTCCCAACGAAGACTAATCGCAGACCCGGCGGGTAAGCAATGTATTACTCGCAAACGAAAATCGGCGCTCACACTGTTTCGCCCTCTCAAACACAGGTGCGACGGTGGGTCCCATCTGTGACGGGTAAGCAACGGAGTATTGACGCAAAGTGACTGTTCAACAGGTCAATAAGTCTTTCACGTGAAGCCCAAAATGCCAATACACGCTCGACTTGTTTAACAGGTCAATACACGCTCGACACGTCAGAATCTCAAACCACCGCAGCAGGAGGGAGCAGAGCGGGGAATACCGCGGCGGGAATGGATCGGATCGGCGACCTAAAATAACGCGAGACACCGTGTCGGTCGGTGCCCGATACGAAGCTTCGCGCTTTCGAGCGTCGCACGTGCGATCGCCCCGGCACCACGACCGACCTTTGTTTCTGTTTTTCTGCTTTCCTTTTTGTTTTCTGTTTTTGTGTTCTCTCGACTCCCTCGTTAAGCTCAGATGATAAGCTATAAAGAGCTCGAGTTGAGATTGCTACTTTTACTAAACTCAAGTCTGCTCTGTAAAGTGTTCAGGGAAAATTGCCATGCAGATCACCCAAAACAATCTCGAATGTGTCTGAGTTCTGGGGCGCCGAATCTTGATCGTGCCGCCGGAGTCGGAGTTCAAGCGCGGGTGGATTTACTTCCTCATGCTCGTGTCCACGTAGCCGGAGCAAAAGAGCAGGCAGAAGACGAAGAGACATTGCATGGTCAGGACACGACCGAGATTGCACCGGGGAAGACACCGATCCATTGTCGACGTTCGAGCAGCCAGGTCGAAGTACATCACATTTGCGAGGACTCATGAAGGGTGCGGCAGTCGGAACGTGGCGGCCGGAAGGGATTAATTGGACGGGCAACATTTCTATCTCTATTACCAGCTGTTCTAGTGGATATCCCCATGTAACTCTACTTCTTCCTCTTATTACATGGAAGGGAGTGAAGCAGAGAGATCGATCGGGTGGAAGCACAGAAAAATAGAACAAAAGATGTAAGACATATCAAAAGGAATTGAAAATTGTGTTCTATATCGAAGCATGTATGATATTTGTAATTGATAGCGTATAACGCGGACGAATCCCGCAAGCCATTCAAATTGTGGAAGCAGTCATTTGCATGCTTCTAAACTTCTATATTGCATGACCAACAGAGAAGTATATGTTTGGATAATAAACAATTCAACTATTAGAAGCTCCACCTACATCACTAATTTATTAAAAATTAATTCGGTAAAAGGCTTACTGAGTAAATCAAATCTTTTGGTTGAAATATGCCTGAATTTTACTCAAATTGAACCATCCTAACAGAGTTAAATGGGATCCAGGAACTACTGAAGAGAGATGAGGAATTGATATAAAGATGGTTTGTCAGCTGAAGGTCTACGGCTAACACTATGCATTCTTTAGTAGAACCTATTATTCACTATTTATCAAGCAAGCATTACCAAAAGGTTGTTTAGCAAAATATTCTATTCATGAATATGATTCCAGAATCAATTATTTAATGATGTGACAGCCAAGAATTATGGAGACAAGTAATCTAGATATTTAGGATAAGAACTATTCCACAATTCAAGTTAAATTATTTCTAGTTGTGTGTGTGTAGAATATGTATAGTGTGTGTGGTGTTGTGTGTAGTATGTGTGCAGTGTGTATATGTTATGTATGTGTTGTTATGAATTGTGTGTGTGGTTTGAGTTGTGTGTATTGGTGTGTATGTTATGAGTTGTATATGTATGTTGTGTGTATTGGTGTGTATGTTATGAGTTGTATATGTATGTTGTGTGTATGTGTGTGTTGTGTTGTGTATATTGTGTCTTGTGTTATGCTATGTGTGTGTATTGTTATGAGTTGTATGTACATGCGTGTATGTTGTGTGCAGTGTGTATATGTTATGTGTGTGTGCTGTTATGAATTGTGTGTGTAGTGCGTATTGTGTATATTATGTATATGTGGTGTGTATATTGTCTGTATTGTGTATAGTATATGTTGTATATGTTATGTATATATTGTATATAGTGAATGTTTTTGTGTATGTTGTTATGAAATGTGTGTGACTCAAAACATAACACAATACATACACAAACACAACACACATATAATACACACACGCATATATACACAAACACAACACACATATAACACACACACATATATAACACAATACATACACAAACACAACACACACATAACACACACACATATAACACAATATATACACAAACACAACACACATATAACACAACACACATATAACACACACACACAAACACAACACACATATAACACACACACATAAACACAATACATACACAAACATAACACACATATAACACACATACACATATAAAACAATACACATATAACACACACACACATATAACACAAAACACATATAACACACATACACAAACACAACACATACACAAACACAACACACATAACACACACACACATATAACACAATACATATACAAACACAACACACATATAACACAAACACAATACATACACAAACACAACACACATAACACACACACACACACATATAACACAATACATATACAAACACAACACACATATAACACAACACACATATAACATACACACACAAACACAATACATACACAAACACAATACACATATAACACACACACACATATAACACAATAGATACACAAACACAACACACATATAACACACACACACATATAACACAACACATATAACATACACACACAAACACAACACACATATAACACACACACACAAACACAATACATACACATATAACACATACACAACAAACTACACACAACACTCATAATACACCTACAATCAAACACAATATACACACATCATACAAATAATATACACATACATAACACATACACACACATATATTGTATATACAATACACCCACACACATATATACATACACAAACACAACACACATATAACACAATACATACACAAACACAACACACATATAACACACAAACATATAACACAATACATACACATATAACATACATACAACAAACTACGCACAACACTCATAACACACCTACAATCAAACACAATATACACATATCACACAAATAATATACACATACATAACACACACACATATATTATATATACAATACACCCACACACATATATACATACACAAACACAACACACATATAATACACACACATATATAACACAATACATACATAAACATAACACACATATAACACACACACACAAACACAATACATACACATATAACACACACACAACAAACTACACACAACACTCATAACACACCTACAATCAAACACAATACACACATATAACACACACACATATACATACACAAGCACAACACACATATAACACAATACATACATAAACACAACACACATATAACACACACACACACACACACATATAACACATACACACACAAACACAACGCACATATAATACACACAAACATAATACATACACATATAACACACACACAACAAACTACACACAACACTCATAACACATCTACAATCAAACACAATACACACACATCACACAAATAATATACACCCACATAACACACACACATATATTGTATATACAATACACCCATACACACTTATAACATATACAACACATACACACATATATCGTACACATAACACACCCACATACACACACATAATACAAATAACACAACATACACACACATAACATATACAATATATATAATTCATAGCTCACTACGCACAACACCCACACATATATCATACTTTACAATACCCACACATATAACAGATACATGATAAATAATACACACAACATAAATAACACACAACACACAAAGACACACATACAATCTACATACACACACAACTCATAATACATACATACACACACAACTCACAATACACAATGCACACAACTCACAACACAGCACACACACACAACTGTGCAGTGTCAACATGGTTTCTGCAAGCTCGGTTGGAGGAAGAAAGAGAGTCCACAATTTCTTTCCTATACTTGTTATCTGAAGATGTATTTGATCTGAAAAAAGAAACTATTAGGATAACAAGAAATATAATAACCTGATTATTTGAATCTTTTCTCGATATTGAAGAGTTACATAAAAGGCAATATCTCTAATTAAGTTAATATTTATTAAACATGATTGTTAAGTCTAAAAATATATTTATTTAATATAAATGACACTTATTTCTATGAGGATGAATCTAGCAACTCAACGACCATAAGCCAAACAGCTTGTGAGTCTTAATTTACTAAGTGAAAATTAATTATAAGTTTACGATGAAACGCTTAGGAAGAAAATGATTTTGTGATAATTTTAGATAACTAAAATTTCCCTGGTCAACTTGATTTGGCTATATTTAGGAGGTAAATTCTTAAAAGCCCTCTAACTTATAAAAATTAGAATGAAAAATTTAAGGCTTTGACTTATAAAAATTACATTATGATATTATCATGTATCAGACAAAAAACTTCAAGGAATTATAAACATGTTGTTAGAGTTACACCGCTCTTTTTGTTTATTTATTTATTTCCGCCAAACACCTCCTCTTCCTTTCTTTCGTCTTCTCCATCATCTCCTTTTTCTTCCTCCTTCTTTCTCTTTCCTCTTCCTCGCCCTCCTTTCATGGCCACTTTTTCTTTCTTTCTTATCTTCGATAACATGAACCAATATATACTGCTCCAATCTTTGCACTTTTAAGTAGATTGAACCATAAGTTTTGCAGCTACAAAAGCACAGTGAAGGAAACACAAGAACAAATCCCAACACTGAATTCTGTGTAGATTACCAGTTTGATAGGAAAAGCATTAAGATAGGAAAAGCATCTACATCATGACCAGTCTGAGCCTTACAATTCGAGATTTGACTCGACTAAGGCAAAAACAAAAACCCACTCGAGTTGGAAACATTTACAAGGAGACTCCTCTAACTCGGGGGATCCAGGGGATTGTCATCGAAGGGAACGTCCTCGGGCATATCCACGTTTTAGTCTTCTAGGAGGTCCGCAAATATATTAGCCTCCATCTCCAAGTCTGGGTACTTGGCGTGGAAGCGAGCAAGTGCCACACGATAGCCGAACTCGTATATCACTTGACCTGACCTCTGTAGGCCGAGCTCAAACCACAGTGACTTCTTGTACTCAACGATGGCCTCCTTCGCCTACTCCTTGGCCCCTCGACGCTCCTCATTCAATGCCTCCTGTGCAGCTCAGGCTGCCGACTGGGCGACTTCAACATTCTGTGAGAGTGTGAGTAACTCATCGTCCAACTTGCAGATTCACCCCCGGCTCTCCTTTAGTTAGCGTTGAGAATCTCCCAGCTTCGCTTTGAGCTGTTCGACCTTGGCCTCTAGGTTCATCGCCCGTTGCTCAACCACCGCAATAGCCTCTAGGCTGGGACCACCTTTCAGCTCCTCGACCTCCTGGTGTAGGTTGGAATTCATCTCCCTGAGGCGCTCAATCACCCAGCCCGTGTCATATACGGTCGATCAACACCATTGTGTAATGATGATTCTGCACAAACATGAACGTTAGAATCGGGCATGGATCGTCGGTTCCAAGTAGATAATGAAAACGTAGTACTCACCCAGACGAGAGATTTTGTTGCTTGGTCCATCAGCACTACGGATGACGAGCAATACAATTGCTTCGCCATCACAGGGTGAAGCACACCTTGGGCGAACTCCTGCGCTGTTGTGCCGTTCGCCCAGATCTGACTCTCGACCTTGAGGGTCGGCTAGCGCAAGCCATAGGGTGCCCCCGACTCCCCTTCCGGTAAGTCCACCATGCTGAGAGCTCGAAAGGGCTCCCCTTGGAACTAGCATGGATGCGGCACAAGTCCCTCATTGACTTAGGCCGTACCATCTGCCTGCTTGAGGGGTCGTCCCTAGACGAGCCAACGCGACCTTTCCCCTTCGCGCTTGAGCCCTCTCTATGCAGGCCGCCACCTGACTCGCACATCCCACGTGACTTCGCCTCTTGGTTCGTCACCCTCTCGGACCCCTTCTGAGTCCCCACCTTAGCCCTTTTCTTCGGTCGACCTGCCTTGGCCTCCTGAGGGGACCCTAGGCGGGCTGGAGTGCTCTTCCTTCTAGGAGCTTCAGGTCCCGGTCGCTCACGTTCTCGAGACAACTGCGTCGCGGATGAGAGGCAAGACATCCCCTTCATCGATTGGATGTTCACCATTTATACCAATGGCAAGTCAAATTAGCAATGCACGCAAGAAATAGAACACCTAAGAAGCCACTAGTCTGACCTATCCCTAGGGCCCGGGCTGAGTCCCGCATCGACCAGCCATTTCTCGGTCATCCTCCTAATTGCCCGGGAGGAAGACATGATCCCCCTTAGATGCTCCACATGCTCGGTCTTATCATGGGAGAGGAATGAAGGAATATTATTGATGACCCAGGAGGTCCACCCGACACAAAACCCTAACCCTAGGTTGCAGCTCACAAAAAGTGATGAATCTTCCATCTCTTGTTATTGGACGGGTGCCACTAATCTTGAAGCCACCTCGGGCGATCAAGTAATACTCGTCTCGCCCTTTACATGGCGAAAATACTCTCTAATAAGATTCTCTCGGAGAACTCTTTCTCTCTTAATCCGAATGACCCTAACCAGGAATTTTCCTGAGCAAGAACATATGAGATATTTCTTTCATAATATCGAGAGTGGATGATCTTCTATTGATACTCAATTGCCCTTTTAAGATTAGCTACCGCTCCTAATAACCGGCTGTACTAAATCTGAAACTTTCATAACCACACAACACATGAGATATTATTGTGTTATGTGTTTTGTATGTGTATTATGTTTGTTATGTATGTAGTGTTTGTGTTGTGTGTGTGTATTGTGTGTCGACATATTATGTGTGTTATGTGTGTGGGTGTTGTATATTATGAGTTGTGTGTGTACGTGTGTGTATTGTGTATTATGTTTGAGTGTAGGGGTGTTATGAATGTTGTGTGCATTGTGTTTGTAGATGTGTACTGTGTGTGTATGTGTGTGTTGTGTATGTTATGTGTGTGTATTATGTTTGAGTGTAGTTGTGCTACGAGTGATGTGTGTGTGTGGGTATTGTGTGTTGTTTGTTGTATATAAGTGTGTGTATGTGTTATGAGTTGTACGTGTATGTATATGTTGTATATGTTATGTGTGTATGTATGTGTATTGTATGTGTGTTTTTATGTGTTGTGTATGTTATGTGTGTATTGTTTATGTGTATGTGTTATGAGTTGTGTGTGTTATGTATGTTATTTGTGTGTATAGTGTGTGTTGTATGTTATGTGTGTGTAGTGTGTATTGTTATGAGTTGCATGTGTTGTGTATGTTATGTGTATGTGTTGTGTATAAGTAGTGTGCGTATGTGTGTGTGTCGTGTATGTTATGTGTGTGTGTATTATGTATGTTATGTGTATGTGTTATGAGTTGTATGTGTTGTATATGTTATGTGTGTGTGTGTTATGAGTTGTGTGTGTATGTGTGTGTGTGTGTTATATATATTATGTGTGTGTAGTGTGTATGTTATGAGTTGTGTGTATTGTGTATGTTATGTGTGTGTGTAGTGTGTGTTGTTATGAGTTGTGTGTGTATGTGTATGTGTATGTGTTGTGTATAAGTAGTGTGTGTATGTGTGTAGTGTGTGTTATTATGAGTTGTGTGCGTATGTGTGTGTGTGTTATGAGTGTGTGTGTATGTATGTGTTGTTATGAGTTGTGTGTGTATGTGTGTGTATTGGGTATATTATGTGTGTGTGTGTTGTGTGTTGTGTGTGTACGTGTCTTTGTATGTTATGTGTTATTTGTGTTGTGTGTTCTTTTTGGGTGTTGTTTATTTGTGTATGTTACCTGTGTGTGTATAGTGTGTTTGTGTGTATGTGTGTGTTGTGTATGTTATGTGTGCGTGTGTGTAGTGTATTGTATATGTTATGTGTGTATGTATAGTATGTGTTGTTTGTGCGTGTGTTATGAGTTATGTGTGTATGTATGTGTGTGTTGCGTATGTTACGTGTGTGTATAGTGTGTGTTGTTTGTGTTTGTTATGAGTTGTGTATATGTGTTTGTGTTGTGTATGTTATGTGTGTGTGTTGTTTGTAGTATATGTTTTGTATGTTATGTGTGTGTGTAGTGTTTGTAGTATGTGTTTTGTATGTTATTTATGAGTTGTGTGTGTATTGTATATGGTGTATGTTATGTATGTGTATGTGTATTTTGTGTGTGTCTTTGTGTGGTATGTGTTGTTTATGTGTGTGTAGTATGTGTTATTATGAGTTGTGTGTATGTGTGTATGTTATGTGTGTGTAGTGTGTATTGTTTTGAGTTGTGTGTATAAGAGTGTGTTGTGTATGTTATGTGTATGTATGTGTATTGTGTGTGTGTTGTTTGTGTTATGTGTGTGTTATGAGTTGTGTATGTATGTGTGTGTGTGTTATGAGTTGTGTATGTATGTGTGTGTGTATTATGAGTTGTGTGTGTGTTGTGTATGTTTTATATGTGTGTTGTGTGTAGTGTGTTATTATGAGTTGTGTGTATTGTATATATTGTGTGTGTGTAGTGTGTGTTTTGTATTGTGTATGTGTATTGTGGGAATTGTGTTTTGTATATGTGTATTGTGTGTTTTTTGTATTATGCATTGTTTGTATTGTGTATTATTTTTATATGTGTTATTTATTGTGTGTGTTTATGTGTGTGTTATGTGTTGTTTATGTACGTGTGTATGTGTATTATGTGTTATGTGTGTTTTTGTGTGTGTGTTATATTTGTATTGTGTATGGTATGTGTATGTGTGCTGTGTGTAGTGTATTATTTATATGTGTTATGAGTTGTGTGTATGTGTTTGTTATTTGTGTATGTTATTTGTGTGTGTATGTGTATTATGTATGTGTTATTAATTGTGTGTAGTGTATGTTGGTGTATGTAGTGTGTGTTGTTATGAGTTGTGTATATGTGTGTGTTGTTATAAGTTATGTGTGTATTGTACATGTTATGTGTGTGTTGTGTATATTATATGTGTTTGTATATTGTGTGCATATTGTGTATATATTATGTGTGTGTAGTGTATATTTTGTGTGTGTTGTGTATGTTATGTGCATGTGTATAGTGTGTGTTGTTTATGGTTTGGTATGTATATGTAGTGTGTGTGTCGTTATGAGTTGTGTGAGTATGTGTG
Organism: Musa troglodytarum; assembly: GCA_023547065.1. Classification (NCBI taxonomy): domain Eukaryota; kingdom Viridiplantae; phylum Streptophyta; class Magnoliopsida; order Zingiberales; family Musaceae; genus Musa; species Musa troglodytarum. Next base: position 60,733,638 of record CP097510.1, on the reverse strand, counting down.
TATTGTGTATGTTGTGTGTGTGTTATTTATGAATTATTTGTGTGTTGTGTATGTCGTGTGTTTGTAGTGTGTATTATGTGTAGTGTGTATTGTATGTACTGTGTGTTTTATGTGTATAGTTTATTAGTTGTGTGTATATATGTGTGTGGTATGTTTTGTGTGTATGTGTTATTAATTGTGTGTGCGTAGTGTATGTGTTGTTTATGAGTTGTGTGTATGTATATGTATGTGTAGTGTGTGTTGTGTATATTGTATGTTTTTGTGTTGTGTATATTGTATGTGTTTGTATTATGTGCGTGTAGTGTGTATTGTGTGTAGTATGTATTTTGTGTATGTTATGTGTGTGCAGTGTGTGTTGTTTATGAGTTGTGTATGATATGGTATGTGTATGTAATGTGTGTTGTATATATTGTGTGTAGTGTGTGTTGTTATGAATTGTGTGTGTGTTGTGTATATTGTGTTTGTAGTATATATTATGTGTAGTGTGTGTATTTGTGTGTGTATGTGTGTAGTGTGTATTGTTATGAGTTGTGTGCGTATGTGTGTGTGTGTGTGTGTGTTATGAGTGTATGCTGTTATGAATTGTGTGCGTTGTGTATGTTGTGTGTAGCGTGTATTATGTATATTATGTATATGTGGTGTGTATATTGTCTCAGATATAGTGTGTGTTGTATATTATATATGTATTGTATATAGTGAATGTTTTTGTGTATGTTGTCATGAAATCTGTGACTCAAAACACACACAACACAATACATACACAAACGCAACACAATACACACACATATAACACAACACAACACACATATAACACACACATATATATACACAAACACAACACACATATAACATACACACACATATAACACAACACAACACACATATAACACACACATATACATACACAAACACAACACACATATAACACACACACACACACACACATATAATACAATACATATACAAACACAACACACATATAATACACACACACATATAACACAACACATATATAACACATACACAAACACAATACACATATAACACACACACACAAACACAATACATACACATATAATACACACACAACACTCATAACACACCTATAATCAAACATAATACACACACATCACACAAATAATATATATCCACATAACACACACACATATATTGTATATACAATACACTCACACACACATATATCATATACAACACATACATACACATATATCGTATATATAACACACCCACACACACACATAATACAAATAACACAACATACACACATAACATATATAATATACATAATTCATAACTCACTACGCATAATACACACACATATATCATACTTTACAATACCTACACATACAATGTATACATGACAAATAATATACACAACACACAAAGACTCACATACAATCTACATACACATACAACTCATAATACATACATACACACACAACTCACAATACACAATGCACACAACTCACAACACACACACACAATACATACATACATATATAACAAATAACACATAACACCCACACATACAACACTCATAACACACCTACACTCAAACACAACAGACAACACGCACATCACACAACAATACACACATACACAACTCACAACACACACAAACAACACAACACAATATACAAACAACACATAACACATAAACACACAATATACATAAATAACATATAGCACGAACAATACACACAATACAAACAACACACAACACAACACAAACAATACACACAATACAAACAACACATAACATACACACACATAACATATACAACATACATAACTCATAACACATACACATATATCATACATACAACACACCCACACACACAACATACACAAACACATACACAACACAAATAACAAATAACATACAACACACACACACACACACAAATAACGTATACAACACACATACACACACAACACAATACAAGTCAAAACAACATTGCAAACTTTGATGATGGATAAAGCACCCATGAAGATTGGTTTTCATCAAGGCACAAATGCTTATCAAATTGTAAATTGGGGATGCATGCATCAATTTTGGTGAGATCATACTACAATGATGGTCTGTCATTGTATTATTAAAGATCCTACAATTCTTGATGACAAGATCCATCTAGAGTAGCCAAATCGATGCAGAATTATTGGTCTTAGGCAACACATGTTTGGGTCTTGTTGGACCAAGTGTTGTTTAATTTAAGGACAAATTATTAAGATAAGATCAGGTTCACTTTTATTATTATTTTTAGATAATTATTCATCCTAATTTTGAGTTATAAAAATTGCATTGTATCTAATTTTGAGTTATAAAATATATGTTCAGACTCATTATTTCTCGGACGTGTAGGTATACTTTTATGTGGGTTTTTTATTTTTATTTTTTTAATTTCTTGACCTCAAGGTATTTAGTCTATTATAATTAGGATGAGAATATATATTTTTTGGTAATTTGTTTGCTTATAATTTATTTAGATAGATATTTCTTTCTTTTGAAGGTACCATAAGAGTGTGTCTTGATATTTTGTCTGTCTTTTCTGTGCTAGCTTATTTTCTTACTAATCTATTAGTATCGTATGTTGTTTTTCATGGGGAGATAACCACAACGTGTGTACCTTTTTGTCAGCATATACCAGGTACGGGTACCCTTGTTTTTTCTTCCTAATATGAAGAGCCAAGTGTATCATTTCATTTGTAATTAATCTCTCGCTCTCTCTCTCTCTCTCAACCCTAAATCCCTTTCTCTCTGACTGTAAAGTTACATTAGAGAGTATGTCTGTCAACGAAGTTGTAAAATATAGAAAGTTATACAGATTCTTGCTTGCTTTTATTCTCTATTTCTTCGATTTGTAAGTGTCCTCATTGCAAAGCTCAATGAATAATCGTTCCATAATTTAAATTGTCCTTACAAATTGCGAAGCTCAGCTATAGAAAATATGTCTGTCAACAATGTGGAATTGTCATGCTCAGGATGCAATATATATATATATATATATATATATATATATATATATATATATATATATATATATCCAAAAATCTGGTTTTGTCCTTTTAAATTTCAGAACCTTAGGCATCTAAGATATACGGAATGAGACATTTGAAATATTGTAGGTTTAAGGACATTTTTCAGGAGGTTTATGAAGAAAAATGTAAGTCAAAGTTGGAAGAACAATCAAGATGGTGGGAACATCTGTTCCAAGTATTTCACCTTTTTTGCTTAATAAGTCTTAAATTGATGTCTAATAATTGTTGTATTCCTGTTATCAGGTATGAGCATAGGCTGATTGATGACATGGTAGCATATGCATTGAAAAGCAGCGGTGGTTATGGTGTGGGCCTGCAAAAATTATGATGGAGATGTCCAGAGCGATTTCCTTGCCCAAGGTCTCACTTTGGAATTTATGATATTATTATGACAGTAGTAAATGTATTGGTATCAGAATCCTGTATTCCAAATATGTTTTATTTTTCACTTTATTATTTTATAACTAAAGTATAGGGGTGGTAGCACGAGTGTCATAGGAAAGAATCAAATTGAAACTTGAACCATATCCTCAACCTTATTAGGTAACAACATGAGTGAAAAAGTTCATGTTGACTAGGAGTCATGATCTACTTTTGTTGTGATTGATTGATTGATTTAACAAGATATCTCACTTTAGATGCTTCTCGTGTAGTCAAATTGTTCATGAAAGAAATTAAATTCACAAGATATTTTTAAAAAATTTATTGAAAATTTTGAACATTACGTTATAGCATTATGTAGCATGTAACCCTAAAACTAAGGTGATTAATAGGAAAATATGGTTTACACGTTGGACAACCATCTCTCATGTCAATAGCTCCAGCTAGCCCAAAGTCTGCAAGCTTCGGCACGTTAGCAGATTCGAAGGGCCACAACTACGGGGCCCATCAACGAGACCGAGTGAGCAGCAGGTTGCATGGGTGGGCCATAACTACGGGGCCCATCAACGAGACCGAGCGAGTAGCAGGTTGTATGGGCGGGCCACAACTACGGGGCCCATCAACAAGACCGATCAAGCAGCAGGTTGTATGGGCCTATCATAGCTCTGGGTTCCGGTCACCACCAGTGAATGTAACAAAGTTGGATTTCAAGGGTTTGAGGATCAAATTTTTTTTTTTGGGCCTCTTTGTCGTCCGTTCTGCTAGCGGTAAGTCCACCGAACGATCGCCGTAAGCGTGACCTGTTCAACTCGTGTTAATGGGTATACGATCCGGCCCAACTTGTTTTAAACTACCGAACCCTACACCGTGACGAGGAGCGGGTTGCGAGCGCATTGGCGGCGACATTTACATGGACCGAGCTAGTTGAGGAGGAAGGCGGCCGCAAGAGCAGGACGAGGAAGTGGAAGATTTGGGTTCGACATCGGTTCTATTAGGATTTTGTTCCTTCTCGGTCTGCTCCTTGTCCCTGCACGGACAGCGTTCCTCGTCCTTCCGACCTTTCTTCCTTCTCCATTCATCTTTCTCATCGTGTTCATTTCTATTCCTCTTCCTTGCCAACCTTCCTCATTTCATCATTCTTCCGCTTTTCCCTGCTTCAGCTCCTTCTGCCTCATTTCATCCTTCTCATCGTATTGGCATTGGACATCAAGTACTTCGATCCGGGCCTCCTCTTGAATCGTGATGTCACCGACCATCGGGTAACCGTTGAAAGTAAACTACCACGTCCTTCTTTATAGTGGCACTTCCGCTTCCTCCTTCCACTTAAATGATTGATTGTGTTTTCTTATAGTGATAAACCGAATACCAATTTGTGTATAAATTAATGTTTGTGCATATAGGAAACTTGCTCTACCATTTTGTACATTCTTGTGTCGATTGGTGTATTCAATCTTCCATTTCATCGGATCTATCGAATTATTTCTCAGAAAGATACATGGGAACACTGTTTGCTTAAACTAGCATCACCATGAATTCTGCAGACCAGTGTACTATTTCAAAACTTGGGGACTCCTTTCAGAAATATACTAACTTGTCAAACTAGTTGGAAATTCCGACGCTAACCCAGTTTTAATTATTCTATTTTTTTGGATCTTTAGGCATACCAAGCTTATTGATATTTTGAATTTATGTCTGCATCTTTCCCATTTGGATGTTGTTCAACTTTTTCCTCTCATCTTTTCGTGCAACTTGCAGGCACAATGTTGCTGTGAAATGTGCAACAATTACACCTGGTAGATAATTTGATGTTCTTTTTTATTACTTTATAAGAATGAGGTGACATCCAATGATAAGATGATATCCAGGATCATCTGACGCGTGTATGTGTGTGTGTTGTGTTGTGTGTATATGTTGTGTTATGTGTATGTATTGTGTATGTGTGTTGTGTGTTGTGTGTTTGTGTGTTTGTGTGTTGTGTGTATATGTGTGTTGTGTGTATATGTGTGTTTTGAATGTTATGTGTATTATGTGTATGTGTGTTGTGTGTATGTGTATGTGTGTGTTGTGTATATGTGTTGTCTTTGTGTATGTATGTGTGTTGTGTGTGTATTGTAGGTGTGTGTGTTGTGTGTATGTATGTGTTGTGAATGTTATGTGTGTTGTGTGTTGTGACTTCTATATGTGTTTTATGTTTGTATATATGCATGTGTATATGTTTGTGTGTTGTTTTGTGTTATGCATTGTGTATGTGTTGTGTCTTATTGTTGTGTGTGTATTATATGTGTGTGTGTTGTGTATATGTGTGTGTTATGAATGTCATGTGTGTTGTGTGTTGTGAATTCTGCATGTGTTTTATATTTGTATATATGTATGTGTGTTGTGTGTGTGTGTATGTGTTGTGTTGTGTTATGTGTTGTGTGTGTATTTTGTATGTGTTGTGTCTTGTTGTTATGTGTGTATTGTATGTGTGTGTGTTGTGTGTATGTGTGTGTTGTGAATGTTATGTGTGTTGTGTGTATGAGTGTTGTGTTATAAATGTTGTGTGTTGTGTGAGTATATATGTGTATTGTGTGTGTGTGTGAGTATATATGTGTATTGTTTATGTATGTATATGTTGTGTTGTGTTGTGTATGTGTGTTGTGTGTATTGTATGTATGTATTGTATATGTGTTGTGTATGTGTGTGTATTGTGAATGTTTGTTGTGTATGTGTGTGTATTGTGAATGTTTGTTGTGTATGTGTGTGTTGTGTGTATGTGTTGTTTATGTTGTGTATATGTGTATGTGTTGTGTTGTGTTGTGTTATGTGTTGTGTGTGTATTGTGTATGTGTGTTGTGTATGTGTGTGTATTGTGAATGTTTGTTGTGTATGTGTGTGTGTTGTGTGTATGTGTTATTTGTGTTGTGTATATGTGTTTGTGTTGTGTTGTGTTATGTGTTGTGTGTGTATTGTGTATATGTTGTGTCTTGTTGTGAATGTTATGTTTGTTGTGTGTATGAGTGTTGTGTTATAAATGTTGTGTGTTGTGTGTGTATATATGTGTGTTGTGTTATTTGTATGTGTTGTATTTGTGTATGTTGTTTGTGTATGTATATGTTGTGTTGTGTTGTGTATGTTGTTGAATCTCGGATTTTGATGATGAAGTCAATTGATGGTTATTTGATCTAATCCATTTTTGAGATAAGTGTGCAGGATTAACTATGAAAGAACAAATTACCAAAGTCAAGTTGCTGGAAGTTCAAGAGTCCACCAGAAGTCTGAAGGATCATTGGAAGTGTTGCCGGAGCGAACCGAGATGAAATCGGGGACTTGCCGAAGGTTTCGAAAGTTTGCCGGAAAGATCGTCGGAGGTTCACGGAGACAACCGAGGAGGTTCAGAAGGTTGCCAAAGACTCGTTGAACTCGCCAGAGAATCCGGGAGTTTGCTGGGAGTCCATCGGAAGAAATCCGAGGGAGTGTCGGAAGCCCGTTGGAAGATCGTCGGAAAGCTCTTCGGAAGATAACTTGATGGTGTTGGTTTAATTTGGCTTTAGAAGTTTATAGTTAGCACTTAATTAGGTATAGACTAGGTGTTAATCCTTCGTATTTGGCCAATTGGGCCTTTATTCAGACAACAAGTTTAGGCTCATTCGCTGCAAGGGCCGACGGTGGCACCGTCTGACCTAGGCTGGTAGCATCGCCTATTGACCTAACCCAAAGCGTAGTATCGCTGTGCAGCGGTGGTACCGCCGAGTGTGGTTGCAACCACTGTGCGGTAGTATCATAGTGCCAAAGCGATAGTACCACCTATAGTCTGAAATTTCGGACGAGAGCTTTTTGAGCGGAATTTTTGAATCCCAAAAATCTCTATAAATACCCCTTTACTTCTAGCTGGTTGGGTTACCTTTTGCAGTGTTAGAATTGAGTCTAAGCTATAGCAAACTTCTGCTTTCATTTGCTCAAGTGTTCTCCTCCTTTCTTCTACTTGTAAAAATTCTGTAAAGAGAGGGAACCTCTTGTAAAAGGTTGTAAAGGGTGTTTGGTCCTTCCCCTTCAAGAGACTTGCTAATGGAAGTTGGGAGCCTCATTAGAGGTGGCTTCAAGAGTGGACGTAGGTCTTTTGACCGAACCACTATACATCGCTGCGTTCACTTGCTATGTGAGTACTTAAAATTCTGCATCGTAAATTTCTTAAGCTACCAACTAATCGGATTTTTTCTCCCTACTTCAACTTTCATTTACTTGAATATTATCAAGTTAAAGTCTCTTTTGGTGAATTAAGTTCTTAAGCAAATCTCCGGAATTGGTTTTCAAGCTTTATTAATTTTTAATCCGCTGCACTAATTCACCCCCCCTCTTAGTGTCGCTCCGAACTTAACAATTGGTATCAGAGCAAGGTTCACTCTCACATTTGGTTTAAAACCCAAGAGAGATGGCCTTTTTCCGACATGCAAGAGGGTTACTCCATTACTCGTCCACCTATGTTTAATGGGTCGGATTATATGTATTGGAAGACTCGTATAAGGATTTTTCTTATTTCTATGGATTTTGAGCTTTGGAATATCGTTGAAAATGGTTTTCAAAAATTCTCTCTTCCGATGAGCGAATGGAATGAGTCAGAGAAGAAGGTGTTTGCTTTAAATGCCAAGGCTATGAATGCCTTGTTTTGTGCACTAGACAAAAACGAATTTAATTGCGTATCGATTTGTGAATCGGCTTTTGATATTTGGCGAACTCTTGAGATCACTCATGAAGGCACTAGCCGAGTGAAAGAGTCCAAAATCAACATTCTTGTGCACTCTTACGAGCTTTTTCGAATGAAACCAAGTGAGTCCATTTGAGACATGTACACCCGCTTTACGGATGTCATCAATGGACTCAAGGCACTTGGTAAAATTTTTTCTAATTTTGAATTAATAACAAAAATTTTAAGATCCCTTCCGAAATGTTGGGATCTAAAGGTTACGACCATTCAAGAGGCCAAGGACCTTAAAACTTTTCCTATTGAAGAACTCATATGGTCTTTAATGACCTATGAAATGACATGCCATGCTCATGATGAGCTAGAGAACCCCCTTCCAAAGAACAGGAAGGATATGACATTAAGAACTCAAGAAGACTACTTGAAAGGAACATCAAGTGATGAGGACCTTGACGAGGACATTGCACTCTTAACTAGAAAATTTAAAAAATTTATTAAAAAGAAAAAAATTTAAAAATGAATTCAAGAACAAACTTGAACCAAAAAAGGACCAAGTCATATGTTATGAATGCAAGAAGCCGGGGCACTTCAAAAATGAATGTCCCCAAGCCAAGAAGAAGCAACTCAAGAAAAAGAAGGCATTGAAGGCTACATGGGATGACTCGAGTGATTCCGAGGATGAAAAAGCAAGCATCAAAGAGGAGGCCAACTTCGCTCTAATGGCTTTGGGAGAAGAGGTAAGTAATTTACTTAATGAAGATTTATCTTTCAATGAGCTTTTAAATGCTTTCCATGAATTATTTGATGAATGTAGAACTGTTATAAAAAGCTTCAATTCTTTAAAAAAGGAACATGCTTTATTGCTAGATAAGTTTAAGAGTCTTGAGCATGATTCTCTCCCTCTACTCCCGTGCTCTAAGTGCAATCACTTAGAAGCAATCAAAAATGAGAACTTGCTACTCAAAGAGACCTTAAACAAGTTTGAGGTCGGTAGCAAGAGCTTAGACATGATCCTTGCTAACAAGGGGCATGTTAGAAATAGATGTGGAATTGGATTCGTGAGTGGATCTCACCGAACTCAAACCACATTCATTAAAGGGCCAACATTACATGTCTCCTCTCACTTGAAATGTAATTTTTGTTACAAATCCGGACATGTTATTTACAAATGTCCATATAGGAAACTTAGCCCAAATAAATTAGTATGGGTTCCTAAAGGATCAATGAGGAACTCATTGAATAATGATAAATTTAGTAGATCAGTTTTTGAGGCACCCAAGTCAAAATGGGTACCTAAAAATCATCCTTTCTTATAGACAAAAACACCCACACAAGCTAGGAGCAAGAGATGGTACCTTGATAGTGGATGCTCAAGGCATATGACCGGAGATCCATTTCAATTCTCTAAGCTCTCTAGCCAAGATGAAGGGTTTGTCACCTTCGGAGACAACAACAAGGGTAAAATCATTGGCAAGGGTACTATAGGTAATAAATCAACCTTTTCAATTGATAATGTGTTATTAGTAGATGGTTTAAAACATAATCTCTTGAGCATTAGTCAATTATGTGATAATGGTTATATTGTAAGATTTGAATCTAATGCTTGCATCATCGAAAAATCACACAACAATACATCTATAATTACAATTAAGCAAAATAATATCTACACTATTAATCTTGATGATCTTAGTAGTGAAATATGTTTTTCGGCTTTGAATGATGATGCTTGGCTTTGGCATAGAAGATTAGGTCATGCTAGCATGAAACTAATCTCTCAAATCATATCTAAAAACCTTGTAAAAGGCATTCCTAAGGTTAAGTTCATTAAAGATAAAGTATGTGATGCTTGTCAACTAGGAAAACAAATTAAAACTAGCTTCAAGCCAAAAAATCAAATAAGTACCTCTAGACCATTACAATTGATCCATATGGATTTGTTTGGACCAATTGACACAACAAGCTTAGGAGGTAGTAAATATGCCTTTGTGATTGTAGATGACTATAGTAGATTCACGTGGACCTATTTCTTAGCTCACAAAAGTGATTCTTTTAAATGTTTCTCTAAATTCTGTAAACTTACTCAAAATGAAAAGGGTTTCATGATTTCATCAATTCGAAGTGATCACGATGGTGAATTCCAAAACCGCGACTTCTAAAATTTTTGTGAATCAAATGGGTATAACCACTTCTTCTCTACTCCGAGAAATCCTTAACAAAATGGAGTAGTAGAAAGAAAGAATAGAAATTTATAAGAAATGGTAAGAACCATGTTAAATGAACATAATTTACCCAAATATTTTGGTCAAGCCAGAATACGGCTTGTTATGTCATGAATAGGGTTCTAATAAGACCATCTCTATCCAAGACTCCTTATGAATTATGGAATGACAAAAAACCCAATGTTTCTTACTTTAAAGTTTTTGGTTGCAAATGCTTTATTTTAAATGAAAAGGATGCCTTAGGAAAATTCGATGCTAAATCCGATGAAGGCATCTTTCTTGGATACTCTTCCGTGTCTAAAACTTTTCGAGTTTTTAATAAGAGAACCTTAGTTATAGAAGAGTCTATTTATATGGTTTTTAATGAAGTTTCTGAAATTAAGAAAAATGATCTTGATGATGATTTTGGTTTTGAAAATTTGAATTTAAATGAACCCTCTCCTCAAAACGGCAACTTAGAAGCATCTTCTTCCGAATATTCCTTACCTAAGGAATTGAAGTATGTGGATGCCCATCCCAAGGAGTTAATCATAAGAGATACATCAAAAGGGGTCCAAACACGTTTTTCGTTTAAAAATTTTTGTGCTCATGCTGCTTTTCTTTCTCAAATTGAGCCTAAGAGCATTGATGAAGCCTTGAAAAATAATTTTTGGGTTATCGCAATGCAAGAGGAATTGAACCAATTTGAGAGAAATGAGGTATGGAAGCTTGTTCCTAGACCAAGTGACCATTTAGTTATCGGTACTAAATGGGTCTTTAGAAACAAGCAAGATGAATATGGTATCATGGTTTGAAACAAGGCTAGATTAGTGGCCAAAGGTTTCAACCAAGAAGAAGGTATCTATTACGAAGAAACCTTCGCTTCTGTGGCTAGATTAGAAGCCATTAGGATGCTCCTTGCCTATGCTAGTAGTAATAACTTTAAGCTTTTTCAAATGGATGTCAAAAGTGCTTTTTTGAATGGCTTTATTTCCGAAGAGGTTTATGTTGAACAACCACCTGGTTTTGAAAACTCTCTTCTTCCTAATCATGTGTTTAAATTAACTAAAGCTCTCTATGGATTGAAACAAGCCCCTAGGGCTTGGTATGAGAGGCTTAGTTCTTTCTTAATTTCAAATAATTTTACTAAAGGCAAGGTTGATACTACATTGTTTATTAAATATTTTAAAAATAATTTTCTTATTGTTCAAATTTATGTTGATGATATCATTTTTGGTTCTTCGGATGAATCACAATGTGAATCATTTGCTAAGTGTATGAGTCATGAATTTGAAATGAGTCTAATGGGTGAGTTAAACTTCTTCTTAGGACTACAAATTAAATAACTTAGTGATGGAATATTTCTTAATCAAACCAAGTATACAGTGGAACTGTTAAAACGATTTAACATGAATAGTTCTAAAGCCATCAACACTCCAATGAGTACTTCCACCAAGTTAGACTTGGATGAAAATGGAGAAAACTTTGATCAAAAAATATATAAGGGAATGATAGGTAGCTTACTCTATCTCACTGTAACTAGACCTGATATCATGTTTAGCGTAGGTCTATGTGCAAGATTCCAAGCAAATCCTAAGTTATCTTACCTTAAAGCTGTTAAAAGAATCCTTAGGTATCTTAAAGGAACTCCTAATCTAGGATTATGGTATCCAAAATATGATAACTTTAATTTAAAAGCTTATGCGGATGTTGATTTTGGTGGATGTAGAATAGACAGAAAAAGCACATCCGAACATGTCAATTCTTAGGACATGCACTTGTTTCTTGGACTTCCAAGAAACAAAATTCTGTTAGACTATCTACGTAGGCCGAATATATAGCTGCAAGTGCATGTTGTGCACAAGTTGTGTGGATGAAAAACACTTTAGAAGATTATGGAATTAATTTAAAAAATATTCTAATAAAATGCGATAACACAAGTGCTATTTGTTTAACAAAAAATCCCATTCAACACTCAAGAACTAAGCACATTGATATTAGGCATCACTTTATAATGGATCATGTCGCTAATAATGATGTCACTTTAGAATTTATTGATACAAAGCACCAATTAGCGGACATTTTCACAAAACCCCTAAATGAAGAACAATTTGACTTCATTAGAAGAGAATTAGGCATGCTAAATTTATCCTAATGTTTAAATATTACATGTCTTTCAAAACATTTAAACTTTGATAGTTTCACCTTTATACCTTCAATGATATACGAAACATTCATTTTATTGATCATAATATTTTGTGAAGAACTCATCTTTCGATCGAAAAGTATTCATGATGTTGCCTTCATGATGTTTTTTTTTAACGGTTAAAAATTTTATGACTTAATATCTCGTTTTATTCTTGAATCTCTTCATGAATTTTGATATCTCTCACCTTTTATTGATTGGCTTTAATGATGTATCCTTTAGCCTTGCGATCATTGTTTTCATTGTGTAAATATCTTTTGAATTTGTCTGTCGAGGATGACATATTCTGGCTTTATGATTTCTGCTTCACTCTATTTTTATCAAGCTTCACCCCTTTATCTCCTTTTTGTTGATGACAATGGGGGAGAAAAATATGAAATTGATGACTTGTTAAATGTGGATTTTATGAGCAAAATATTTTGATAACTTGATAAATATCTCATGCATTGTATTGAAAAATGACTTATACAGTGTAATGAAATGAAAAATCTGTCATAAGAATTGTTATTGCAATTCAATTGCTCTTGCAATGCTTAGTGTCAAAAACAGGTTGCAATCCTTGAATAGCATTGCAAATGAGTAATGCAATACATCACATTGCAATTTAACAGTTGAAAGATTCCTTCGGCATATCGCCTCTCTAGCGGCTTGTTGCCCAAACGGCTTGTTGCGATCATTGTTTTCATTGTGTAAATATCTTTTGAATTTGTCTGTCGAGGATGACATATTCTGGCTTTATGATTTCTGCTTCACTCTATTTTTATCAAGCTTCACCCCTTCATCTCCTTTTTGTTGATGACAAAGGGGGAGAAAAATATGAAATTGATGACTTGTTAAATGTGGCTTTTATGAGCAAAATATTTTGATAACTTGATAAATATCTCATGCATTGTATTGAAAAATGACTTATACAGCATAATGAAATGAAAAATCTATCATAAGAATTGTTATTGCAATTCAATTGCTCTTGCAATGCTTAGTGTCAAAAACAGGTTGCAATCCTTGAAAAGCATTGCAAATGAGTAATGCAATACATCACATTGCAATTTAACAGTTGAAAGATTCCTACTATAAATGTTAATCAAATGGCATCTTTCGATTGATATGACAAATTTTCATCATGAGATCCTTGTTGTAATCTCAAAATTTTTGGTATCTTTTGTCGAAATGATAAATGGTTATCATCCTTCGACTTGAAATTAAATGTCATGCTTTGATATTATTTCGAATGAAACCTCATGCTGATTGAGCATGATGATAAGTTCAACGCAAGTAACTTATCGGTTTTGGTTGAATTCAAGAGATCGAATTCAAATGTTTTTACCTTCTCATTATATGGCATATAGATAGGGGGAGCTAAGAATAACTTCGTCATCAATTGATTGTCATCATCAAAAAGGGGGAGATTGTTGAATCTCAGATTTTGATGATGAAGTCAATTGATGGTTATTTGATCTAATCCATTTTTGAGATAAGTGTGCAGGATTAACTATGAAAGAGCAAATTACCAAAGTCAAGTTGCTGGAAGTTCAAGAGTCCACCAGAAGTCTGAAGGATCATTAGAAGTGTCACGAGCGAACCGAGATGAAATCGGGGACTTGCCGAAGGTTTCGAAAGTTCGCCAGAAAGATCGTCGGAGGTTCGCGGAGATAACCGAGAAGGTTCGGAAGGGTGCCAAAGACTCGTTGAACTCGTCAGAGAATCCGGGAGCCTGTTGGGAGTCCGTCGGAAGAAATCCGAGGGAGTGTCGGAAGCCCACCGGAAGATCACCGGAAAGCTCTTCGGAAGATAACTTGATGGTGTTGGTTTAATTTGGCTTTAGAAGTTCATAGTTAGCACTTAATTAGGGTATAGACTAGGTGTTAATCCTATATAGACCTATATTAGGCCAATTGGGCCTTCATTGGGCTGTATTGGGCTGAAGGTTAGGCCCATAAAGTTTCTGGCAAGGGCCGACGGTGGCACCGCCGGACCCAGGCGGTAGCACCGAGCAGCGGTGGTACCGCTGGATGTGGTTGCAACCACTGTCGCTAGTGCCCGTACGTGCGGCCAAATCGAAAGACGCCTTCAAAAGACTTTTGAGACGAGATCCCAAAAAGCTCTATAAATACCCCTTTACTTCTAGTTGGTTGGGTTGCCTTTTGCAGTGTTAGAATTGAGTCTAAGCTATAGCAAATTTTTGCTTTCATTTGCTAAGTGTTCTCCTCCTTTCTTCTACTTGTAATAATTCTGTAAAGAGAGGGAACCTCTTGTAAAAGACTGTAAAGGGGTGTTTGGTCCTTCCCCTTCAAGAGACTTGCTAGTGGAAGTTGGGAGCCTCATTGGAGGAGGCTTCAAGAGTGGACGTAGGTCTTTTGACTGAACCACTATACATCGCTACGTTCACTTGCTGTGTGAGTACTTAAAATTCTGCATCATTAATTTCTTAAGCTGCAAACTGATCGGATTTTTTCTCCCTACTTCAACTTTCATTTACCTGAATATTATCAAGTTAAAGTCTCTTTCGGTGAATCAAGTTCTTAAGCAAATCTCCGGAATCGGTTTTCAAGCTTTATTAATTTTTAATCTGCTGCACTAATTCACCCCCCCCCTCTTAGTACCGCTCCGAACCTAACATATGTGTGTTGTGTGTGTTGTATGTATGTATTGTATATGTGTTGTGTGTGTGTTGTATATATGTATGTATTATGAATGTTTGTTGTGTATGTGTGTATGTGTTGTTTGTGTTGTTTGTGTTGTGTATATGTGTATGTGTTGTGTGTGTATTGTGTATGTGTTGTGTCTTGTTGTTGTGTGTGTATTGTGTGTGTGTGTTGTGAATGTTATATGTGTTGTGTGTCTGAGTGTTGTGTTATAAATATTGAATGTGTTGTGTGTGTATATATGTGTGTTGTGTGTGTGTGTTGTATGCATGTGTGTTGTGTTGTGTGTATGTGTTGTATTTGTGTGTGTTGTGTTGTGTATGTGTGTTGTGTATGTGTGTTGTGTGTGTTGTATGTATGTATTGTATGTGTTGTGTGTGTGTTGTGTATGTGTGTGTATTGTGAATGTTTGTTGTGTATATGTGTGTGTGTATGTGTGTTGTTTGTGTTGTTTATATGTGTATGTGTTGTGTTATGTGTTGTGTGTATTGTGTATGTGTTTTGTCTTATTGTTGTGTGTGTATTGTGTGTGTGTGTTGTGAATGTTATGCGTGTTGTGTGTATGAGTGTTGTGTTATAAATGTTGTGTGTGTATATATGCGTGTTGTGTGTGTGTGTGTTATATGCATGCGTGTTGTGTTATGTGTATGTGTTGTATTTGTGTGTGTTGTTTATGTATCTATATGTTGTGTTGTGTTGTGTAGGTGTGTTGTGTGTGTTGTATGTATGTATTGTATAACATATAACATACACAACATATAACATACACAACATATATTCACATATAACACACAACACACACATACACAAAAAACTCATAATACACAACGCACACACACAACATACATAACACACTACACACACATAATATACATAATAAACAATACATACAAAAACAACATCACATGACACACACACAAAATACACATACACACACACAACATATACAACGCACAACTCACAACAGACACACAAACAACACACACATAGCACACACAATACAGATATAACTCATAACAACGTACACTACATGCACATAACATACACACACAACTAATAACAACACACACATAACACATAAGAAAGATTTTCTTGGGTTCTTTTTCTTACAAGTCACGTTTATGTTGCTTATGGTAACCCTTTCTTTTTCTTACAAGTCGAGTTTACGTTGATAGTCCCATTCCTTTTCTTTTTCTTACAAATCATGGTGTTCATACCCATTATCTGTGGGGTTAAAGAGGCTTATTTTGGATGTGTTCGGTGCGCCATGATTTGATGCACAAACTGCAAAACACGGTGACAAGTGGCAGAGCGTCTCCTCGGGTGGTTTCTTCGATGAAGTTGATGGTTGGGAGAGCGTACCAAGTGGAATCTCAGAGGGTGACAACCACAACCGACATTAAAACAGAAGAAGGCTACCCAGACGATAAATTTTGCTCATCTTGCTTCTGCACACGAATATCTCGAGTGGTAGGTCACTGGAACAAAGGAAAAAATGCTACATGCTGTTGAATGTCACGCGGATCCGACAAAAAAATGCATCAAATTACAATATCCCATCTTTTTTTTTGAGTTGATATGTAATTATTTATAAACTACATATTACTGAAAACAAATGACATTGCATCTCGACTAATAGATGACGTTGTTAGTTTATCATGAAGAATTCTAATATTCTAAGAGTTCTATTTTTTCATAAATAGCAAAGAGCAAAATCTGAAAATTAAGCAACTTCATTGACAACATAAATCAGGAGAATACACCCAAAGAAACCTTCCTGCATATATGCAACGCAAATATACGAGTCACGTACATCAATATGGCCACCATCGTCGCCTTTCGGTTGCAGATGCAACCATTTAAACTATAATTAAATACAAAATATGTTTTACACATTGGACAACCATCTTTGTCTTCTCTATTAGATAGGGTTTCTACTAAGGTAATTCCAAATACTTCCGTTTGGACTATGGACTAAAGAAGTAATAATTTATAATTCACAAGAAAGAAAATTAGATCATAAAACTAATTTGTAATAATTTGTAACTATTGTTGCCGGATCCTGCACAGCAGAAATCCAATTACAGGGCTTGGAGAGAGAAGCAAAAGAATTAGAGAGTTGAAGATGGGAAGAACAGCCAATTGTGTCACAAAGGCAGAACAAAATCTGAACCCTCCTCAAATAAGTGGGGGTTGTTTGCATTTTGAATGAATATCCAAAATGGACTTGTGAAAACCATTGTGACAATCGAACAACTCTCTTTCTTCTCATTTGGACTAAAAAAATTGGGTTTAGGAAGTTCTACGAGCATTTAAGTCAATCGTATAATTGAACTTTTTCATGCAGCCTTCCCACAACCAATGTGTGAAAGCAAATGAATTTATTCTTCGCTCAGCCACATGGGGAAAGCAGATTTAAAGTCATGTAAGGAAGTAACTCCACGCCAGGTTTCTTCGTTTGGGGTACCCACTTAAAACTCTAAAGATAGATAAAATAGTTTCATGGAAATCGAGTATCGGCAAGTTAAGCAAAGCCCAAAACCATACACATCATTTTCTGTCATAATCTTGGGTCCGACTTGAGCTGGGGGTAAAATTTGGTGCAGGTTTCTCTCCTAAGATGGGTTGGAGCATATGCTGGAAGGCTTGAAAAGCTTTAACCCCCCTCCAATTATTAATGCTTTCCGGCTGCACTTCACCATGCATAGTCCAAGAGAAAGGCAAGGAAACAAAGCACCTGGTGCCTCAATCCAGCAGATGGCACCACTATGACAGCATGACAGTTAGTTATACCAGCCACCGATCAGAATAGGGGTGCCTGCCTTAGGCTGCAAATTATTTGATTTAGTACAAATATCTAAAAGAATTCGTGGGAAGAAGCTGAACTCTTTATGACAGCAATTGGCCAAATGTAAAAGAACTTCCAGATAGATAGCTTTGAAGTAACAATAATATTTAGTACGCTACACCGATAAATTTTGTTCTAAACGAAGCTTGATTTCTTCAAAAGAAATGTGTAACCAACACATCGATAGCTTATACACATAAGTTTTGACTATTCGTCGAAATGTGATGTTAAATTTGATAAAACTCAGAGTAGCACCTCGTGTGTAAATGTCCGAACAGGAATGCCAATAGCTCCAGCTAGCCCAAAGTCTGCAAGCTTCGGCACATTAGCAGATTCGAAGGGCCACAACTACAGGGCCCATCAACGAGACCGAGCGAGCAGCAGGTTGTATGGGCGGGCCATAACTACGGGGCCCATCAACGAGACCGAGCAAGCAGCAGGTTGTATGGGCCTATCATAGCTCTGGGTTCCGGTCACCACCAGTGAATGTAACAAAGTCGGATTTCAAGGGTTTGAGGACCAAAAAAATAATTTTGGGCCTCTTTGTTGTCCGTTCTGCTAGCGGTAAGTCCACCGGACGGTCATCGTAAGCAAGCATGCTTCATGGACCTGTTCAACTCGAGCTAACGGGTATACGATCCGACCCAACTTGTTTTAAACCAGTCTGAACCCTACACCGGTGACGGAGGAGTGGGTTGAGCGCATCGGCTTGCGACGACATTGGGCTGGACCGAGCTAGTTGAGGAGGAAGGCGGCCGCAAGAGCAGGATGAGGAAGTGGAAGATTTGGGTTCAACATCGGTTCTATTAGGATTTTGTTCCTTCTCGATTAGCTCCTTGTCCTTGCAGGGACAGCGTTCCCCTTCCTGCCGACCTTTCTTCCTTCTCCATTCATCCTTCTCATCGTGTTCGTTTCCATTCCTCTTCCTTGCCAACCTTCCTCATTTCATCCTTCTTCTGCTTTTCCCTGCTTCAGCTCCTTCTATGTCTTTCGCCGGTGACCACAAGGACACAACCAACATGCATACTGCATCAGCCAACAGAGGAGAGGTGTGAGGCGGATCAATCGCGGGGAGAGACGAAGGGAGCGGCTGTCCGCCGGCCCTGCTCGCTTTAGCTAATATTGGAACGCACACAGCCTTGAAGCCACACTGTAACCTAATGCCTAGTCGCATGGAGCGCCACCGGACGGACACCAACAGCATCGCGGCGATGGAGACCATGTCCCATGAGCCCTACAGAGGAGTGTAGTGGTGATGATGATGTACATAAAAAAAAAGCTTTTTGATGTCTTCTCAGGTCATCTGGAGGATGATAAAAGAAAAGGTGTCAATCTTCTCATTCCTCTTTTATATCCTGCAAGTCTGGAGTCACTTGGCATTGGACATCAAGTACTTCGATCTGGGCCTCTTGAATCGTGATGCCACCGACCATCGGGTAACCGTTGAAAGTAACCTACCACGTCCTTCTTTATAGTGGCACTTCCGCTTCCTCCTTCCACTTAAATGATTTATTGTGTTTTCTTACAGTGATAAACCGAATACCAATTTGTGTATAAATTAATGTTTGTGCATATAGGAAACTTGCTCTACCATTTTGTACATTCTTGTGTCGATTGGTGTATTCAATCTTTCATTTCACCGGATCTATCGAATTATTTCTCAGAAAGATACGTAGGAACACTGTTTGCTTAAACTAGCATCACTATGAATTCTGCAGTCCAGCGTACTGTTTCAAAACTTGGGGACTCCTTTCAGAAATATACTAACTTGTGAAACTTGTTGGAAACTCCGACGCTAACCCAGTTTTAATTATTCTAGTTTTTTGGATCTTTAGGCATACCAACCTTATTGATGTTTTGAATTTATGTTGTATCTTTCCCATTTGGATGTTGTTTAACTTTTTCCTCTCATCTTTTCATGCAACTTGCAGGTACAATGTTGCTGTGAAATGTGCAACAATTACACCTGGTAGATAATTTGATGCTTTTTTTTATTGCTTTATAAGAATGAGGTGACATCCAATGATGAGATGATATCCGGGATCATCTGACTTGTGTATGTGTGAGTGTTATGTTGTGTGTGTATATGTTGTGTTATGTGTATGTATTGTGTATGTGTGTTGTGTGTTTGTGTGTTGTGTGTATATGTGTGTTTTGAATGTTATGCGTATTATGTGTATATGTGTTGTGTATATATATTGTCTTTGTGTATGTATGTGTGTTGTGTGTGTATTGTATGTGTGTGTGTTGTGTGTATGTGTGTGTTGTGAATGTTATGTGTGTTGTGTGTTGTGACTTCTGTATGTGTTTTATGTTTGTATATATGTATGTGTGTTGTGTTGTGTTATGTGTGTATTGTGTATGTATTGTGTCTTGTTGTTGTGTGTGTATTGTATGTGTGTGTTGTGTGTTGTGTGTATGTGTGTGTTGTGAATGTTATGTGTGTTGTGTGCATGAGTGTTGTGTTATAAATGTTGTGTGTTGTGTGTTTATATATGTGTATTGTACGTGTGTGTGTGTGTTATATGCATGTGTGTTGTGTGTATGTGTTGTATTTATGTGTGTGCTGTTTGTATATGTATATGTTTTATTGTGTTGTGTATGTGTGTTGTATGTATGTAATGTATATGTGTTGTGTGTGTGTTTTGTATGTGTGTGTATTTTGAATGTTTGTTGTGTATGTGTGTGTGTTGTGTGTATGTGTTGTTTTTGTGTGTGTGTTGTTTTTGTATGTATATATTGTGTTGTGTTGTGTATGTGTGTTGTGTGTGTTGTATGTATGTAATGTATATGTGTTGTGTGTGTGTGTATTGTATGTGTGTGTGTTGTGAATATTATGTGTTGTGTGTATGAGTGTTGTGTTATAAATGTTGTGTGTGTTGTGTGTGTGTGTTGTATACATGTGTATTGTGTTGTGTGTTGTGTGTGTATATGTGTATGTGTGTGTATATGTATATGTTGTTGTGTATGTGTGTGTATGTATATATGTATATGTATATGTGTGTATATGTGTATGTATGTGTGTGTGTGTGTGTATGTGTGTGTATGTGTGTATGTGTGTGTTGTGTATGTGTGTATTTGTGTGTGTTGTTTGTGTGTGTGTATATTGTGTGTGTATGTATGTGTGTGTGTGTGTGTGTGTTGTGTTGTGTGTATGTGTTGTATTTGTGTGTGTTGTTTGTGTATGTATATGTTGTGTTGTGTTGTGTATGTGTGTTGTGTGTATTGTATGTATGTATTGTATATGTGTTGTGTGTGTTGTGTATATGTGTGTATTGTGAATGTTTGTTGTGTATGTGTGAGTGTTGTGTGTATGTGTTATTTGTGTTGTGTATATGTGTATGTGTTGTGTTGTGTTATGTGTTGTGTCTTGTTGTTGTGTGTGTATTGTATGTGTGTGTTGTGAATGTTATGTGTGTTGTGTATATGAGTGTTGTGTTATAAATGTTGTGTGTTGTGTGTATATATGTGTGTTGTGTGTGTGTGTGTTGTATGCATGCGTGTTGTGTTGTGTGTATGTGTTGTATTTGTGTGTGTGTTGTTTGTGTATGTATATGTTGTGTTGTGTTGTGTATGTGTATTGTGTGTGTTGTATGTATGTATTGTATATGTGTTGTGTATGTGTGTGTATTGTGAATGTTTGTTGTGTATGTGTGTGTTGTATGTATGTGTTATTTTTGTTGTGTATATGTGTATGTGTGTGTTGTGTGTTGTGAATTCTGCATGTGTTTTATATTTGTATATATGTGTGTGTTGTGTTGTGTATGTGTGTTGTGTGTGTTGTATGTATGTATTATATATGTGTTGTGTATGTGTGTGTATTGTGAATGTTTGATGTGTATATGTGTGTTGTGTGTATGTGTTGTATTTGTGTGTGTGTTGTTTGTGTATGTATATGTTGTGTTGTGTTGTGTATGTGTGTTGTGTGTTGTATGCATGTGTGTATGTGTTGTATTTTTGTGTGTTGTTTGTGTATGTATATGTTGTGTTGTGTTGTGTATGTGTGTTGTGTATTGTATGTATGTATTGTATATGTGTTGTGTGTGTTGTGTATATGTGTGTATTGTGAATGTTTGTTGTGTATGTGTTATTTGTGTTGTGTATATGTGTATGTGTTGTGTTGTGTATGTGTGTTGTGTGTGTTGTATATATGTATTATATGTGTTGTGTGTGTGTTTTGTATGTGTATGTATTGTGAATGTTTGTTGTGTATGTGTTTGTGTTGTGTATATATGTGTATGTGTTGTGTTATGTGTTGTGTGTGTATTGTGTATGTGTTGTGTCTTGTTGTTGTGTGTGTATTGTATGTGTGTGTGTATTGTGTGTATGTGTGTTGTGAATGTTATGTGTGTTTTATGTATGAGTGTTGTGTTATAAATGTTGTGTGTTGTGTGTATATATGTGTATTGTGTGTGTGTTATATGCATGTGTGTTGTGTGTATGTGTTCTATTTGTGTGTGTGTGTGTGTGCTGTTTATGTATGTATATATTGTGTTGTGTATGTATGTTGTTTGTGTTGTATGTATATAATGTATATGTGTTGTGTGTGTGTTGTGTATGTGTGTGTATTGTGAATGTTTGTTGTGTATGTGTGTGTGTTGTGTGTATGTGTTGTATTTGTGTGTGTGTTGTTTGTGTATGTATATGTTGTGTTGTGTTGTGTATGTGTGTTGTGTGTGTTGTATGTATGTGTGTGTATTGTGTGTATGTGTGTTGTAATGTATATGTGTTTTGTGTATGAGTGTTGTGTTATAAATGTGTGTGTTGTGTGTATATATGTGTGTGTGTGTGTGTGTGTGTTGTATGCATGTGTGTTGTGTGTATGTGTTGTATTTGTGTGTGTGTGGTATGTATATATTGTGTTGTGTGTGTATGTATATGTTGTGTGTGTTGTATGTATATAATGTATATATGTTGTGTGTGTTTGTATATGTGTGTATTGTGAATGTGTGTTGTGTATGTGTGTGTGTGTGTTATATGTGTGTTGTGCTTGTGTATGTATGTGTGTATATTATTGTGTATGTGTATTGTGTTTGTGTGTGTGTGTTATGTGTGTTGTGTTGTGTGTGTATATGTGAGTGTACATTGTGTGTTATATGTGTGTTGTGTTTGTGTATGTATTGTGTTATATGTGTGTGTGTGTGTGTTATATGTGTGTTGTGTTGTGTATGTATATGTGTGTATGTTATGTATGTGTGTGTGTGTGTGTGTATATGTGTGTTGTGTGTGTGTGTTATATGTGTGTAAGTGGAAGGAGGAAGCGAAAGTGCCACTATAATGGACGTGGTAGGTTACTTTCAACGGTTACCCGATGATCGGTGGCATCACGATTCAAGAGGAGGCCCGGATCGATACTTGATATCCAATGCCAAGTGACTCTAGACTTGCAAGATATAAAAGAGGAGGAATGAGAAGATTGACACCTTTTCTATTATCATCCTCTAGATGACCTGAGAAGACATCAAAAAAATTTTTTTATGTACATCATCATCACCACTTCACTCCTCTGCAGGCCTCATGGGACATGGTCTCCATCGCTGTGATGCTGTTGGTGTCTGTCCGGTGGCGCTCCATGCGACTAGGCATGTCACAGGCATTGGGTTACAGCGTGGCTTCAAGGCTGTGTGCGTTCCAATATTAGCTAAAGCGAGCAGGGCCGACGGACAGCCGCTCCCTTCCTCTCTCCCCGCGATTGATCCGCCTCACACCTCTCCTCTATTGGCTGATGCAGTATGCATGCTATGCTGGTTGTCCTAGTGGCCACCGGTGAAAGACACAGAAGGAGCTGAAGCAGGGAAAAGCGGAAGAAGGATGAAATGAGGAAGGTTGGCAAGGATGACGAATGGAAACGAACACGATGAGAAGGATGAATGGAGAAGGAAGAAAGGTCGGAAGGAAGGGGAACATTATCCGTGCAGGGACAAGGAGCTGACCAAGAAGGAACAAAATCCTAATAGAACCGATGTCGAACCCAAATCTTCCACTTCCTCGTCCTGCTCTTGCGGTCGCCTTCCTCCTCAACTAGCTCGGTCTAGCCCAACGTCGTCGCCAGCCGATGCGCTCAACCCGCTCCTCCGTCGTCCTGCTCTTGCGGCCGCCTTCCTCCTCAACTAGCTCGGTCCAGTCCAACGTCGTCGCCAGCTGATGCGCTCAATCCACTCCTCCGTCACCGATGTAGGGTTCCGACTGGTTTAAAACAAGTTGGGCCGGATCGTATAACCATTAACTCGAGTTGAACAGGTCCACGAAGCACGCTTGCTTACGATGACCGTCCGGTGGACTTACCGCTAGCAGAACGGATGACAAAGAGGCCCAAAAAAAAATTTTTTTGTCCTCAAACCCTTGAAACCCGAATTTGTTACATTCACTGGTGGTGACCGAAACCCAGAGCTATGATGGGCCCATACAACCTGCTGCTTGCTCGGTCTCGTTGATGGGCCCGTAATTGTGGCCTGCCCATACAACCAGTTGCTTGATGGGCCCCGTAATTGTGGCCTTTCGAAAACGTAATTTTGATAATGGCAAAAACATTATTTTGGATAAATGGCAAAATCATAATTTTCATATAATGGCAAAAACATATTTTTCTGACAATGGTAAAATCGTAATTTTGGATG
Organism: Musa troglodytarum; assembly: GCA_023547065.1. NCBI lineage: Eukaryota > Viridiplantae > Streptophyta > Magnoliopsida > Zingiberales > Musaceae > Musa > Musa troglodytarum. The sequence continues at coordinate 60,709,005 of CP097510.1, read as the reverse complement.
AATGGAAAAACTGTAATTTTATATAATGACAAAACCGTAATTTTATATAATGGCAAAACCGTAATTTTGTATGAATGGCAAAACTGTAATTTTATATAATGGCAAAAACATAATTTTGGATGAATGACAAAATCGTAATTTTGGATGAATGGCAAAACCGTAATTTTGGATGAATGGCAAAACCGTAATTTTGGATGAATGGCACAACCGTAATTTTGATAATGGCAAAAACGTAATTTTGGATAAATGGCAAAACCGTAATTTTCATATAATGCAAAAACGTAATTTTCGGATAATGGCAAAATCGTAATTTTCAAATAATGTCAAAAACATAATTTTCGGACAATGGCAAAATCGTAATTTTGGATGAATGGCAAAACCGTAATTTTATAAATGGCAAAAATGTAATTTTGGATAAATGGCAAAACCGTAATTTTTATGAATGAAATCATAATTTTATATAATGGCAAAACCGTAATTTTCATATAATGGCAAAATCGTAATTTTGGATGAATGGCAAAACCGTAATTTTATTAAATGGCAAAACCATAATTTTCGATGAATGGCAAAACCGTAATTTTATATAATGGTAAAACCGTAATTTTGTGTGTTGTGTTTGTGTATGTATTTGCGTGTGTGTGTGTTGTATGTTATTTGTGTTGTGTATGTGTTTGTGTATGTTGTGTGTGTGGGTGGGTGTGTTGTATGTGTGATATATGTGTATGTGTTATGAGTTATGTATGTTGTATATGTTATGTGTGTGTGTTATGTGTTGTTTGTATTGTGTGTATGGTTTGTGATGTTGTGTGTTGTTTATATTGTGTGTATTGTTCAGATGTTATTATGTATATTGTGTGTTTGTGTGTTATGTGTTGTTTATGTTGTGTTTGTATTGTATTGTTTGTGTGTGTTGTGAGTTGTGTGTGTGTATTATTTGTGTGATGTGCATGTTGTCTGTTGTGTTTGAGTGTAGGTGTGTTATAAGTATTGTATGTGTGGGTGTTGTGTGTTGTTTGTTATATATGTATGTGTGTATTGTGTGTGTGTTGTGAGTTATGTGCTGTGTTGTGAGTTTTGTGCATTGTGTATTGTGAGTTGTGTGTGTATATAGATTATATGTGTGTCTTTGTGTGTTGTGTTATTTGTGTTGTGTATTATTTGTCATGCATCTGTTGTATGTGTGGGTGTTGTAAAGTATGATATATGTGTGTGTGTGTTATGCGTAGTGAGTTATGAATTGTGTATGTTGTATATGTTATGTGTGTGTATGTTGTGTTATTTGTATTATGTGTGTGTTGTGTGGGTGTGTTATGTGTACGATATATTTGTGTGTATGTGTTGTATATGTTATATGTGTGTGTGGGTGTTTTGTATATATAATATATATGTGTGTGTGTGTTATGTGTGTGTATATTATTTGTGTGATGTGTGTATATTGTGTGTATATTGTGTTTGATTGTCGGTGTGTTATGAGTGTTGTGTGTAATTTGTTGTGTGTGTTATATGTGTATGTATTGTGTTTGTGTGTGTGTATGTGTTATATGTGTGTGTCTGTTATATGTGTGTTGTGTTTGTGTATGTATTGTATTATATATGTGTGTGTGTGTTATATGTGTGTTGTGCTTATGTATGTATATGTGTGTGTGTGTATATTATTTGTGTGATGTGTGTGTATTGTGTTTGATTGTATGTGTGTTATGAGTGTTGTGTGTAATTTGTTGTGTGTGTTATATGTGTATGTATTGTGTTTGTATTTGTGTGTGTGTTATATGTGTGTTGTGTTTGTGTATGTTTAGTGTTATATGTGTGTGTGTTATATGTGTGTTGTGCTTGTGTATGTATATGTGTGTGTATTTTATTTGTGTGATGTATGTGTATTATGTTTGATTGTAGGTGTGTTATGAGTGTTGTGTGTAGTTTGTTGTGTGTGTGTTATATGTGTATTGTGTTTGTGTATGTATAGTGTATATGTGTGTGTGTTATATGTGTGTTGTGCTTGTGTATGTATATGTGTGTGTATATATTATTTGTGTGATGTATGTGTATTGTGTTTGATTGTAGGTGTGTTATGAGTGTTGTGTGTAGTTTGTTGTGTGTGTGTTATATGTGTATGTATTGTGTTTGTGTGTGTGTGTTATGTGTGTTGTGTTTGTGTGTGTATGTGTTATATGTGTATTGTGTTTGTATATGTATTGTGTTATATGTGTGTGTGTTATATGTGTGTTGTGCTTGTGTATGTATATGTGTGTGTGTGTTATGTGTGTGTATATTATTTGTGTTATGTGTGTGTATTGTGCTTGATTGTAGGTGTGTTATGAGTGTTGTGTAATTTGTTGTGTTTTATATGTGTATGTATTGTGTTTGTGTGTGTGTGTTATATGTGTGTTGTGTTTGTGTGTGTATGTGTTATATGTGTGTGTGTGTGTTATATATGTGTTGTGCTTGTGTATGTATATGTGTTTGTGTGTTATGTGTGTGTATATTATTTGTGTGATGTGTGTGTATTGTGTTTGATTGTAGGTGTGTTATGAGTGTTGTGTGTAATTTGTTGTGTGTTATATGTGTATGTATTGTGTTTGTGTTTGTGTGTGCGTTATATGTGTGTGTGTGTGTTGTGTTTGTGTATGTATTGTGTTATATGTGTGTGTGTGTGATATGTTTGTTGTGCTTGTGTATGTATATGTGTGTGTGTATATTATTTGTGTGATGTATGTGTATTATGTTTGATTGTAGCTGTGTTATGAGTGTTGTGTGTAGTTTGTTGTGTATGTTATATGTGTATGTATTATGTTTGTGTGTGTGTGTTATGTGTGTTGTGTTTGTGTGTGTATGTGTTATATGTGTGTGTGTTATATGTGTGTTATGTTTGTATATGTATTATGCTATATGTGTGTTGTGCTTGTGTATGTATATGTGTGTGTTATGTGTGTATATATTATTTGTGTGATGTGTGTGTATTGTGTTTGATTGTAGTTGTGTTTGTGTGTGTGTGTTATATATGTGTGTGTGTTATATGTGTGTTGTGTTTGTGTATGTATTGTGTTTGTGTGTGTGTGTTATATGTGTGTTGTGTTTGTATATGTGTTATGTGTGTGTGTGTTATATGTGTGTTGTGTTTGTTTATGTATTGTGTTATATGTGTGTGTGTTATATGTGTGTTGTGCTTGTGTATGTATATGTGTGTGTATATTATTTGTGATGTGTGTGTATTGTGCTTGATTGTAGGTGTGTTATGAGTGTTGTGTGTAATTTGTTGTGTGTGTTATATGTGTTTATTTCCCCATGAAAAACAACATACGATACTAATAGATTAGTAAGAAAATAAGTCACGTAAAAGATAGACAAAATATCAAGACACACTCTTATGGTACCTTCAAAAGAAAGAAATATCTATCTAAATAAATTATAATCTAACAGCAAACAAATTACCAAAAAATATATATTCTCATCCTAATTATAATAGACTAAATAACATGAGGTCAAGAAATTAAGAAAATAAAAATAAAAAACCCACATAAAAGTCTACCAACACGTTCGAGAAATAATGAGTCTGAACATATATTTTATAACTCAAAATTAGATACAATGCAATTTTTATAACTCAAAATTAGGATGAAAAATTACCTAAAAATAATAATAAAATTGAACCTCATCTTATCTTAATAATTTGTCCTTAAATTCAACAACACTTGGTCCAAAGAAGACCCAAACATGTGTTACCTAAGACCAATAATTCTGCATTGATTTGGCTACTCTCGATGGATCTTGTCATCAAGAATGATAGGATCTTTAATAATACAATGACAGGCCATCATTGTAGTATGATCTCACCAAAATTGATACATGCATCCCCAATTTAAGATTTGATAAGCATTTGTGCCTTGATGAAAACCAATCTTCATGGGTGCTTTATCCAGCATCAAAGTTTGCAATGTTGTTTTGACTTGTATTGTGTTGTGTGTGTATGTGTGTTGTGTATGTTATTTGCGTGTGTGTGTTGTATGTTATTTGTGTTGTGTATGTGTTTGTGTATATTGTGTGTGTGGGTGGGTGTGTTGTATGTGTGATATATGTGTGTGTTATGAGGTATGTATGTTGTATATATTATTTGTGTGTGTTATGTGTTGTTTGTATTGTGTATATTGTTGTGTATGTTATTATGTATATTGTGTGTGTGTTATGTGTTGATTATGTTGTGTTTGTGTTGTATTGTGTGTGAGTTGTGTGTGTATTGTTTGTGTGATGTGCATGTTGTTTGTTGTGTTTGAGTGTAGGTGTGTTATGAGTATTGTATGTGTGGGTGTTGTGAGTTATGTGCTGTGTTGTGAGTTTTGTGCATTGTGTATTGTGAGTTGTGTGTGTATGTAGATTATATGTGCGTCTTTGTGTGTTATGTGTTATTTGTGTTGTGTATTATTTGTCATGTATCTATTGTATGTGTGGGTGTTGTAAAGTATGATATATGTGTGTGTGTGTGTGTTATGCATAGTGAGTTATGAATTGTGTATGTTGTATATGTTATGTGTGTGTATATTGTGTTATTTGTATTATGTGTGTGTTGTGTGGGAGTGTTATGTGTACGATATATGTGTGTGTATGTGTTGTATATGTTATATGTGTGTGTAGGTGTTTTGTATATACAATATATGTGTGTGTGTGTGTGTTATGTGTGTGTATATTATTTGTGTGATGTGTGTGTATTGTGTTTGATTGTAGGTGTGTTATGAGTGTTGTGTGTAATTTGTTGTGTGTGTTATATGTGTATGTATTGTATTGTGTGTGTGTGTTATGTTGTGTTGTGTTTGTATGTGTATGTTATATGTGTGTTATATATGTGTTGTGTTTGTGTATGTATTGTATTATATGTTTGTGTGTATTATTTGTGTGTTGTGCTTGTGTATGTATATGTGTGTGTTGTGTGTGTGTGTGTACATTGTTTGTATGATGTGTGTGTATTGTGTTTGATTGTAGGTGTGTTATGAGTGTTGTATGTAATTTGTTGTGTGTGTTATATGTGTATGTATTGTGTGTGTGTGTATTATATGTGTGTTGTGCTTGTGTATGTATATGTGTGTGTGTTGTGTGTGTGTGTATATTATTTGTGTGATGTGTGTGTATTGTGTTTGATTGTAGGTTTGTTATGAGTGTTGTGTGATTTGTTGTGTGTGTTATATGTGTATGTATTGTGTTTGTGTGTGTGTTATGTGTATGTATTGTGTTTGTGTGTGTGTTATGTGTATATTGTGTTTGTGTGTGTGTTATATATGTGTGTTGTGCTTGTGTATGTATATATGTATATTGTGTTTGTTTGTGTGTTATATGTGTATGTATTGTGTTTGTGTGTTTGTGTTATGTGTGTTGTATTTGTGTGTGTATGTGTTATATGTGTGTGTGTTATATGTGTGTTGTGTTTGTGTATGTATTGTGTTATATATGTGTGTGTGTGTGTTATATGTGTGTTGTGCTTGTGTATGTATATATGTGTGTGTATATTATTTGTGTGATGTGTGTGTATTGTGTTTGATTGTAGATGTGTTATGAGTGTTGTGTGTAATTTGTTGTGCGTGTTATATGTGTATGTATTGTGTTTGTGTGTGTGTTATATGTGTGTTGTGTTTGTGTGTATATGTGTTATATGTGTGTTGTGTTTGTGTGTGTGTTATATGTGTGTGTGTGTTGTGTGTGTATATTATTTGTGTGATGTGTGTGTATTGTGTTTGATTGTAGGTGTGTTATGAGTATTGTGTGTAATTTGTTGTGTGTTATATGTGTATGTATTGTGTTTGTGTGTGTGTGTTATGTGTGTGTATGTGTTATATGTGTGTGTTATATGTGTGTTATGTTTGTGTATGTATTGTGTTATATATGTGTGTTGTGCTTGTGTATGTATATGTGTGTGTGTGTTATGTGTGTATATTATTTGTGTGATGTGTGTGTATCGTGTTTGATTGTAGGCGTTATGAGTGTTGTATGTAATTTGTTGTGCGTGTTATATGTGTATGTATTGTGTTTGTGTGTGTGTTATGTGTGTGTGTGTATTTGTTATATGTGTGTGTTATATATGTGGTTTGTTTGTGTATGTATTGTGTTATATGTGTGTGTGTGTGTTATATGTGTGTTGTGCTTGTGTATGTATATATGTGTGTGTGTTGTGTGTGTGTATATTATTTGTGTGATGTGTATGTAATGTGTTTGATTGTAGGTGTATTATGAGTGTTTTATGTAATTTATTGTGTGTGTGTGTGTGTGTATATGTTGTGTGTTGTGTGTGTGTGTGTGTGTGTGTGTGTTGTGTGTGTGTGTGTTGTGTGTGTGTGGTGTGTGTGTGTTATATGTGTGTGTGATGTGTGTGTATTGTGTTTGATTATGTTGTGTTATATGTTGTGTAATTTGTTGTGTGTGTTATATGTGTATGATTGTGTGTGTGTTATATGTGTATTGTGTTTGTGTGTGTGTGTTATATGTGTGTTGTGTTTGTGTATGCATTGTGTTTGAGTGTGTGTGTGTTATATGTGTGTTGTGTTTGTGTGTGTATGTGTTATATATGTGTGTGTGTTATATGTGTTGTGTTTGTGTATGTATTGTGTTATATGTGTGTGTGTGTGTTATATGTGTGTGTATATTATTTGTGTGATGTGTGTGTATTGTGTATTATGTGTATGTGTGTGTGTAATTTGTTGTGTGTGTATATGTGTATTATGTTTGTGTGTGTGTTATATGTGTGTTGTGTTTGTGTATATGTGTGTGTGTGTGTTATATGTGTGTTGTGTTTGTGTATGTATTGTGTTGTATGTGTGTGTCATATGTGTGTTGTGCTTGTGTATGTATATGTGTGTGTGTATATTATTTGTGTATGTATATGTGTGTGTGTGTTATATGTGTGTTGTGCTTGTGTATGTATATGTGTGTGTATATTATTTGTGTGATGTATATGTGTATTGTGTTTGATTGTAGGTGTGTAGTTTATTGTGTGTGTTATATGTGTATGTATTGTGTTTGTGTGTGTGTGTTATGTGTGTTGTGTTTGTGTGTGTGAGTGTGTTATATGTGTGTTGTGTTATATGTGTATGTATTGTGTTATGTGTGTTGTGTTTGTGTATGTATTGTGTTATATGTGTGTTGTGTTTGTGTATGTATATGTGTGTGTGTGTTATATGTGTGTTGTGTTGTATTATAAGTGTGTGTGTGTTATTTGTGTGTAAGTAGAAGGTGGAAGCGAAAGTGCCACTATAAAGAAGGATGTGGTAGGTTACTTTCAACGGTTACCCGATGATTCGTGGTATCACGATTCAAGAGGTCCGGATCGAAGTACTTGATGTCCAATGCCAAGTGACTCCAGACTTGCAGGATATAAAAGAGGAGGAATGAGAAGATTGACACCTTTTCTATTATCATCCTCCAGGTGACCTGAGAAGACATCGAAAAGGTTTCTTTATGTACATCATCATCACCACATCACTCCTCCGCAAGCCTCATGGGACATGGTCTCCGCTGTCGCGATGTCGCAGGAACCGTCCGGTGTCGCTCCATGCGACTAGGCATTGGGTTACAGCGTGGCTTCAAGGGTGTCTGCATTCCAATATTAGCTAAAGCGAGCAGGGCCAGCGGACAGCCGCTCCCTTCCTCTCTCCCCGTGATTGATCTGTTGGCTGATGCAGTATGCATGCTATGCTGGTTGTGTCCTAGTGGCCACCGGTGAAAGACACGTATGAGCCAAGCAGGAAAAAGGTAAGAAGGATGAAATGAGGAAGGTTGGCAAGGAAGAGGAATGGAAACGAACACAATGAGAAGGATGAATGGAGAAGGAAGAAAGGTTGAAGGAAGGGGAACGCTGTCCGCGGCAGTGACAAGGAGCCGACCGAGAAGGAACAAAATCCTAATAGAACCGATGTCGAACCCAAATCTTCCACTTCCTCGCCCTGCTCTTGCGGCCGCTTCCTCCTCAACTTGCTTGGTCCACCCAACGCCGCCGCCACCGATGCGCTCAACCCACTCCTCCATCGCCCCGCTTGCGTCGCCTTCCTCCTCAACTAGCTCGGTCCCACCTAACGCCGCCGCCAACCGATGCGCTAACCCGCTCCTCCACCGGTGTAGGGTTCCGATTGGTTTAAAACAAGTTGGGCCGGATCGTATACCCATTAGCTCGAGTGAACAACAGTCCACGGCAGCTTGCTTACGATGACCGTCCGTGGACTTACCGCTAGCAGAACAGACGACAAAGAGGCAAAAAAAAAATTTTTTTGGTCCTCAAACCCTTGAAATCCGACTTTGTTACATTCACTGGTGGTGACCGGAACCCAGAGCTATGATAGGCCCATACAACCTGCTACTCACTCGGTCTTGTTGATGGGCCCCCTAGTTGTGGCCCGCCCATACAACCTGCCAATGTTGTGAAGCTTGCAGACTTTGGGCTAGCTGGAGCTATTGGCATTCCTGTTCGGACATTTACACATGAGGTGATACTCTGAGTTTTATCAAATTTAACATCACATTTCGATGTATAGTCAAAATTTATGTGTACAAGCTATCGATGTGTTGGTTACACATTTCTTTGAAGAAATCAAGCTCGCTTTAGATCAAAATTTATCTGCAGTAGCGTACTAAATATTGTTGTTGCTTCAAAGTTCTTTTACATTTGGCCAATTGTCTGTCATAAAGAGTTCACTTTCTTCCCACGAATTCTTTTAGATATTTGTACTAAATCAAATAATTTGCAGCCAAGGTGTGCACCCTATTCGACGGTGGCTAGTATAACTAATCATTATGTCATAGTAGTGGTGCCATCTATCGGATTGAGGCACTGTGTGCTTTGTTTCCTTGCCTTTCTCTCTGAGTGCGACTATGCATGGTGAAATGCAATAAAAGCCTTAATAATTGAGGAGGGGGATTAAAGCTTTTCAAGCCTTCCAAAGATATGCTCCAACCCATCTTAGGAGAGAAACTCATCAAATTTTACCCAAGATTATGAGAAAATGATGTGTATGGTTTTGGGCTTAACTTGCCGATACTGATTTCCATGAAACTATTTTATCTATCTTTAGAGTCTTGGGTGGGTACCCCAAACGAAGAAACCTGCCCGAGTTACTTCCTTACCGACTTCAAATCTGCTTCCCAAGTGGTCGAGCGAAGAATAAATTCATTTGCTTTGCTGCACATTGGTTGTGGGAAGGCTACATGAAAAAGTTCAATTATACGATTGACTTAAATGCACGAGAACTTTTGAACCCATTTTTTTAGTCCAAATGAGAAGAAAGAGAGTTGTTCGACTGTCACAAGTCCATTTTGGATATTCATTCAAAATGCGAACAACCCCCACGTATTTGAGGAGGGTTCAGATTTTGTTCTGCCTTTGTGACACAATTGACTGTTCTTCCCACCTTCATCTCTCTAATTCTTTTGCTTCTCTCTCCAAGCCCTGTAATTGAATTTCTGCTGTGCAGGATCCGGCAACAGTAGTTACAAATTGTTACAAATTAGTTTTATGATCTAATTTTCTTTCTTGTGAATTATAAATTATTACGGAAGTATTTGGAATTACCTTACTAGAAACCCTATCTAATAGAGAAGACAGAGATTGTCCAATGTGTAAAACATATTTTGTATTTAATTATAGTGTAATATAAGGGATTTTAGGTGATGCAACATCCAATCTACATCTTTATTTTGGAAGAGAAATAGATGGAGATGTTGATCATTTACCCAGAAGAAAAGTAAGAGTCCAACTCATCATACCACCTTTTAATTTTTTTGCTTCTTGAGGAGGAATAATGGCATGAACGCTTTGATGGCCACCAAGGAAGTGGAGCAACCATCGAGCAATTGGCCAACACGTAATCCCCGCCAACCGGGTATCCTTGTAGTAAAAGCTTATTTATCATCCGACATTTCTCTCGGTTCAACTACAAAGACAGTCAAAGGTTTCGTGTGAAGCACTAAATATTCACCTTCCTCTCTTCTCGCTGCCTCGTAATGAATTCACCGCGCCACAGCCTTCATGGTGCCAAAACCAAAAGCAGCAGCTTGATGTGACGGTGAGCGATTCCCGCTTTGCTAATTCTGGTCCCATGCTTCCTGATTCTACTGCAGTTCAAAAGCTAAATCTTTATATGACCATGGTCTTCATGAGGTGGCTGAATAAAATTAATTAGGAGGCATCAACTGCGAGATCTCTGAGCCCATCTTTGCACTTCTTCGATGATTTGAGCAAAATTGACGCCTCAACTCAGGTAGATTAAAGATACAAGCACAAGTGTATATAATGCTTTTTCTTCATAAACCTCCTGAAAAATGTCCTTAAACCTACAATATTTCAAATGTCTCATTCCGTATATCTTAGATGCCTAAGGTTCTGAAATTTAAAAGGACAAAACCAGATTTTTGGATATATATATATATATATATATATATATTGCATCCTGAGCATGACAATTCCACATTGTTGACAGACATATTCGCAATTTGTAAGGACAATTTAAATTATGGTACGAATATTCATTGAGCTTTGCAATGAGGACACTTACAAATCGAAGAAATAGAGAATAAAAGCAAGCAAGAATCTATACAACTTTCTATATTTTACAACTTCGTTGACAGACATATTCTCTAATGTAACTTTGCAGTCAGAGAGAAAGGGGTTTAGGGTTTAGAGAGAGAGAGAGGGAGAGAGAGAGCGCGAGATTAATTACAAATGAAATGATACACTTGGCTCTTCATATTAGAAAGAAAAAACAGGGGTACCCGTACATGGTATATGCTGACAAAAACATACACATTGTGGTTATCTCCCCATGAAAAACAACATACGATACTAATAGATTAGTAAGAAAATAAGCTAGCACAGAAAAGATAGACAAAATATCAAGACACACACTCTTATGGTACCTTCAAAAGAAAGAAATATCTATCTAAATAAATTATAATCTAACAGCAAACAAATTACCAAAAAATATATATTCTCATCCTAATTATAATAGACTAAATACCATGAGGTCAAGAAATTAAAAAAATAAAAATAAAAAACCCACATAAAAGTCTACCGACACATCCGAGAAATAATGAGTCTGAACATATATTTTATAACTCAAAATTAGATACAATGCAATTTTTATAACTCAAAATTAGGATGAAAAATTACCTAAAAATAATAATAAAAGTGAACCTGATCTTATCTTAATAATTTGTCCTTAAATTCAACAACACTTGGTCCAGCAAGACCCAAACATGTGTTACCTAAGACCAATAATTCTGCATTGATTTGGCTACTCTAGATGGATCTTGTCATCAAGAACGATAGGATCTTTAATAATACAATGACAGGCCATCATTGTAGCATGATCTCACCAAAATTGATGCATGCATCCCCAATTTATGATTTGATAAGCATTTGTGCCTTGATGAAAACCAATCTTCATGGGTGCTTTATCCATCATCAAAGTTTGCAATGTTGCTTTGACTTGTATTGTGTTGTGTGTGCATGTGTGTTGTGTATGTTATTTGCGTGTGTGTGTGTGTGTTGTATGTTATTTTGTGTATGTGTTTGTGTATGTGTGTGTGGGTCGGTGTGTTGTATGTGTGATATATGTGTATGTGTTATGAGTTATGTATGTTGTATATGTTATGTGTGTGTGTTATGTGTTGTTTGTATTGTGTGTATTGTTTGTGATGTGTTGTGTGTTGTCTATATTGTGTGTATTGTCTGTATGTATGTTATTATGTATATTGTGTGTTTGTGTGTTATGTGTTGATTATGTTGTGTTTGTGTTGTGAGTTGTGTGTGTGTATTGTTTGTGTGATGTGCATGTTGTTTGTTGTGTTTGAGTGTAGGTGTGTTATGAGTATTGTATGTGTGGGTGTTGTGTGTTGTTTGTTATGTATGTATGTGTGTATTATGTGAGTGTGTTGTGAGTTATGTGTTGTGTTGTGAGTTTTGTGCATTGTGTATTGTGAGTTGTGTGTGTATGTAGATTATATGTGTGTCTTTGTGTGTTGTGTGTTATTTGTGTTGTGTATTATTTGTCATGTATCTGTTGTATGTGTGGGTGTTGTAAAGTATGATATATGTGTGTGTGTGTGTGTGTTATGCGTAGTGAGTTATGAATTGTGTATGTTGTATATGTTATGTGTGTGTATGTTGTGTTATTTGTATTATGTGTGTGGTGTGTGGGTGTGTTATGTACGATATATGTGTGTGTATGTGTTGTATATGTTATATGTGTGTGTGTGTTTTGTATATACAATATATGTGTGTGTGTTGTGTGTGTGTGTATATTATTTGTGTGATGTGTGTGTATTGTGTTTGATTGTAGGTGTGTTATGAGTGTTGTGTGAAATTTGTTGTGTGTGTTATATGTGTATGTATTGTGTTTGTGTGTGTGTGTTATGTGTGTTGTGTTTGTGTGTGTATGTGTATGTGTTATATGTGTGTGTGTTATATATGTGTTGTGTTTGTGTATGTATTGTGTTATATGTGTGTGTATTATATGTGTGTTGTGCTTGTGTATGTATATGTGTGAGTGTGTGTGTATATTATTTGTGTGATGTGTGTATTGTGTTTGATTGTAGGTGTGTTATGAGTGTTGTGTAATTTGTTGTGTGTGTTATGTGTGTGTATTGTGTTTATGTGTGTGTGTTATGTGTGTGTTATATATGTGTGTGTTATATATGTGTGTTGTGTTGTGTATGTATTTTGTGTGTGTGTGTTATATGTGTTTGTTGTGTGTGTTATATGTGTATATGTGTGTGTGTGTTGTGTGTATGTGTGTATGTATATGTGTATGTGTGTGTGTTATATATGTGTGTGTGTGTTATATGTGTGTATGTATATGTGTGTGTGTGTTATGTGTGTGTATATTATGTGTGTGTGTGTGTGTGTGTTGATTGTAGGTGTGTTATGAGTGTTGTGTGTAATTTGTTGTGCATGTTATATGTGTATGTATTGTGTTTGTGTGTGTATTATATGTGTGTTGTGTTTGTGTGTATATGTGTTATATGTGTTTGTGTGTATATGTGTTATATGTGTGTGTGTGTGTTATATGTGTGTTGTGTTTGTGTATCTATTGTGTTTGAGTGTGTGTGTTATATATGTGTTGTGTTTGTGTGTGTGTGTGTTATATGTGTGTGTGTGTGTATATTATTTGTGTGATGTGTGTGTATTGTGTTTGATTGTAGGTGTGTTATGAGTGTTGTGTGTAATTTGTTGTGTGTTATATGTGTATGTATTGTGTTTGTGTGTGTGTGTGTTATGTGTGTGTGTTATATGTGTGTTGTGTTTGTGTATGTATTGTGTTATATATGTGTGTTGTGCTTGTGTATGTATATGTGTGTGTGTGTATATTATTTGTGTGATGTGTGTATATTGTGTTTGATTGTAGATGTGTTATGAGTGTTGTGTGTAATTTGTTGTGCGTGTTATATGTATATGTATTGTGTTTGTGTGTGTGTGTTTGTGTAGGTATTATGTTATATGTGTGTGTGTATATTATTTGTGTGATGTGTGTGTATTGTGTTTGATTGTAGGTGTGTTATGAGTGTTGTGTGTAATTTGTTGTGTGTGTTATATGTGTATGTATTGTGTTTGTGTGTGTGTGTTATGTGTGTGTATGTGTTATATGTGTGTGTATGTTATATGTGTGTTGTGTTTGTGTATGTATTGTGTTATATATGTGTGTTGTGCTTGTGTATGTATATGTGTGTGTTATGTGTGTGTATATTATTTGTGTGATGTGTGTATATTGTGTTTGATTGTAGGTGAGTTATGAGTGTTGTGTGTGTTATATGTGTATGTATTGTGTTTGTGTTTGTGTGTGTGTGTATGTGTTATATGTGTGTTGTGTTTGTGTATGTATTGTATATGTGTGTGTGTGTGTTATATGTGTGTTGTGTTTGTGTATGTATTGTGTATATGTGTGTTGTGCTTGTGTATGTATATGTGTGTGTATTATGTGTGTATATATTATTTGTGTGATGTGTGTGTATTGTGTTTGATTGTAGTTGTGTTATGAGTGTGTGTGTGTTATATGTTTGTTGTGTTTGTATGTGTGTTATATGTGTGTTGTGTTTGTGTATATATGTGTTTGTGTGTGTGTTATATGTGTGTTGTGTTTGTGTGTGTGTTATATGTGTGTTGTGTTTGTGTATGTATTGTGTTATATGTGTGTGTGTGTTATATGTGTGTTGTGCTTGTGTATGTATATGTGTGTGTATATTATTTGTGTGATGTGTGTATTGTGCTTGATTGTAGGTGTGTTATGAGTGTTGTGTGTAATTTGTTGTGTGTGTTATATGTGTATGTATTGTGTTTGTGTGTGTGTGTAATATGTGTGTTGTGGTTGTGTGTATATGTGTTATATGTGTGTGTGTTATATGTGTGTTGTGATAGTATATGTATTGTGTTATATGTGTGTGTGTCATATGTGTGTTGTGCTTGTGTATGTATATGTGTGTGTATATTATTTGTGTGATGTGTGTATTGTGTGTGTGTGTGTTATGTGTGTGTGTTTGTGTGTGTGTTATATGTGTGTTGTGTTATATGTGTGTGTGTTATGTGTGTTGTGTTTGTGTGTGTGTTATATGTGTGTGTGTTATGTGTGTTGTGTTTGTGTGTGTGTTATATGTGTGTGTGTTATATGTGTGTTGTGTTTGTGTATGTATTGTGTTATATGTGTGTGTGTTATATTTGTGTTGTGCTTGTGTATGTATATGTGTGTGTATATTATTTGTGTGATGTGTGTGTATTGTGCTTGATTGTAGGTGTGTTATGAGTGTTGTGTGTAATTTGTTGTGTGTGTTATATGAATTGTATTTGTGTGTGTGTGTTATATGTGTGTTGTGTTTGTGTGTATGTGTTATATGTGTGTGTGTGTGTGTTATATGTGTGTTGTGTTTGTGTATGTATTGTGTTATATGTGTGTGTGTTATATGTGTGTTGTGCTTGTGTATGTATTATTTGTGTGATGTATATGTATTGTGTTTGTGTGTTGTGTTTGTGTGTGTGTGTTATACGTGTGATGTTATATGTGTGTTGTGTTTGTGTATATATTGTGTTATATGTATGTGTGTTGTGTTTGTGTATGTATATGTGTGTATGTTATATGTGTGTTGTGTTGTGTTATAAGTGTGTGTGTGTGTTATATGTGTGTAAGTAGAAGGAGGAAGCGAAAGTGCCACTATAATGGACGTGATAGGTTACTTTCAACGGTTACCCGATGGTCGGTGGCATCACGATTCAAGAGGAGGCCCGGATCGATACTTGATATTCAATGCCAAGTGACTCCAGACTTGCAAGATATAAAAGAGGAGGAATGAGAAGATTGACACCTTTTCTATTATCATCCTCCAGATGACCTGAGAAGACATCAAATTTTATTTTATTTTTATGTACATCATCATCACCACTTCACTCCTCTACAGGCCTCATGGGACATGGTCTCTGTCGCTGTGATGCTGTCGGTGTCTGTCCGGTGGCGCTCCATGCGACTAGGCATGTCACAGGCATTGGGTTACAGCGTGGCTTCAAGGCTGTGTGCGTTCCAATATTAGCTAAAGCGAGCAGGGCCGACGGACAGCCGCTCCCTTCCTCTCTCCCCGCGATTGATCCGCCTCACACCTCTCCTCTATTGGCTGATGCAGTATGCATGCTATGCTGGTTGTGTCCTTGTGGCCACCGGTGAAAGACACAGAAGGAGCTGAAGCAGGGAAAAGCGGAAGAAGGATGAAATGAGGAAGGTTGGCAAGGATGAGGAATGGAAACGAACACGATGAGAAGGATGAATGGAGAAGGAAGAAAGGTCGGAAGGAAGGGGAACATTGTCCGTGCAGGGACAAGGAGCTGACCGAGAAGGAACAAAATCCTAATAGAACCGATGTCGAACCCAAATCTTCCACTTCCTCGTCCTGCTCTTGCGCCGCTTCCTCCTCAACTAGCTCGGTCCAGCCCAACGTGCCGCCACCGATGCGCTCAACTCCGCCTCCTCCGCTGCCCCGCTCTTGCGGCCGCCTTCCTCCACAACTAGCTCGGTCCAGCCCAACGACGTCGCCAGCCGATGCGCTCAATCCACTCCTCCATCACCGATGTAGGGTTCCGACTGGTTTAAAACAAGTTGGGCCTGATCGTATACCCATTAGCTTAAGCTGAATAGGTCCATCAAGCACGCTTGCTTACGATGACCGTCCGATGGACTTACCGCTAGCAGAACGGACGACAAAGAGGCTCAAAAAAAAAAAAATTTTGTCCTCAAACCCTTGAAACCCGAATTTGTTACATTCACCGGTAGTGACCGGAACCCAGAGCTATGATGGGCCCATACAACCTGCTGCTTGCTCTGTTGATGGGCCCGTAATTGTGGCCTGCCCATACAACTAGACGAGGTTTTGAGGGTTATTTTGACCTTGATAGAGCCCAAGTGATGGGTAACTGACTTTGATTCTCTTGTTACTTGGCTTTACTTCAGCTTGCTGCTTTTGTTCGACAACTGATGCATGAATGCCTGGAGTTAATAGAAGAAAGAGGATTAAGCCATGAGTGGATTGGAAGCCACAACTAAGAGGCCCATCAACGAGACTAGGCATGCGGCAGGTTGTATGGGCCCATTATACGGTCACCACAGGTGAAACTAACAACGTCGGATTTCAAGGGTTTGAGAACCAAAAAAAAATTTTTGTGCCTCTTTGTCATCCATCCAGCTAGCGGTAAGCTCACTGAACAGTCATCATAAGCGTGCTTCATGGACATGTTTAACTCAAGTTAATGGGTATACGACCCGGCCCAACTCGTTTTAAATCAATCTCAACCTGACCTCGGTAACGGAAGAGCGGCGACCGAGAGGGAGGAGCGTGTCGGCTGGTGACAGCGCTAGGCTGGACCGAGCTGTTTGCCGGAACAAGATCCTTCCTACCGTCGCATATAGAAGAACTGTCAGTCCGTCGGGATTCGTGTATTAGAGCAGATCGACAGTGGTGTGCCAGTGCCCGTCTATGTCAAAAATGGTTCCCCGATCTTTGTCCCGCATACGTGGTCGCACGTGAAGCCGCTAGGGCATAATGCCGCCTCCGTAAGCCCGCCCCCGATCACGACGCCATCGCCATCGAAGGATCGGCGTTTGAAGGCCACCGCCTACTCCACCCACCCGTAGGACTGGTTCACCAACACCCGTCCCACCCGACGCCCTCACGCACTCGGGCCCGACGCGCATGTAGAGCCCCGCGTTGAGGCAGCTCCCTCCTCCGAACACTTGCGCGCGCGATGACCCGTCCTCGGACGGGTTGTATCTTTAATCTACACAAAGTGCTTGTATCTTTAATCTACACAGCTTGAGGTGTCGCTGTCTGACGAAATCAAAGAAGTGCAAAGATGGGCTCGAGATAGGTTGATGCCTCCTAATAAATTTTATTCAACCACCCCATGAAGACCATGATCATATAAAGATTTAGCTTTTGAACTATGTGAAAATGCCCGAAGCATGGGACCAAGAATTAGTAAAACCAGGAATCGCTCACCGTCACATCAAACCGCTTCTTTTGGTTTTGACACCATGAATAATACTACTGGCGCAGTAAATTCATTGCCGAGATAGAGAGGAAGGTGAATATTTAGTGCTTCACACCTGAACCTTTGACCTGTGCTGCAGTTGGCCCAGGGATTCTGTGTTGGCCAAATGCTCTGATGACCGCTCAACTTCCTTGGTGGCCATCAAACATTCATGCCATTATTCCTCCTAAGAAGCAAAAAATTTAAAAGGACTGGTATGATGAGTTGGACTCTTACTTTTTTTCTGGGTAAATGATCAACATCTCCTCCTATTTCTCTTCCAAAATAAAGTTGTAGATTGGATGTTGCATCACCATTAAAATCCCTTATATTAAACTATAATTAAATACAAAATATGTTTTACACATTGTATAACCATCTCTGTCTTCTTTCCAAATACTTCCATTTGGACTATGGACTAAAAAGATCCTAAAACACTTGTATATTTGGAGTTATCCGATAGAAGTAACAATTTATAATTCAAAACAAAAAAAATTAGATCATAGAACCGACTGGTTCTTCATTAGTTATCCAAAAAATTCAAAGGAGTTTAGATATGTTATTCTAATAACAGTTCAAGAATTGTAAAAACTGGAAATGCTAGATTCACTAAAACTAATGAAATTAGTAGGAGTACTTTGGGTTCAGCACCAGTAGAAGAGAAAATCTAGCAGGTAATTTGCACCAAGGAACCATCCTTTGTCGTTGCAATGAATACCTGGAACATTCTTGCAACCTAAACAGCAATACAAATATCTCACCCATACACATGATACTTAATGCTACCTACAGAGGTAAACCATATTGCCAAGATATGGGTTCGAAAGTAGGAAAACTAGTCTCACACGTACAAACATAAGAGTTGGAACACACTCTTGTACTGCTCGATATAGGAGAACTGCGAGTACCAAGATCCTTCAGCACTCATGCTTCAGAGACAAAGATGAAATCCCAGATGAGCAGCTACACTTTGTTATACTACTAGCAGATGATCCAGAAAGTGTCATGAGAATAATAGCCATGGCACAATCTGAAATCCTTGAAATACTTGTGCTCCAGAGTCTGTCTGTTGAGCGGTGACTCTTTACAAGGGTCCAAGCGGAGCATTTTCTGATAACCAATGTTTTAATTGGACAATTAGCGACAAGGACTTTAATTGGCCATTTGGCCAGGATAAGCAATGAAAGAAATGTAATCCATTTTTGCTGAAACAAAACATTTATTTTTTTCCATGCATGCAAATTGTAGCTATGATCATGGATATTTCATCATTTAAGGGCTAAATAAATATGTTCTCAAAATGGTCCAACACCTGGAAAAATTAGAAAAGTAGCTTTCAGAACCAGAGATAACTAGGGGGTTGAACCAGGAAAATCTAATCAGACATCGAGAATGCTATCGTACTGCAATCCAAGTGAAGTGCATATTGTTGCGTATAGTGACCAGCATGTTTGTAAATATTTTTTTTTCATAAAATGTATAATACAAATAACAAAACTATTGAGCTTGTCTTGAATTTCACATTATAAAAGCAATGTTTTCTTTCACACATGCATGCATCAAAATTATTGGCACTTACAGAGAGAGGATCAATTCCTGTAGCTTCAAGATTTGTAATTACTGTTGCCGGATCCTGCACAGCAGAAATCCAATTACAGGCCTTGGAGAGAGAACCAAAGGAATTAGAGAGGTGAAGGTGGGAAGAACAATCAATTGTGTCACCAAGGCAGAACAAAATCTGAACCCTCCTCAAATACGTGGGGTTGTTTGCATTTTGAATGAATATCCAAAAGATAGATAGTGCCCATATGCCTTGCCTGTAAAAAGGAGAAGAGGGGAAAGAATCCTTTATCACATGACACGTGTCACAATAATACATAGAACACCACAATTGATGAGTCCAAAGAGCCTAATAATGGACTTGTGAAAACCATTGTGATAGTTGAACTCGCTTTCTTCTCATTTGGACTAAAAATGGGTTCAGGATGTTCTACGTGCATTTAAGTCAATCGATAATTGAACTTTTTATACAGCCTTCCCACAACCAATGTACGATCGTGCCGAGAGGCAACAGCTTTCCAATATAAAAGCCCCATACCACGTCGCTAAAGAGGAAGAGGCTCTTTTTCCTTTCCAAGGCAACGACCAGCCTTTCCCTACATATACTAACTTGACCTTCTGAGGGGTCGGGGAGCCATCCGACCTGACCTGTATGCAGGATATGCGATCTTCGGAAAAGGGAACCTTCGGAGGAACCGCCTCGGCGCCCAAGGAGCCAACCACCCTCTTGGTCCAGCCCTCCAACCGCTTTGGACCCCAAAGGCGTCCTTGGGTGACACTTGCACGTCCTGGGTCGAACCAAGCCGTGCCGCCTCAGCTGCCACGGCATAAAGGTACACTAACAATGTGTTTGTATGTGTATTGTGTGTAATATATATGTTGTGTATGCATTGTATATGTGTGAGTTGTGTGTATGTGTGAGTATAGTTGTGTGTGTGTGTGTGGTGTATGTGTTGTGTGTGTTATGAGTTGCGTGTGTAGTGTGTAGTGTATAGTGTGTAGTGTGTGTGTTGTGTTGTATGTGGTGTGTAGATAGTGTGTAGTGAGTGTGTTGTGTGTAGTGTGTAGCGTGTAGTGTATTTGTGTAGTGTGTGTTAGTGTGTAGTGTATGTGTATAGTGTAGCATGTAGTTTGTGTGCAGCGTGTAGCGTATAGTATGTGTAGTATGTAGTGTGTATATGTGTAGCGTGTGTTGTGTGCAGTGTATAGCGTGTAGTGTATGCAGTGTGTAGTATGTGTGTTGTGTGTAGTGTATGCAGTGTGTAGTATGTGTGTTGTGTGTAGTGTAGTGTATAGTGTGTAGTGTGTGTGTTGTGTATTATGAGTTATGTGTGTATAGTGTGTGTTGTGTGTCACATATTAAAAAAAAGGCGACGTCGTCTCGTGCGATATCGCATGTGATTTTTTTTTTATATACAATGTCGCATGCAGTTTTTTTTAATATACGACGTCGTCTATATTTTTATTTTGGTATCATTAATGCCTCAAATATTAGACTCACTTAATGAACAATATTGTAATATTTTTGACAGCTTTCTTGCTGAAAGCATGCATGACGATAGTTGTATGGTTTTGCCTACTAGAAGGAGGGTGCTACTGATCCAACATTTCTTTACTTTGCCTTGAAGAAAATTATGATCTAGTTGAACTTATCTTTTATCCTTTTGCTCTTGAAGGACCTTTAAGAGTTTGTCCATGGTTGAATGTTTCTTCACTGTATAGTATAAATGCTTTTTTGGAGTTTCTAGGTGTTTTATTTTTTTAATGAGCATTTACTTAAATGAGAACTGAATTTTTAGTTTTGCCTGCCAACCAGAGCATCATTGTTTGGAGTTTCTAGGTGTTTTATTTTTTTAACTTAAACGAGAATGAGAACTGAATTTTTAGTTTTGTTCACAATGAGCATCATCTAGAGATGATGCTTGATTTACCATTACATGAATTTTTAGCACAGTATATAGGATTTTGTTAACATCACACTCTCAGGTTATATCTCACTGTGCTGCTGAAGCTGAAGTTTTACCTATCTAGATGTACCAAGTTTGAGCTTCTATTGAGATATGTTTGATGGCTGCTGCAGCAGCATAACCATTCGTGGTTGGTAACTCCAGTCTGATGGAGGAGATGACAGACTCTCTCCCAAATCACATGATTGGCTTCTAACATCACCAAATCTGAATAAAGAAATAGAACCACAAAAGTACAGTGACACATGTGCAAGAAAAAGTTATCCTCAAAATCCTTCATGTAGGGAAATGTAATTATTTCCCTACAAGAAGCCATTCAAAGCAAAATGAGAATGCTGATTGCAAAAAAAAACAAATAAGCATTAAGTACACTAAACTTAAATTGATAGATCAGCCAAACAACCGACAGAGATGGTTCAGGCAGAAAACAATCTACAAATAGTGCTTATTACACTTACAGAAATCAGGTTATGTAGCTTAAGAATTTTTGCTACAATGTGAGATGGGACAGCTAAACATGTGCTCAATCTCTACAACGATTGAGATAAGTTAGTGGTTTGGCTTAGGTTTTTTCACTATCATCACAGTGCAAAGCGCATGGTGTGCACAGTAATCACTCACGCTACCCAAGACAGTACTGCAGGAAGTATAAATGCAGTACAGATTAGTAGAGTTAAGAAATTGAGAATGAACAATTAACGCAATCATCTGGGTCTCTCACTTTTGCATATAAGATAAAAGAGCTGGATTTGGTCAGTCAATTTGCACTTTATTGCATATGTAATGTTAGTATGGGTCCAAACACTCTTGGAAACTAAAACCCTTACAATTAGGTTCAAACAAAATTTTCTCCCTTCAGTGTGCAAGTTTTCTAATTATATGATATCATTTGTGTCCCTTACAAGCTAAAGCATTGTTTAACAAATCATGGATGAACAACAAAGAAGAATATTTGCAATCGAGTAATTATAGATTAAGAAAGAGGCTGAATTTACTCTATCAACAAAAAAAAAAACCTTTGGCTGATTACTTTTCAGTTTATTTAATAGAAAGTTCTATGTAATTTAAGTATCATTTCCTTTTCCATCTTTTTTTGAAAAACAATAAAATAAAAATTTCCATCTATCATTTCGTTTTGTTTCCGGTTCGTAGGACAAATCTTTTCGCTAGTTATTCTTAGAGATGGAGAAATATTGAATCTAGTTGAAAAACTAGTTTAGTCTCGATCATATACAGGAGCAAATGACTTGGAGCATGGTCGAAGAATTCTTTTTCATCTTTTACTCAATTCTTGGCCCGTCTCCTTATGCATGCACTTCCGCTGAAATGGATGAGCGAAACCATGACGCAAGTGTTTGATGAAAATAAAGCTACAGACTGCTCCTGCAGAAAAAAACTATTTGCCATGAGAAGGTACTTTTGCTACAAAACTGTAGGTCGATCGAAGCTGTGGCTGATCAACTTTATGGCCCTTACCATGATAAAGTGCATGCTCTTTGGTTGGCAAATGGTTGTGTTGAGATTAAGTAAAGACTAATGAAGACCTCCAAAGAAGAAACATGATAACAACATCACAATTTATGCAAATGTTTAACCCATAACTCGGTGGAGATCTTTAAGCATGAATGTGACTAACACAAGAAATTAGTGTGTTAGTCTCTCAACTAATCTTTATGCATCGTGTGCTTGCTTTCCCTCCTCATGCGATGACGTGGGGCTTGTGTTAGTCTCTCAACTATATTAGCTTAGTCGGAGATAAGAAAAAACGGAGGAAGAGGATGCTCCAGGGAAGACCATAAAAAGATTACAGCCATTTGCCCTGCAGAAATGGGCAGAATCATGCGCAACAGTGTTATAAGACCTATCGAAATAAGATAAAATGTGAAACTCAAACCTACGCAGCAATAACCTGGATGGAATCCGAGTAGACTCCAAAATGCTGCAAGCAGTGACGAGCTTGTTTAAATCCTCTAACGGCCACAGCCAAGGCCTCCACCATATGTGCAGAGGTGGCATGGCAACCCAACTTCCATAATGACATCTCTTACAAAGATGCTTGAGAGCAATTCCACCGCGCAAGATCGAGAGATGGGTTCAAAAGAACCATCACATTCAAGTTGGTTTAGGTTCGTACTCAACAAATATGCCTCATTGTTCACCTCCTCTCGATTTGGACGATAAACTAAAAGGAACGCAGTTCTCTTGGTTTCGGTTTCAGGTTTGAATCGCTTTATGCAAGCATATTCAAGCATTTCCGATCACAACCAAAAAAGAATAAAAGAAACCGCTTGCCGATTGTCGCTTTGGTTTGTTTCTCGTGCTTATAAGCTTCCTCCAATTTTGCAAGAGATACAGAAACATCCTACAAAAAAATGCCTTACTCTAAAGTACAAACAACTGAAATCTAAGGAGAATAATAAAGATCTTATTGTGTATGTGTTGTGTCTTGTTGTTGTGTGTGTATTGTATGTGTGTGTGTTGTGTGTATGTGTGTGTTGTGAATGTTATGTGTGTTGTGTTTTGTGAATTCTGTATGTGTTTTATGTTTGTATATATGTATGTGTATGTGTTTGTGTGTGTTGTTTTGTGTTATGTGTTCTGTGTGTATTGTGTATGTGTTGTGTCTTGTTGTTGTGTGTGTATTGTATGTGTGTGTGTTGTGAATGTCATGTGTGTTGTGTGTTGTGAATTCTGCATTTGTTTTGTGTTTGTATATATGTATGTGTGTTGTATGTTTATGTGTTGTGTTGTGTTATGTGTTGTGTGTATATTGTGTATGTGTTGTGTCTTGTTGTTGTGTGTGTATTGTATGTGTGTGTGTTGTGAATGTTATGTGTATTGTGTGTATAAGTGTTGTGTTATAAATGTTGTGTGTGTATATATGTGTGTTGTGTGTGTGTGTTATATGCATGTGTGTATGTGTTGTATTTGTGTGTGTGTGTATATATCCACTCCTTCGTCACCGATGTAGGGTTCCGACTGGTTTAAAACAAGTTGGGCCGGATCGTATACCCATTAGCTCGAGTTGAACAGGTCCACGAAGCACGCTTGCTTACGATAACCGTCCGGTGGACTTACCGCTAGCAGAACGGATGACAAAGAGGCCCAAAAAAAAAAAATTTTGTCCTCAAACCCTTGAAACCCGAATTTGTTACATTCACCGGTGGTGACCGGAACCCAGAGCTATGATGGGCCCATACAACCTGCTGCTTGCTCGGTCTCGTTGATGGGCTCGTAATTGTGGCCTGCCCATACAACCAGTTGCTTGATGGGCCCCGTAATTGTGGCCTTTCGAAAACGTAATTTTGATAATGGCAAAAACATTATTTTGGATAAATGGCAAAATCGTAATTTTCATATAATGGCAAAAACATATTTTTCTAACAATGGCAAAATCATAATTTTGGATGAATGGCAAAACTGTAATTTTATATAATGACAAAACCGTAATTTTATATAATGGCAAAACCGTAATTTTGTATGAATGGCAAAACTGTAATTTTATATAATGGCAAAAACGTAATTTTGGATGAATGACAAAACCGTAATTTTGGATGAATGGCAAAACTGTAATTTTGGATGAATGGCAAAACCGTAATTTTGGATGAATGGCAAAAACGTAATTTTGATAATGGCAAAAACGTAATTTTGGATAAATGGCAAAACCGTAATTTTCATATAATGCAAAAACGTAATTTTCGGATAATGGCAAAATCGTAATTTTCAAATAATGGCAAAAACGTAATTTTCGGACAATGGCAAAACCGTAATTTTGGATGAATGGCAAAACCGTAATTTTATAAATGGCAAAAATGTAATTTTGGATAAATGGCAAAACCGTAATTTTCATATAATGGCAAAAATGTAATTTTCGGACAATGGCAAAATCGTAATTTTTATGAATGAAATCATAATTTTATATAATGGCAAAACCATAATTTTCATATAATGGAAAAATCGTAATTTTGGATGAATGGCAAAACCGTAATTTTATTAAATGGCAAAACCATAATTTTCGATGAATGGCAAAATCGTAATTTTGGATGAATGGCAAAACCATAATTTTATATAATGGTAAAACCGTAATTTTGTGTGTTGTGTTTGTGTATGTATTTGCGTGTGTGTGTATGTTATTTGTGTTGTGTATGTGTTTGTGTATGTTGTGTTTGTGTGTTATGTGTTGTTTATGTTGTGTTTGTGTTGTATTGTGTGTTGTGAGTTGTGTGTGTGTATTGTTTGTGATGTGCATGTTGTCCATTGTGTTTGAGTGTAGGTGTGTTATGAGTATTGTATGTGTGGGTGTTGTGTGTTGTTTGTTATATATGTATATGTGTATTGTGTGTGTGTTGTGAGTTATGTGCTGTGTTGTGAGTTTTGTGCATTGTGTATTGTGAGTTGTGTGTGTATATAGATTATATGTGTGTCTTTGTGTGTTGTGTGTTATTTGTGTTGTGTATTATTTGTCATGTATCATTTGTATGTGTGGGTGTTGTAAAGTATGATATATGTGTGTGTGTGTGTTATTAGTGAGTTATGAATTGTGTATGTTGTATATGTTATGTGTGTGTATGTTGTGTTATTTGTATTATGTGTGTTGTGTGGGTGTGTTATGTACGATATATTTGTGTGTATGTGTTGTATATGTTATATGTGTGTGTGGGTGTTTTGTATATATAATATATATGTGTGTGTGTTATGTGTGTGTATATTATTTGTGTGATGTGTGTATATTGTGTTTGATTGTCGGTGTGTTATGAGTGTTGTGTGTAATTTGTTGTGTGTGTTATATGTGTATGTATTGTGTTTGTGTGTGTGTATGTGTTATATGTGTGTGTCTGTTATATGTGTGTTGTGTTTGTGTATGTATTGTATTATATATGTGTGTGTGTTATATGTGTGTTGTGCTTATGTATGTATATGTGTGTGTATATTATTTGTGTGATGTGTGTGTATTGTGTTTGATTGTAGGTGTGTTATGAGTGTTGTGTGTAATTTGTTGTGTGTGTTATATGTGTATGTATTGTGTTTGTATTTGTGTGTGTGTTATATGTGTGTTGTGTTTGTGTATGTATAGTGTTATATGTGTGTTGTGCTTGTGTATGTATATGTGTGTGTATTGTGTTTGATTGTAGGTGTGTTATGAGTGTTGTGTGTGTGTGTTATATGTGTATTGTGTTTGTGTATGTATAGTGTATATGTGTGTGTGTTATATGTGTGTTGTGCTTATGTATGTATATGTGTGTGTATATATTATTTGTGTGTAGTTTGTTGTGTGTGTGTTATATGTGTATGTATTGTATTTGTGTGTGTGTGTGTTATGTGTGTTGTGTTTGTGTGTGTATGTGTTATATGTGTGTTGTGTTTGTATATGTATTGTGTTATATGTGTGTGTGTGTTTGTATATGTATTGTGTTGTGCTTGTGTATGTATATGTGTGTGTGTGTGTTATGTGTGTTGTGCTTGTGTATGTATATGTGTGTGTATATTATTTTTGTGATGTGTGTGTATTGTGCTTGATTGTAGGTGTGTTATGAGTGTTGTGTGTGTTATATGTGTTTATCTCCCCATGAAAAACAACATATGATACTAATAGATTAGTAAGAAAATAAGCTAGCACAGAAAAGATAGACAAAATATCAAGACACACACTCTTATGGTACCTTCAAAAGAAAGAAATATCTATCTAAATAAATTATAATCTAACAGCAAACAAATTACCAAAAAATATATATTCTCATCCTAATTATAATAGACTAAATAACATGAGGTCAAGAAATTAAAAAAATAAAAATAAAAAACCCACATAAAAGTCTGACACGTCCGAGAAATAATGAGTCCAACATATATTTTATAACTCAAAATTAGATACAATGCAATTTTTATAACTCAAAATTAGGATGAAAAATTACCTAAAAATAATAATAAAATTGAACCTCATCTTATCTTAATATTTGATAAGCATTTGTGCCATGATGAAAACCAATCTTCATGGGTGCTTTATCCATCATCAAAGTTTGCAATGTTGCTTTGACTTGTATTGTGTTGTGTGTGTATGTGTGTTGTGTATGTTATTTGTGTGTGTGTTGTATGTTATTTGTGTTGTGTATGTGTTTGTGTATATTGTGTGTGTGGGTGGGTGTGTTGTATGTATGATATATGTGTATGTGTTATGAGTTATGTATGTTGTATATGTTATGTGTGTGTGTTATGTGTTGTTTGTATTGTGTGTATTGTTTGTGATGTGTTGTGTGTTATTTATATTGTGTATTGGTCGTGCTGTATGTTATTATGTATATTGTGTGTTTGTGTGTTATGTGTTGATTATGTTGTGTTTGTGTTGTATTGTTTGTGTGTGTTGTGAGTTGTGTGTGTGTATTGTTTGTGTGATGTGCATGTTGTTTGTTGTGTTTGAGTGTAGGTGTGTTATGAGTATTGTATGTGTGGGTGTTGTAAAGTATGATATATGTGTGTGTGTGTGTGTGTGTGTGTTATGTGTAGTGAGTTATGAATTGTGTATGTTGTATATGTTATGTGTGTGTATGTTGTGTTATTTGTATTATGTGTGTGTTGTGTGGGAGTGTTATGTGTACGATATATGTGTGTGTATGTGTTGTATATATGTTATATGTGTGTGTGTGTGTTTGTATATACAATATATGTGTGTGTGTGTGTGTTATGTGTATGTTATATGTGTGTTATGTATGTGTTGTGTTTGTGTATGTATTGTATTATATGTGTGTGTGTATTATTTGTGTGTTGTGCTTGTGTATGTATATGTGTGTGTTGTGTGTGTGTGTACATTGTTTGTGTGATGTGTGTGTATTGTGTTTGATTGTAGGTGTGTTATGAGTGTTGTATGTAATTTGTTGTGTGTTATATGTGTATGTATTGTGTTTGTGTGTGTGTTATGTGTGTGTATTGTGTTTGTGTGTGTGTGTTATGTGTGTGTTATATATGTGTGTTGTGCTTGTGTATGTATATATGTATATTGTGTTTGTGTGTGTTATATGTGTATGTATTGTGTTTGTGTGTGTGTGTTATGTGTGTTGTGTTTGTGTGTGTATGTGTTATATGTGTGTGTGTTATATGTGTGTTGTGTTTGTGTATGTATTGTGTTATATATGTGTGTGTGTGTGTTATATGTGTGTTGTGCTTGTGTATGTATATGTGTGTGTGTTATGTGTGTGTATATTATTTGTGTGATGTGTGTGTATTGTGTTTGATTGTAGGTGTGTTATGAGTGTTGTGTGTAATTTGTTGTGTGTGTTATATGTGTATGTATTGTGTTTGTGTGTGTGTTATATGTGTGTTGTGTTTGTGTGTATATGTGTTATATGTGTGTGTGTGTTATATGTGTGTTGTGTTTGTGTGTGTGTGTTATATGTGTGTTGTGTTTGTGTGTGTTATATGTGTGTGTGTGTTGTGTGTGTATATTATTTATGTGATGTGTGTGTATTGTGTTTGATTGTAGGTGTGTTATGAGTATTGTGTGTAATTTGTTGTGTGTTATATGTGTATGTATTGTGTTTGTGTGTGTGTATGTGTTATATGTGTGTTGTGTTTGTGTATGTATTGTGTTATATATGTGTGTTGTGCTTGTGTATGTATATGTGTGTGTGTGTGTTATGTGTGTGTATATTATTTGTGTGATGTGTATGTATCGTGTTTGATTGTAGGTGTTATGAGTGTTGTATGTAATTTGTTGTGCGTGTTATATGTGTATGTATTATGTTTGTGTGTGTGTGTTATGTGTGTTGTGTGTATATGTTATATGTGTGTGTGTTATATATATGTGTGTGTTTGTGTATGTATTGTGTTATATGTGTGTGTGTTATATGTGTATTGTGCTTGTGTATGTATATATGTTGTGTGTGTGTATATTATTTGTGTGATGTATATGTAATGTGTTTGATTGTAGGTGTATTATGAGTGTTGTATGTAATTTGTTGTGTGTGTTGTGTGTGTGTGTTATGTGTGTTGTGTTATGTGTGTGTATGTGTTATATGTGTGTGTGTTATATGTGTGTTGTGTTTGTGTATGTATTGTGTTATATATGTGTGTGTGTTATATGTGTGTTGTGCTTGTGTATGTGTGTGTGTGTTATGTGTGTGTATATTATTTGTGTGATGTGTGTGTGTTTGTTTGATTGTAGTTGTGTTATGAGTGTTGTGTAATTTGTTGTGTGTGTGTGTGTATGTTATATGTGTGTTATGTGTGTGTATGTGTTATATGTGTGTGTTATATGTGTGTTGTGTTTGTGTGTGTATGTGTTATATGTGTGTGTGTGTTATATGTGTGTTGTGTTTGTGTATGTATGTGTGTGTGTGTTATATGTGTGTGTGTGTTGTGTGTGTGTATATTATTTGTGTGATGTGTGTGTATTGTGTTTGATTGTAGGTGTGTTATGAGTGTTGTGTGTAATTTGTTGTGTGTGTTATATGTGTATGTATTGTGTTTGTGTGTGTGTTATATGTGTGTTGTGTTTGTGTGTATATGTGTTATATGTGTGTGTGTTATATGTGTGTTGTGTTTGTATATGTATTGTGTTATATGTGTGTGTGTTATATGTGTGTTGTGTTTGTGTATGTATGTGTGTGTGTATATTATTTGTGTGTGATGTGTATTATGTTTGTGTGTGTGTGTTATGAGTGTGTGTGTAATTGTGTTGTGTGTGTTATATGTGTATGTATTGTGTTTGTGTGTGTGTTATATGTGTGTTGTGTTTGTGTGTGTATGTGTTATATGTGTGTGTGTGTGTTATATATTTGTGTGATGTATGTGTATTGTGTTTGATTGTAGGTGTGTTATGAGTGGTGTGTAGTTTATTGTGTGTGTTATATGTGTATGTATTGTGTTTGTGTGTGTGTGTTATGTGTGTTGTGTTTGTGTGTGTGAGTGTGTTATATGTGTGTTGTGTTTGTGTATGTATTGTGTTATATGTGTTTGTGTGTTATATGTGTGTTGTATTTGTGTGTGTATGTGTTATATGTGTGTGTGTGTGTTATATGTGTGTTGTGCTTGTGTATGTATATGTGTGTGTATATTATTTGTGTGATGTATGTGTATTGTGTTTGATTGTAGGTGTGTTATGAGTGGTGTGTAGTTTATTGTGTGTGTTATATGTGTATGTATTGTGTTTGTGTGTGTGTGTTATGTGTGTTGTGTTTGTGTGTGTGAGTGTGTTATATGTGTGTTGTGTTATATGTGTATGTATTGTGTTATATGTGTGTTGTGTTTGTGTATGTACATGTGTGTGTGTGTTATATGTGTGTTGTGTTGTATTATAAGTGTGTGTGTGTGTTATATGTGTGTTGTGTTGTATTATAAGTGTGTGTGTGTTATTTGTGTGTAAGTAGAAGGTGGAAGCGAAAGTGCCACTATAAAGAAGGATGTGGTAGGTTACTTTCAACGGTTACCCGATGATTCGTGGTATCACGATTCAAGAGGAGGTCCGGATCGAAGTACTTGATGTCCAATGTCAAGTGACTCCAGACTTGCAGGATATAAAAGAGGAGGAATGAGAAGATTGACACCTTTTCTATTATCATCCTCCAGATAACCTGAGAAGACATCAAAAAGTTTTTTTTATGTACATCATCATCACCACTTCACTCCTCTGCAAGCCTCATGGGACATGGTCTCCGTCGTCGCGATGCTGTTGGTGTCTGTCCGGTGTCGCTCCATGCGACTAGGCATTGGGTTACAGCGTGGCTTCAAGGGTGTGTGCGTTCCAATATTAGCTAAAGCGAGCAGGGCCAGCGGACAACCGCTCCCTTCCTCTCTCCCCATGATTGATCTGTTGGCTGATGCAGTATGCATGCTATGCTGGTTGTGTCCTAGTGGCCACCGATGAAAGACACAGAAGGAGCTGGAGCAGGGAAAAGCAGAAGAAGGATGAAATGAGGAAGGTTGGCAAGGAAGAGGAATGGAAACGAACACAATGAGAAGGATGAATGGAGAAGGAAGAAAGGTTGGAAGGAAGGGGAACGCTATCCGTGCAGGGACAAGGAGCTGACCGAGAAGGAACAAAATCCTAATAGAACCGATGTCGAACCCAAATCTTCCACTTCCTCGTCCTGCTCTTGCGGCCGCCTTCCTCCTCAACTAGCTTGGTCCAGCCCAACGTCGTCGCCAGCCGATGCGCTCAACCCGCTCCGTGCCCTGCTCTTGCGGCCGCCTTCCTCCTCAACTAGCTCGGTCCAGCCCAACGTCGTCGCCAGCCGATGCGCTCAACCCGCTCCTCCGTCACCGGTGTAGGGTTCCGACTGGTTTAAAACAAGTTGGGCCGGATCGTATACCCATTAGCTCGAGTTGAACAGGTCCACGAAGCACGCTTGCTTACGATGACCGTCCGTGGACTTACTGCTACCAGAACAGACGACAAAGAGGCCCAAAAAAAATTTTTTTGGTCCTCAAACCCTTGAAATCCGACTTTGTTACATTCACTAGTGGTGACCGGAACCCAGAGCTATGATAGGCCCATACAACCTGCTACTCGCTCGGTCTCGTTGATGGGCCCCCTAGTTGTGGCCCGCCCATACAACCTGCCAATGTTGCGAAGCTTGCAGACTTTGGGCTAGGAGCTATTGGCATTCCTGTCGGACATTTACACACGAGGTGATACTCTGAGTTTTATCAAATTTAACATCACATTTCGATGTATAGTCAAAATTTATGTGTACAAGCTATCGATGTGTTGGTTACACATTTCTTTTGAAGAAATCAAGCTTCGTTTAGATCAAAATTTATCGGTGTAGCGTACTAAATATTGTTGTTGCTTTAAAGTTCTTTTACATTTGGCCAATTGCTGTCATAAAGAGTTCAGCTTCTTCCCACGAATTCTTTTAGATATTTGTACTAAATCAAATAATTTGCAGCCTAAGGCAGGCACCCCTATTCTGATCGGTGGCTGGTATAACTAACTGTCATGCTGTCATAGTGGTGCCATCTACTGGATTGAGGCACCAGGTGCTTTGTTTCCTTGCCTTTCTCTCTTGAGTGCGACTATGCATGGTGAAATGCAGCCGAAAAGCATTAATAATTGGAGGAGGGGGATTAAAGCTTTTCAAGCCTTCCAGCATATGCTCCAACCCATCTTAGGAGAGAAACCTGTACCAAATTTTACCCAAGATTATGACAGAAAATGATGTGTATGGTTTTGGGCTTTGCTTAACTTGCCGATACTCGATTTCCATGAAACTATTTTATCTATCTTTAGAGTCTTGGGTGGGTACCCCAAACGAAGAAACACGGCACGAGTTACTTCCTTACCTGACTTCAAATCTGCTTTTCCCCAAGTGGCTGAGCGAAGAATAAATTCATTTGCTTTCGCACATTGGTTGTGGGAAGGCTGCATGAAAAAGTTCAATTATACGATTGACTTAAATGCACGTAGAACTTCCTGAACCCATTTTTTTAGTCCAAATGAGAAGAAAGAGAGTTGTTCGACTGTCACAAGACCAGTTTGGATATTCATTCAAAATGCGAACAACCCCACGTATTTGAGGAGGGTTCAGATTTTGTTCGCCTTTGTGACACAATTGGCTGTTCTTCCCACCTTCATCTCTCTAATTCTTTTGCTTCTCTCCAAGCCTGTAATTGAATTTCTCATGCAGATCCTATGATAGTTACAAATTGTTACAAATTAGTTTTATGATCTAATTTTCTTTCTTGTGAATTATAAATTATTACGGAAGTATTTGGAATTACCTTACTAGAAACCCTATCTAATAGAGAAGACAGAGATTGTCCAATGTGTAAAACATATTCTGTATTTAATTATAGTGTAATATAAGGGATTTTAGGTGATGCAACATCCAATCTACATCTTTATTTTGGAAGAGAAATAGATGGAGATGTTGATCATTTACCCAGAAGAAAAGTAAGAGTCCAACTCATCATACCAGTCCTATTTAATTTTTTTACTTCTTGTGGAGGAATAATGGCATGAACGCTTTGATGGCCACCAAGGAAGTGGAGCGATCATCGAGCAATTGGCCAACACAGTAATCCCTGGGCCAACTGGGTATCCTTGTAGTAAAAGCTTATTTATCATCTGATTACTCTCTCTCGGTTCAACTGCAGCACAGGTCAAAGGTTTCGGTGTGAAGCACTAAATATTCACCTTCCTCTCTTCTCGTCGTCTCGGTAATGAATTCACTGCGCCAGCAGTCTTCATGGTGCCAAAACCAAAAGCAGCAGTTTGATGTGACGGTGAGCGATTCCCGGTTTTGCTAATTCTTGGTCCCATGCTTCCGGCATTCCCACAGAGTTCAAAAGCTAAATCTTTATATGACCATGGTCTTCATGAGGTGGCTGAATAAAATTAATTAGGAGGCATCAACCTGCGAGATCTCGGAGCCCATCTTTGCACTTCTTCAGTGATTTCGTCGGAGCAACTGACGCCTCAACTGTGTAGATTAAAGATACAAGCACAAGTGTATATACGTTTTTCTTCATAAACCTCCTGAAAAATGTCCTTAAACCTACAATATTTCAAATGTCTCATTCCGTATATCTTAGATGCCTAAGGTTCGATATATATATAAAAGACAAAACCAGATTTTTGTATATATATATATATATATATATATATATATATATATATATATATATATATATATATATATATATTGCATCCTGAGCATGACAATTCCACATTGTTGACAGACATATTCGTAATTTGTAAGGACAATTTAAATTATGGTACGAATATTCATTGAGCTTTGCAATGAGGACACTTACAAATCGAAGAAATAGAGAATAAAAGCAAGCAAGAATCTGTATAACTTTCTATATTTTACAACTTCGTTGTGGACATATTCTCTAATGTATCTTTGCTGTCAGAGAGAAAGGGGTTTAGGGTTTAGAGAGAGAGAGAGGGAGAGAGAGAGCGCGAGATTAATTACAAATGAAATGATACACTTGGCTCTTCATATTAGGAAGAAAAAACAGGGGTACTCGTACATGGTCTGTGCTGCCAAAAACGTACACATTGTGGTTATCTCCCCATGAAAGACAACATACGATACTAATAGATTAGTAAGAAAATAAGCTAGCACAGGAAAGATAGACAAAATATCAAGACCCACACTCTTATGGTACCTTCAAAAGAAAGAAATATCTATCTAAATAAATTATAATCTAACAGCAAACAAATTACCAAAAAATATATATTCTCATCCTAATTATAATAGACTAAATACCATGAGGTCAAGAAATTAAAAAAATAAAAATAAAAATAAAAAACCCACATAAAAGTCTACCGACACGTCCGAGAAATAATGAGTCTGAACATATATTTTATAACTCAAAATTAGATACAATGCAATTTTTATAAC
Organism: Musa troglodytarum; assembly: GCA_023547065.1. NCBI lineage: Eukaryota > Viridiplantae > Streptophyta > Magnoliopsida > Zingiberales > Musaceae > Musa > Musa troglodytarum. The sequence goes on along the minus strand of CP097510.1, from coordinate 60,674,614 downwards.
TCAAAATTAGGATGAAAAATTACCTAAAAATAATAATAAAAGTGAACCTGATCTTATCTTAATAATTTGTCCTTAAATTCAACAACACTTGGTCCAGCAAGACCCAAACATGTGTTACCTAAGACCAATAATTCTGCATTGATTTGGCTACTCTAGATGGATCTTGTCATCAAGAACGATAGGATCTTTAATAATACAATGACAGGCCATCATTGTAGCATGATCTCACCAAAATTGATGCATGCATCCCCAATTTATGATTTGATAAGCATTTGTGCCTTGATGAAAACCAATCTTCATGGGTGCTTTATCCATCATCAAAGTTTGCAATGTTGCTTTGACTTATATTGTGTTGTGTGTGTATGTGTGTTGTGTATGTTATTTGCGTGTGTGTGTGTTGTATGTTATTTGTGTTGTGTATGTGTTTGTGTATGTTGTGTGTGTGGGTGGGTGTGTTGTATGTGTGATATATGTGTATGTGTTATGAGTTATGTATGTTGTATATGTTATGTGTGTGTGTTATGTGTTGTTTGTATTGTGTGTATTGTTTGTGATGTGTTGTGTGTTGTTTATATTGTGTGTATTGTGTATTGCTGTATGTTATTATGTATATTGTGTGTTAGTGTGTTATGTGTTGATTATGTTGTGTTTGTGTTGTATTGTTTGTGTGTGTTGTGAGTTGTGTGTGTATTGTTTGTGTGATATACATGTTGTTTGTTGTGTTTGAGTGTAGGTGTGTTATGAGTATTGTATGTGTGGGTGTTGTGTGTTGTTTGTTATATATATGTATGTGTGTATTGTGTGTGTGTTGTGAGTTATGTGTGTGTTGTGAGTTTTGCATTGTGTATTGTGAGTTGTGTGTGTATGTAGATTATATGTGTCTTTGTGTGTTGTGTGTTATTTGTGTTGTGTATTATTTGTCATGTATCACATTTGTATGTGTGGGTATTGTAAAGTATGATATATGTGTGTGTGTGTGTGTGTTATGCGTAGTGAGTTATGAATTGTGTATGTTGTATATATGTGTGTGTATGTTGTGTTATTTGTATTATGTGTGTGTTGTGTGGGAGTGTTTTGTGTACGATATATGTGTGTGTGTGTGTTGTATATGTTATATGTGTGTAGGGCTGTTTTGTATATACAATATGTGTGTGTGTATGATGTGTGTGTATATTATTTGTGTGATGTGTGTGTATTGTGTTTGATTGTAGGTGTGTTATGAGTGTTGTGTAAAATTTATTTTGTGTGTTATATGTGTATGTATTGTGTTTGTGTGTGTGTGTGTTGTGTTTGTGTGTGTATGTGTAAGTGTTATATGTGTGTGTTATATATGTGTTGTGTTTGTGTATGTATTGTGTTATATGTGTGTGTGTATTATATGTGTGTTGTGCTTGTGTATGTATATGTGTGTGTGTTGTGTGTGTGTATATTATTTGTGTGATGTGTGTGTTGTGTTTGATTGTAGGTGTATTATGAGTGTTGTGTGTAATTTGTTGTGTGTGTTATATGTGTATGTATTGTGTCTGTGTGTGTGTTATGTGTGTGTATTGTGTTTGTGTGTGTGTTATATATGTGTGTTGTGCTTGTGTATGTATATATGTATATTGTGTTTGTTTGTGTGTGTTATATGTGTATGTATTGTATTTGTGTGTGTGTGTTATGTGTGTTGTGTTTGTGTGTGTATGTGTTATATGTGTGTTGTGTTTGTGTATGTATTGTATTATATATGTGTGTGTGTGTTATATGTGTGTTGTGCTTGTGTATGTATATGTGTGTGTGTGTATTATGTGTGTGTATATTATTTGTGTGTATTGTGTTTGATTGTAGGTGTGTTATGAGTGTTGTGTGTAATTTGTTATGTGTGTTATATGTGTATGTATTGTGTTTGTGTGTGTGTTATATGTGTGTTGTGTTTGTGTGTGTATGTGTTATATGTGTGTGTGTGTTATATGTGTTGTGTTTGTGTATCTATTGTGTTTGAGTGTGTGTGTTATATATGTGTTGTGTTTGTGTGTGTGTGTTATATGTGTGTGTGTTGTGTGTGTATATTATTTGTGTGATATGTGTGTATTGTGTTTGATTGTAGGTGTGTTATGAGTGTTGTGTGTAATTTGTTGTGTGTTATATGTGTATGTATTGTGTTTGTGTGTTTGTGTTATGTGTGTGTGTTATATGTGTGTTGTGTTTGTGTATGTATTGTGTTATATATGTGTGTTGTGCTTGTGTATGTATATGTGTGTGTGTGTTATGTGTGTGTATATTATTTGTGTAATGTGTGTATATTGTGTTTGATTGTAGGTGTGTTATGAGTGTTGTGTGTAATTTGTTGTGCGTGTTATATGTATATGTATTGTGTTTGTGTGTGTGTGTTATGTGTGTTGTGTTTGTGTGTGTATGTGTTATATGTGTGTGTGTGTTATATATGTGTTGTGTTTGTGTATGTATTGTATTATATGTGTGTGTGTGTTATATGTGTGTTGTGCTTGTGTATGTATATATGTGTGTGTGTTGTGTGTGCCTATATTATTTGTGTGATGTGTGTGTAATGTGTTTGATTGTAGGTGTGTTATGAGTGTTGTGTGTAATTTGTTGTGTATGTATTGTGTTTGTGTGTGTGTGTTATGTGTGTGTATGTGTGTGTGTTATATGTGTGTTGTGTTTGTGTATGTATTGTATATATGTGTGTGTGTGTTATATGTGTGTTGTGCTTGTGTATGTATATGTGTGTGTATTATGTGTGTATATATTATTTGTGTGATGTGTGTAATGTGTTTGATTGTAGTTGTGTTATGAGTGTTGTGTGTAATTTGTTGTGTGTTATATGTGTATGTATTGTGTTTGTGTGTGTGTTATATGTTTGTTGTGTTTGTGTGTGTGTTATATGTGTGTTGTGTTTGTGTATGCATTGTGTTTGTGTGTGTGTTATATGTGTGTTGTGTTTGTGTGTGTATGTGTTATATGTGTGTGTGTGTTATATGTGTGTTGTGTTTGTGTATGTATTGTGTTATATGTGTGTGTGTGTGTGTTATATGTGTGTTGTGCTTGTGTATGTATATGTGTGTGTATATTATTTGTGTGATGTATGTGTATTGTGCTTGATTGTAGGTGTGTTATGAGTGTTGTGTGTAATTTGTTGTGTGTTATATGTGTATGTATTGTGTTTGTGTGTGTGTTATATGTGTGTTGTGTTTGTGTGTATATGTGTTATATGTGTGTGTGTTATATGTGTGTTGTGTTTGTATATGTATTGTGTTATATGTGTGTGTGTCATATGTGTGTTGTGCTTGTGTATGTATATGTGTGTGTATATTATTTGTGTGATGTATATGTATTGTGTTTGTGTGTGTGTGTGTTATGTGTGTTGTGTTTGTGTGTGTGTTGTGTTATATGTGTGTGTGTTATATGTGTGTTGTGTTTGTGTATGTATTATGTTATATGTGTGTGTGTGTGTTATATGTGTGTTGTATTTGTGTGTGTATGTGTTATATATGTGTGTGTGTTATATGTATGTTGTGTTTGTGTATGTATTGTGTTATATGTGTGTGTTATATTTGTGTTGTGCTTGTGTATGTATATGTGTGTGTATATTATTTGTGTGATGTGTGTGTATTGTGCTTGATTGTAGGTGTGTTATGAGTGTTGTGCGTAATTTGTTGTGTGTGTTATATGTATTGTATTTGTGTGTGTGTGTGTTATATGTGTGTTGTGTTTGTGTGTATGTGTTATATGTGTGTGTGTGTGTTATATGTGTGTTGTGTTTGTGTATGTATTGTGTTATATGTGTGTGTGTTATATGTGTGTTGTGCTTGTGTATGTATATGTGTGTGTGTATATTATTTGTGTGATGTATATGTATTGTGTTTGTGTGTGTGTGTTATACGTGTGATGTTATATGTGTGTTGTGTTTGTGTATATATTGTGTTATATGTATGTGTGTTGTGTTTGTGTATGTATATGTGTGTATGTTATATGTGTGTTGTGTTGTGTTATAAGTGTGTGTGTGTGTGTTATATGTGTGTAAGTAGAAGGAGGAAGCGAAAGTGCCACTATAATGGACGTGATAGGTTACTTTCAACGGTTACCCGATGGTCGGTGGCATCACGATTCAAGAGGAGGCCCGGATCGATACTTGATATTCAATGCCAAGTGACTCCAGACTTGCAAGATATAAAAGAGGAGGAATGAGAAGATTGACACCTTTTCTATTATCATCCTCCAGATGACCTGAGAAGACGTCAAATTTTTTTTTTTTTTATGTACATCATCATCACCACTTCACTCCTCTACAGGCCTCATGGGACATGGTCTCTGTCGCTGTGATGCTGTCGGTGTCTGTCCGGTGGCGCTCCATGCGACTAGGCATGTCACAGGCATTGGGTTACAGCGTAGCTTCAAGGCTGTGTGCGTTCCAATATTAGCTAAAGCGAGCAGGGCCGACGGACAGCCGCTCCCTTCCTCTCTCCCCGCGATTGATCCGCCTCACACCTCTCCTCTATTGGCTGATGCAGTATGCATGCTATGCTGGTTGTGTCCTTGTGGCCACCGGTGAAAGACACAGAAGGAGCTGAAGCAGGGAAAAGCGGAAGAAGGATGAAATGAGGAAGGTTGGCAAGGATGAGGAATGGAAACGAACACGATGAGAAGGATGAATGGAGAAGGAAGAAAGGTCGGAAGGAAGGGGAACATTGTCCGTGCAGGGACAAGGAGCTGACCGAGAAGGAACAAAATCCTAATAGAACCGATGTCGAACCCAAATCTTCCACTTCCTCGTCCTGCTCTTGCGGTCACCTTCCTCCTCAACTAGCTCGGTCCAGCCCAACGTCGTCGCCAGCCGATGCGCTCAACCCGCTCCTCCGTCGTCCTGCTCTTGCGGCCGCCTTCCTCCTCAACTAGCTCGGTCCAGCCCAACGTCGTCGCCAGCCGATGCGCTCAATCCACTCCTCCGTCACCGGTGTAGGGTTCCGACTGGGTTTAAAACAAGTTGGGCCGGATCGTATACCCATTAGCTCAAGTTGAATAGGTCCACGAAGCACGCTTGCTTACGATGACCGTCAGATGGACTTACCGCTAGCGAGCGGACGACAAAGAGGCTCAAAAAAAAATTTTGTCCTCAAACCCTTGAAACCCGAATTTGTTACATTCACCGGTAGTGACCGGAACCCAGAGCTATGATGGGCCCATACAACCTGCTGCTTGCTCTGTCTCGTTGATGGGCCCGTAATTGTGGCCTGCCCATACAACTAGACGAGGTTTTGAGGGTTATTTTGACCTTGATAGAGCCCAAGTGATGGGTAACTGACTTTGATTCTCTTGTTACTTGGCTTTACTTCAGCTTGCTGCTTTTGTTCGACAACTGATGCATGAATTCGGAGTTAATAGAAGAAAGTGGATTAAGCCATGAGTGGGTTGGAAGCCACAACTAAGAGGCCCATCAACGAGACTAGGCATGCGGCAGGTTGTATGGGCCCATTATAGCTCTGGGATACGGTCACCACAGGTGAAACTAACAACGTCGGATTTCAAGGGTTTGAGAACCAAAAAAATTTTTTTGTGCCTCTTTGTCATCCATCCCGCTAGCGGTAAGCTCAACGAATCATCATAAGCGTGCTTCATGGACATGTTTAACTCAAGTTAATGGGTATACGACCGCCCAACTCGTTTAAATCAATCTCAACCGACCTCGGTAACGGAAGAGCGGGCGACGAGAGGAGGAGCGTGTCGGGTGATGGCTTAGGTCGACCGAGCTGTTTGTCGAACAAGATCCTTCCTACCGTCGCATATAGAAGAACTGTCAGTCCGTCGGGATTCGTGTATTAGAGCAGATCGACAGTGGTGTGTCAGTGCCCGTCTATGTCAAAAATGGTTCCCCCGATCTTTGTCCCGTACATGTGGTCGTACGTGAAGCCGTTGTAGGGCATAATGCCAGCCTCCAGAAGCCCGTCCCTGACCGCTGACTGCCACTGCCACTGAAGGATCGGCGGCTTGAAGGCCACCGTCTACTCCACCCACCCGTAGGACTGGTTCACCAACACCCCGTCCCAGCCGACGTCCCTCACGTACTCGGGACCGGCGCGCATGTAGAGCCCTGCGTTGAGGCAGCTCCCTCCTCCGAGCACTTGGGCGCGCGCTTTGATGACCCCGTCCTCGGACGGGGTTGTATCTTTAATCTACAGTGCTTGTATCTTTAATCTACACGCTTGAGGTGTCATTGTTCGACGAAATCAAAGAAGTGCAAAGATGGGCTCGAGATAGGTTGATGCCTCCTAATAAATTTTATTCAACCACCCCATGAAGACCATGATCATATAAAGATTTAGCTTTTGAACTATGTGAAAATGCCCAAGCATGGGACCAAGAATTAGTAAAACCAGGAATCGCTCACCGTCACATCAAACCGCTTGTTTGTTTTGACACCATGAATAATACTACTGGCGCAGTAAATTCATTGCCGAGATAGAGAGGAAGGTGAATATTTAGTGCTTCACACCTGAACCTTTGACCTGTGCTGCAGTTGGCCCAGGGATTCTGTGTTGGCCAAATGCTCTGATGACCGCTCAACTTCCTTGGTGGCCATCAAACATTCATGCCATTATTCCTCCTAAGAAGCAAAAAATTTAAAAAGGACTGGTATGATGAGTTGGACTCTTACTTTTTTTCTGGGTAAATGATCAACATCTCCTCCTATTTCTCTTCCAAAATAAAGTTGTAGATTGGATGTTGCATCACCATTAAAATCCCTTATATTAAACTATAATTAAATACAAAATATGTTTTACACATTGTATAACCATCTCTGTCTTCTTTCCAAATACTTCCATTTGGACTATGGACTAAAAAGATCCTAAAACACTTGTATATTTGGAGTTATCCGATAGAAGTAACAATTTATAATTCAAAACAAAAAAAATTAGATCATAGAACCGACTGGTTCTTCATTAGTTATCCAAAAATTCAAAGGAGTTTAGATATGTTATTCTAATAACAGTTCAAGAATTGTAAAACTGGAAATGCTAGATTCACTAAAACTAATGAAATTAGTAGGAGTACTTTGGGTTCAGCACCAGTAGAAGAGAAAATCTAGCAGGTAATTTGCACCAAGGAACCATCCTTTGTCGTTGCAATGAATACCTGGAACATTCTTGCAACCTAAACAGCAATACAAATATCTCACCCATACACATGATACTTAATGCTACCTACAGAGGTAAACCATATTGCCAAGATATGGGTTCGAAAGTAGGAAAACTAGTCTCACACGTACAAACATAAGAGTTGGAACACACTCTTGTACTGCTCGATATAGGAGAACTGCGAGTACCAAGATCCTTCAGCACTCATGCTTCAGAGACAAAGATGAAATCCCAGATGAGCAGCTACACTTTGTTATACTACTAGCAGATGATCCAGAAAGTGTCATGAGAATAATAGCCATGGCACAATCTGAAATCCTTGAAATACTTGTGCTCCAGAGTCTGTCTGTTGAGCGGTGACTCTTTTACAAGGGTCCAAGCGGAGCATTTTCTGATAACCAATGTTTTAATTGGACAATTAGCGACAAGGGACTTTAATTGGCCATTTGGCCAGGATAAGCAATGAAAGAAATGTAATCCATTTTGCTGAAACAAAACATTTATTTTTTCCATGCATGCAAATTGTAGCTATGATCATGGATATTTCATCATTTAAGGGCTAAATAAATATGTTCTCAAAATGGTCCAACACCTGGAAAAATTAGAAAAGTAGCTTTCAGAACCAGAGATAACTAGGGGGTTGAACCAGGAAAATCTAATCAGACATCGAGAATGCTATCGTACTGCAATCCAAGTGAAGTGCATATTGTTGCGTATAGTGACCAGCATGTTTGTAAATATTTTTTTTTCATAAAATGTATAATACAAATAACAAAACTATTGAGCTTGTCTTGAATTTCACATTATAAAAGCAATGTTTTCTTTCACACATGCATGCATCAAAATTATTGGCACTTACAGAGAGAGGATCAATTCCTGTAGCTTCAAGATTTGTAACTACTGTTGCCGGATCCTGCACAGCAGAAATCCAATTACAGGCCTTGGAGAGAGAACCAAAGGAATTAGAGAGGTGAAGGTGGGAAGAACAATCAATTGTGTCACCAAGGCAGAACAAAATCTGAACCCTCCTCAAATACGTGGGTTGTTTGCATTTTGAATGAATATCCAAAAGATAGATAGTGCCCATATGCCTTGCCCGTAAAAAGGAGAAGAGGAGAAAGAATCCTTTTATCACATGACACAGGTGTCACAATAATACATAGAACACCACAATTGATGAGTCCAGTAGCCTAATAATGGACTTGTGAAAACCATTGTGATAGTTGAACTCTGTTTCTTCTCATTTGGTCTAAAAATGGGTTCGGGATGTTCTACGTGCATTTAAGTCAATCGTATAATTGAACTTTTTCATACAGCCTTCCCACAACCAATGTACGATCGCGCGAGAGGCAACAGCTTTCCAATATAAAAGCCCCATACCACGTCGCTAAAGAGGAAGAGGCTCTTTTTCCTTTCCAAGGCAACGACCACCTTTCCCCTACATATACTAACTTGACCTTCGGAGGGGTCGGGGAGCCATCCCGACCCGACTGTATGCGTGATACGCGATCTTCGGAAAAGGGAACCTTCGGAGGAACCGCCTCGGCGCCCAAGGAGCCAACCACCCTCTTGGTCCAGCCCTCCAACCGCTTCGGACCCCAAAGGCGTCCCTGGGTGACACTTGCACGTCCTGGGCCGAACCAAGCCGTGCCGGCTCAGCTGCCACGGCATAAAGGTACAATAACAATGTGTTTGTATGTGTATTGTGTGTAATATATATGTTGTGTATGCATTGTATATGTGTGAGTTGTGTGTATGTGTGAGTATAGTTGTGTGGTGTATGTGTTGTGTGTGTTATGAGTTGCGTGTGTAGTGTGTAGTGTATAGTGTGTAGTGTGTGTGTTGTGTTGTATTGTGTGTAGTGTATGTGTTGTATGTGGTGTGTAGATAGTGTGTAGTGAGTGTGTTGTGTGTAGTGTGTAGCGTGTAGTGTATTTGTGTAGTGTGTAGTGTATGTGTATAGTGTGTAGCATGTAGTTTGTGTGCAGCGTGTAGCGTATAGTATGTGTAGTATGTAGTGTGTATATGTGTAGCGTGAGTTGTGTGCTGTGTATAGCGTGTAGTGTATGCAGTGTGTAGTATGTGTTGTGTGTAGTGTGCATGTGTTATGAGTTGTGTGTGTGTAGTGTAGTGTATAGTGTGTAGTATGTTTGTTGTGTATTATGAGTTATGTGTGTATAGTGTGTGTTGTGTGTCACATATTAAAAAAAGCGACGTGCCTCGTGCGATATCGCATGTGATTTTTTTTTTATATACAATGTCGCATGCAGTTTTTTTTAATATACGACGTCGTCTATATTTTTATTTTGGTATCATTAATGCCTCAAATATAAGACTCACTTAATGAACAATATTGTAATATTTTGATAGCTTTCTTGCTGAAAGCATGCATGACGATAGTTGTATGGTTTTGCCTACTAGAAGGAGGGTGCTACTGATCCAACATTTCTTTACTTTGCCTTGAAGAAAATTATGATCTAGTTGAACTTATCTTTTATCCTTTTGCTCTTGAAGGACCTTTAAGAGTTTGTCCATGGTTGAATGTTTCTTCACTGTATAGTATAAATGCTTTTTTGGAGTTTCTAGGTGTTTTATTTTTTTAATGAGCATTTACTTAAATGAGAACTGAATTTTTAGTTTTGCCTGCCAACCAGAGCATCATTGTTTGGAGTTTCTAGGTGTTTTATTTTTTTAACTTAAACGAGAATGAGAACTGAATTTTTAGTTTTGCCTGCCAATGAGCATCATCTAGAGATGATGCTTGATTTACCATTACATGAATTTTTAGCACAGTATATAGGATTTTGTTAACATCACACTCTCAGGTTATATCTCACTGTGCTGCTGAAGCTGAAGTTTTACCTATCTAGATGTACCAAGTTTGAGCTTCTATTGAGATATGTTTGATGGCTGCTGCAGCAGCATAACCATTCGTGGTTGGTAACTCCAGTCTGATGGAGGAGATGACAGACTCTCTCCCAAATCACATGATTGGCTTCTAACATCACCAAATCTGAATAAAGAAATAGAACCACAAAAGTACAGTGACACATGTGCAAGAAAAAGTTATCCTCCAAAATCCTTCATGTAGGGAAATGTAATTATTTCCCTACAAGAAGCCATTCAAAGCAAAATGAGAATGCTGATTGCAAAAAAAAACAAATAAGCATTAAGTACACTAAACTTAAATTGATAGATCAGCCAAACAACCGACAGAGATGGTTCAGGCAGAAAAACAATCTACAAATAGTGCTTATTACACTTACAGAAATCAGGTTATGTAGCTTAAGAATTTTTTGCTACAATGTGAGATGGGACAGCCAAACATGTGCTCAATCTCTACAACGATTGAGATAAGTTAGTGGTTTGGCTTAGGTTTTTTCACTATCATCACAGTGCAAAGCGCATGGTGTGCACAGTAATCACTCACGCTACCCAAGACAGTACTGCAGGAAGTATAAATGCAGTACAGATTAGTAGAGTTAAGAAATTGAGAATGAACAATTAACGCAATCATCTGGGTCTCTCACTTTTGCATATAAGATAAAAGAGCTGGATTTGGTCAGTCAATTTGCACTTTATTGCATATGTAATGTTAGTATGGGTCCAAACACTCTTGGAAACTAAAACCCTTACAATTAGGTTCAAACAAAATTTTCTCCCTTCAGTGTGCAAGTTTTCTAATTATATGATATCATTTGTGTCCCTTACAAGCTAAAGCATTGTTTAACAAATCATGGATGAACAACAAAGAAGAATATTTGCAATCGAGTAATTATAGATTAAGAAAGAGGCTGAATTTACTCTATCAACAAAAAAAGACACCTTTGGCTGATTACTTTTCAGTTTATTTAATAGAAAGTTCTATGTAATTTAAGTATCATTTCCTTTTCCATCTTTTTTTGAAAAACAATAAAATAAAAATTTCCATCTATCATTTCGTTTGTTTCCAGTTCAGTAGGACAAATCTTTTCGCTAGTTATTCTTAGAGATGGAGAAATATTGAATCTAGTTGAAAAACTAGTTTAGTCTCGATCATATACAGGAGCAAATGACTTGGAGCATGGTCGAAGAATTCTTTTCCATCTTTTACTCAATTCTTGGCCCGTCTCCTTATGCATGCACTTCCGCTGAAATGGATGAGCGAAACCATGACGCAAGTGTTTGATGAAAATAAAGCTACAGACTGCTCCTGCAGAAAAAAACTATTTGCCATGAGAAGGTACTTTTGCTACAAAGCGTAGGTCGATCAAGTTGTGGTCGATCAACTTTATGGCCCTTACCATGATAAAGTGCATGCTCTTTGGTTGGCAAATGTGAAGTTGTGTTGAGATTAAGTAAAGACTAATGAAGACCTCCAAAGAAGAAACATGATAACAAAGATCACAATTTATGCAAATGTTTAACCCATAACTCGGTGGAGATCTTTAAGCATGAATGTGACTAACACAAGAAATTAGTGTGTTAGTCTCTCAACTAATCTTTATGCATCGTGTGCTTGCTTTCCCTCCTCATGCGATGACGTGGGGCTTGTGTTAGTCTCTCAACTATATTAGCTTAGTCGGAGATAAGAAAAAACGAAGGAAGAGGATGCTCCAAGGAAGACCATAAAAAGATTACAGCCATTTGCCCTGCAGAAATGGGCAGAATCATGCGCAACAGTGTTATAAGACCTATCGAAATAAGATAAAATGTGAAACTCAAACCTACGCAGCAATAACCTGGATGGAATCCGAGTAGACTCCAAAATGCTGCAAGCAGCGACGGCGAGCTTGTTTAAATCTCTCTAACAGTGCCAAGGCCTCCACCATATGTGCAGAGGTGGCATGGCAGCGGAACTCAACTTCCATAATGACATCTCTTACAGATGCTTGAGAGCAATTCCACCATTGCAAGATCGTGAGATGGGTTCAAAAGAACCATCACATTCAAGTTGGTTTAAGGTTCGTACCCAACAAATATGCCTCATTGTTCACCTCCCTCTCGATTTGGACGATAAACGAAAAGGAACGCAGTTCTCTTGGTTTCCGGTTTCAGGTTTGAACTGCTTTATGCAAGCATATTCAAGCATTTCCTGATCACAACCTGAAAAAGAATAAAAGAAACTGCTTGCCAGATTGCTGCTTTGGTTTGTTTCTCAGGCTTATAAGCTTCCTCCAATTTTGCAAGAGATACAGAAACATCCTACAAAAAAAATGCCTTACTCTAAAGTACAAACAACTGAAATCTAAGGAGAATAATAAAGATCTTATTGTGTATGTGTTGTGTCTTGTTGTTGTGTGTGTGTTGTGTGTATGCGTGTGTTGTGAATGTTATGTGTGTTGTGTTTTGTGAATTCTGTATGTGTTTTATGTTTGTATATATGTATGTGTATGTGTTTGTGTGTGTTGTTTTGTGTTATGTGTTGTGTGTGTATTGTGTATGTGTTGTGTCTTGTTGTTGTGTGTGTATTGTATGTGTGTGTGTTGTGTGTGTTGTGAATGTCATATGTGTTGTTTTGTGTTGTTGTGTGTGTATTGTATGTGTGTTGTATGTTTATGTGTTGTGTTGTGTTATGTGTTGTGTGTATATTGTGTATGTGTTGTGTCTTGTTGTTGTGTGTGTATTGTATGTGTGTGTGTTGTGAATGTTATGTGTATTGTGTGTATAAGTATTGTGTTATAAATGTTGTGTGTGTTGTGTGTGTGTGTTATATGCATGTGTGTATGTGTTGTATTTGTGTGTGTGTGTGTGTATATATCCACTCCTTCGTCACCGATGTAGGGTTCCGACTGGTTTAAAACAAGTTGGGCCGGATCGTATACCCATTAGCTCGAGTTGAACAGGTCCACGAAGCACGCTTGCTTACGATAACCGTCCGGTGGACTTACCGCTAGCAGAACGGATGACAAAGAGGCCCAAAAAAAAAATTTTTTGTCCTCAAACCCTTGAAACCCGAATTTGTTACATTCACCGGTGGTGACCGGAACCCAGAGCTATGATGGGCCCATACAACCTGCTGCTTGCTCGGTCTCGTTGATGGGCTCGTAATTATGGCCTGCCCATACAACCAGTTGCTTGATGGGCCCCGTAATTGTGGCCTTTCGAAAACGTAATTTTGATAATGGCAAAAACATTATTTTGGATAAATGGCAAAATCATAATTTTCATATAATGGCAAAAACATATTTTTCTAACAATGGCAAAATCGTAATTTTGGATGAATGGCAAAACTGTAATTTTATATAATGACAAAACCGTAATTTTATATAATGGCAAAACCGTAATTTTGTATGAATGGCAAAACTGTAATTTTATATAATGGCAAAAACGTAATTTTGGATGAATGACAAAACCGTAATTTTGGATGAATGGCAAAACTGTAATTTTGGATGAATGGCAAAACCGTAATTTTGGATGAATGGCAAAAACGTAATTTTGATAATGGAAAAAACGTAATTTTGGATAAATGGCAAAACCGTAATTTTCATATAATGCAAAACCGTAATTTTGGATGAATGGCAAAAATGTAATTTTGATAATGGCAAAAACGTAATTTTCGGACAATGGCAAAACCGTAATTTTGGATGAATGGCAAAACCGTAATTTTATAAATGGCAAAAATGTAATTTTGGATAAATGGCAAAACCGTAATTTTCATATAATGGCAAAAACGTAATTTTCGGACAATGGCAAAATCGTAATTTTTATGAATGAAATCATAATTTTATATAATGGCAAAACCATAATTTTCATATAATGGAAAAATCGTAATTTTGGATGAATGGCAAAACCGTAATTTTATTAAATGGCAAAACCATAATTTTCGATGAATGGCAAAATCGTAATTTTGGATGAATGGCAAAACCATAATTTTATATAATGGTAAAACCGTAATTTTGTGTGTTGTGTTTGTGTATGTATTTGCGTGTGTGTGTTGTATGTTATTTGTGTTGTGTATGTGTTTGTGTATGTTGTGTGTGTGGGTGGGTGTGTTGTATGTGTGATATATGTGTATGTGTTATGAGTTATGTATGTTGTATATGTTATGTGTGTGTGTTATGTGTTGTTTGTATTGTGTGTATGGTTTGTGATGTGTTGTGTGTTGTTTATATTGTGTGTATTGTTCGTGCCGTATGTTATTATGTATATTGTGTGTTTGTGTGTTATGTGTTGTTTATGTTGTGTTTGTGTTGTATTGTTTGTGTGTGTTGTGAGTTGTGTGTGTGTATTGTTTGTGTGATGTGCATATTGTCTGTGTTTGAGTGTAGGTGTGTTATGAGTATTGTATGTGTGGGTGTTGTGTGTTGTTTGTTATATATGTATATGTGTATTGTGTGTGTTGTGAGTTATGTGCTGTGTTGTGAGTTTTGTGCATTGTGTATTGTGAGTTGTGTGTGTATATAGATTATATGTGTGTCTTTGTGTGTTGTGTGTTATTTGTGTTGTGTATTATTTGTATCATTTGTATGTGTGGGTGTTGTAAAGTATGATATATGTGTGTGTGTGTGTGAGTGAGTTATGAATTGTGTATGTTGTATATGTTATGTGTGTGTATGTTGTGTTATTTGTATTATGTGTGTGTTGTGTGGGTGTGTTATGTGTACGATATATTTGTGTGTATGTGTTGTATATGTTATATGTGTGTGTGGGTGTTTTGTATATATAATATATATGTGTGTGTGTATATTATTTGTGTGATGTGTGTATATTGTGTTTGATTGTCGGTGTGTTATGAGTGTTGTGTGTAATTTGTTGTGTGTTATATGTGTATGTATTGTGTTTGTGTGTGTGTATGTGTTATATGTGTGTGTCTGTTATATGTGTGTTGTGTTTGTGTATGTATTGTATTATATATGTGTGTGTGTGTTATATGTGTGTTGTGCTTATGTATGTATATGTGTGTGTATATTATTTGTGTGATGTGTGTGTATTGTGTTTGATTGTAGGTGTGTTATGAGTGTTGTGTGTAATTTATTGTGTGTTATATGTATGTGTGTGTTATATGTGTGTTGTGTGTGTGTTATATGTGTGTTGTGTTTGTGTATGTATAGTGTTATATGTGTGTTGTGCTTGTGTATGTATATGTGTGTGTATTTTATTTGTGTGATGTATGTGTATTGTGTTTGATTGTAGGTGTGTTATGAGTGTTGTGTGTAGTTTGTTGTGTGTGTGTGTTATATGTGTATTGTGTTTGTGTATGTATAGTGTATATGTGTGTGTGTTATATGTGTGTTGTGCTTATGTATGTATATGTGTGTGTATATATTATTTGTGTGATGTATGTGTATTGTGTTTGATTGTAGGTGTGTTATGAGTGTTGTGTGTAGTTTGTTGTGTGTGTGTTATATGTGTATGTATTGTGTTTGTGTGTGTGTGTTATGTGTGTTGTGTTTGTGTGTGTATGTGTTATATGTGTGTTGTGTTTGTATATGTATTGTGTTATATGTGTGTGTGTTATGTGTGTTGTGCTTGTGTATGTATATGTGTGTGTGTTATGTGTGTTGTGCTTGTGTATGTATATGTGTGTGTGTGTTATGTGTGTGTATATTATTTGTGTGATGTGTGTGTATTGTGCTTGATTGTAGGTGTGTTATGAGTGTTGTGTGTAATTTGTTGTGTGTGTTATATGTGTTTATCTCCCCATGAAAAACAACATATGATACTAATAGATTAGTAAGAAAATAAGCTAGCAGAAAAGATAGACAAAATATCAAGACACACACTCTTATGGTACCTTCAAAAGAAAGAAATATCTATCTAAATAAATTATAATCTAACAGCAAACAAATTACCAAAAAATATATATTCTCATCCTAATTATAATAGACTAAATAACATGAGGTCAAGAAATTAAAAAAATAAAAATAAAAAACCCACATAAAAGTCTACCGACACGTCCGAGAAATAATGAGTCTGAACATATATTTTATAACTCAAAATTAGATACAATGCAATTTTTATAACTCAAAATTAGGATGAAAAATTACCTAAAAATAATAATAAAATTGAACCTCATCTTATCTTAATAATTTGTCCTTAAATTCAACAACACTTGGTCCAGCAAGACCCAAACATGTGTTACCTAAGACCAATAATTCTGCATTGATTTGGCTACTCTCGATGGATCTTGTCATCAAGAATGATAGGATCTTTAATAATACAATGACAGGCCATCATTGATCTCACCAAAATTGATGCATGCATCCCCAATTTAAGATTTGATAAGCATTTGTGCCATGATGAAAACCAATCTTCATGGGTGCTTTATCCATCATCAAAGTTTGCAATGTTGCTTTGACTTGTATTGTGTTGTGTGTGTATGTGTGTTGTGTATGTTATTTGCGTGTGTGTGTGTTGTATGTTATTTGTGTTGTGTATGTGTTTGTGTATATTGTGTGTGTGGGTGGGTGTGTTGTATGTATGATATATGTGTATGTGTTATGAGTTATGTATGTTGTATATGTTATGTGTGTGTGTTATGTGTTGTTTGTATTGTGTGTATTGTTTGTGATGTGTTGTGTGTTGTTTATATTGTGTATTGGTCGTCTTTGTATGTTATTATGTATATGTGTGTTTGTGTGTTATGTGTTGATTATGTTGTGTTTGTGTTGTATTGTTTGTGTGTGTGTTGTGTGTGTGTGTGTGTATGTTGTTTGTTGTGTTTGATGTATGTGTTATATGTGTGTGTGTGTGTATGATATGTGTGTGTGTGTGTGTGTGTGTGTGTGTTATGTGTAGTGAGTTATGAATTGTGTATGTTGTATATGTTATGTGTGTGTATGTTGTGTTATTTGTATTATGTGTGTGTTGTGTGGGAGTGTTATGTGTACGATATATGTGTGTGTATGTGTTGTATATGTTATATGTGTGTGTGGGTGTTTTGTATATACAATATATGTGTGTGTGTGTGTGTTATGTGTGTGCATATTATTTGTGTTATGTGTGTATATTATGTTTGATTGTAGGTGTGTTATGTTATGTGTGTTGTGTTTGTATGTGTATGTGTTATATGTGTGTGTGTTATATATGTGTGTTGTGTTTGTGTATATATGTGTGTGTGTTATATGTGTGTGTGTGTTATATGTGTATTGTGTGTGTATGTATATGTGTGTGTATATTGTTTGTGTGATGTGTGTGTATTGTGTTTGATTGTAGGTGTGTTATGAGTGTTGTGTGTAATTTGTTGTGTGTGTTATATGTGTATGTATTGTGTTTGTGTGTGTGTGTTATATGTGTGTGTGTTTGTGTGTGTGTTATATGTGTGTGTTATATATGTGTGTTGTGTTGTGTATGTATATATGTATGTGTATATGTGTGTGTGTGTTTTATATGTGTATGTATTGTGTTTGTGTATGTGTGTGTGTTATGTGTGTTGTGTTTGTGTGTATGTGTTATATGTGTGTGTGTTATATATGTGTTGTGTTTGTGTATGTATTATGTTATATGTGTGTGTGTTATATGTGTGTTTTGTGTGTGTAATGTGTTTGATTTAAGGTGTGTTATGAGTGTTGTGTGTAATTTGTTGTGTGTTATATATGTTTGTATGTGTTATATGTTGTGTTTGTGTGTATGTGTTATATGTGTGTGTGTGTGTGTTATATATGTGTTGTGTTTGTGTATGTATTGTGTTATATGTGTGTTGTGCTTGTGTATGTATATGTGTGTGTGTATATTATTTGTGTGATGTATATGTATTGTGTTTGTGTGTGTGTTATGTGTGTTGTGTTTGTGTGTGTGTTATACGTGTGATGTTATATGTGTGTTGTGTTTGTGTATATATTGTGTTATATGTATGTGTGTTGTGTTTGTGTATGTATATGTGTGTATGTTATATGTGTGTTGTGTTGTGTTATGTGTGTGTGTGTGTGTTATATGTGTGTAAGTAGAAGGAGGAAGCTAAAGTGCCACTATTATGGACGTGGTTGGTTACTTTCAACGGTTACCCGATGGTCGGTGGCATCACGATTCTAGAGGAGGCCCGGATCGATACTTGATATTCAATGCCAAGTGACTCCAGACTTGCAAGATATCAAACAGGAGGAATGAGAAGATTGACACCTTTTCTATTATTTTTTTTTTTATGTACATCATCATCACCACTTCACTCCTCTACAGGCCTCATGGGACATGGTCTCTGTCGCTGTGATGCTGTCGGTGTCTGTCCGGTGGCGCTCCATGCGACTAGGCATGTCACAGGCATTGGGTTACAGCGTGGCTTCAAGGCTGTGTGCGTTCCAATATTAGCTAAAGCGAGCAGGGCCGACGGACAGCCGCTCCCTTCCTCTCTCCCCCCGATTGATCCGCCTCACACCTCTCCTCTATTGGTCGATGCAAAGATGCATGCTATGCTGGTTGTGTCCTTGTGGCCACCGGTGAAAGACATGAAGGAGCCAAGCAGGAAAAGCGGAAGAAGGATGAAATGAGGAAGGTTGGCAAGGATGAGGAATGGAAACGAACACGATGAGAAGGATGAATGGAGAAGGAAGAAAGGTCGGAAGGAAGGGAACATTGTCCGCAGGTGGACAAGGAGCTGACCGAGAAGGAACAAAATCCTAATAGAACCGATGTCGAACCCAAATCTTCCACTTCCTCGCCCGCTCTTGCGGTCACCTTCCTCCTCAACTAGCTCGGTCCACCCAACGCGTCGCCACCGATGCGCTCAACCCGCTCCTCCGTCGTGCCCCGCTCTTGCGCCGCCTTCCTCCTCAACTAGCTCGGTCCAGCCTAACGCCGCCACCGATGCGCTCAATCCACTCCTCCGTCACGGTGTAGGGTTCCGACGTTTAAAACAAGTTGGGCGGATCGTATACCCATTAGCTCAAGTTGAATAGGTCCACGGCACGCTTGCTTACGATGACCGTCAGATGGACTTACCGCTAACGGACGACAAAGAGGCTCAAAAAAAAAAATTTTGTCCTCAAACCCTTGAAACCCGAATTTGTTACATTCACCGGTAGTGACCGGAACCTGAGCTATGATGGGCCCATACAACTCGTTGCTCTGTCTCGTTGATGGGCCCGTAATTGTGGCCTGCCCATACAACTAGACGAGGTTTTGAGGGTTATTTTGACCTTGATAGAGCCCAAGTGATGGGTAACTGACTTTGATTCTCTTGTTACTTGGCTTTACTTCAGCTTGCTGCTTTTGTTCGACAACTGATGCATGAATGCCTGGAGTTAATAGAAGAAAGAGGATTAAGCCATGAGTGGATTGGAAGCCACAACTAAGAGGCCCATCAACGAGACTAGGCATGCGGCAGGTTGTATGGGCCCATTATAGCTCTGGGATACGGTCACCACAGTGAAACTAACAACGCCGGATTTCAAGGGTTTGAGAACCAAAAAAATTTTTGTGCCTCTTTGTCATCCATCCACTAGCGGTAAGCTCACCGAACAGCCATCATAAGCGTGCTTCATGGACATGTTTAACTCAAGTTAATGGGTATACGACCCGCCCAACTCGCTTTAAATCAATCTCAACGCCCTCGACCTCGGGCTGGCGGCCAGACCGAGAGAGGGAGGAGGAGCGTCGTGTGATACGCTTAGGTCGACCGAGCTATTTGTCGGAACAAGATCCTTCCTACCGTCGCATATAGAAGAACTGTCAGTCCGTCGGGATTCGTGTATTAGAGCAGATCGACAGTGGTGTGTCCGTTCGTCTATGTCAAAAATGGTTCCCCGATCTTTGTCCCGCATATGTGGTCGTGACGTGAAGCCGCAGGGCATAATGCCGCCTCCGTAAGCCCGCCCCGACCGATCGCCATCGCCATCAAGGATCGGCGGCTTGAAGGCCACCGTCTACTCCACCCACCCGTAGGACTGGTTCACCAACACCCCGTCCCAGCCGACGTCCCTCACGTACTCGGGACCGGCGCGCATGTAGAGCCCTGCGTTGAGGCAGCTCCCTCCTCCGAGCACTTGGGCGCGCGCTTTGATGACCCCGTCCTCGGACGGGGTTGTATCTTTAATCTACACAGTGCTTGTATCTTTAATCTACACAGTTGAGGTGTCAGTTGCTCCGACGAAATCAAAGAAGTGCAAAGATGGGCTCCGAGATAGGTTGATGCCTCCTAATAAATTTTATTCAACCACCCCATGAAGACCATGATCATATAAAGATTTAGCTTTTGAACTATGTGAAAATGCCCGAAGCATGGGACCAAGAATTAGTAAAACCAGGAATCGCTCACCGTCACATCAAACCGCTTCTTTTGGTTTTGACACCATGAATAATACTACTGGCGCAGTAAATTCATTGCCGAGATAGAGAGGAAGGTGAATATTTAGTGCTTCACACCTGAACCTTTGACCTGTGCTGCAGTTGGCCCAGGGATTCTGTGTTGGCCAAATGCTCTGATGACCGCTCAACTTCCTTGGTGGCCATCAAACATTCATGCCATTATTCCTCCTAAGAAGCAAAAAATTTAAATAGGACTGGTATGATGAGTTGGACTCTTACTTTTTTTCTGGGTAAATGATCAACATCTCCTCCTATTTCTCTTCCAAAATAAAGATGTAGATTGGATGTTGCATCACCATTAAAATCCCTTATATTAAACTATAATTAAATACAAAATATGTTTTACACATTGTATAACCATCTCTGTCTTCTTTCCAAATACTTCCATTTGGACTATGGACTAAAAAGATCCTAAAACACTTGTATATTTGGAGTTATCCGATAGAAGTAACAATTTATAATTCAAAACAAAAAAAATTAGATCATAGAACCGACTGGTTCTTCATTAGTTATCCAAAAAATTCAAAGGAGTTTAGATATGTTATTCTAATAACAGTTCAAGAATTGTAAAAACTGGAAATGCTAGATTCACTAAAACTAATGAAATTAGTAGGAGTACTTTGGGTTCAGCACCAGTAGAAGAGAAAATCTAGCAGGTAATTTGCACCAAGGAACCATCCTTTGTCGTTGCAATGAATACCTGGAACATTCTTGCAACCTAAACAGCAATACAAATATCTCACCCATACACATGATACTTAATGCTACCTACAGAGGTAAACCATATTGCCAAGATATGGGTTCTGAAAGTAGGAAAACTAGTCTCACACGTACAAACATAAGAGTTGGAACACACTCTTGTACTGCTCGATATAGGAGAACTGCGAGCAAGATCCTTCAGCACTCATGCTTCAGAGACAAAGATGAAATCCCAGATGAGCAGCTACACTTTGTTATACTACTAGCAGATGATCCAGAAAGTGTCATGAGAATAATAGCCATGGCACAATCTGAAATCCTTGAAATACTTGTGCTCCAGAGTCTGTCTGTTGAGCGGTGACTCTTTACAAGGGTCCAAGCGGAGCATTTTCTGATAACCAATGTTTTAATTGGACAATTAGCGACAAGGGACTTTAATTGGCCATTTGGCCAGGATAAGCAATGAAAGAAATGTAATCCATTTTTGCTGAAACAAAACATTTATTTTTTTCCATGCATGCAAATTGTAGCTATGATCATGGATATTTCATCATTTAAGGGCTAAATAAATATGTTCTCAAAATGGTCCAACACCTGGAAAAATTAGAAAAGTAGCTTTCAGAACCAGAGATAACTAGGGGGTTGAACCAGGAAAATCTAATCAGACATCGAGAATGCTATCGTACTGCAATCCAAGTGAAGTGCATATTGTTGCGTATAGTGACCAGCATGTTTGTAAATATTTTTTTTTCATAAAATGTATAATACAAATAACAAAACTATTGAGCTTGTCTTGAATTTCACATTATAAAAGCAATGTTTTCTTTCACACATGCATGCATCAAAATTATTGGCACTTACAGAGAGGATCAATTCCTGTAGCTTCAAGATTTGTAACTACTGTTGCCGGATCCTGCACAGCAGAAATCCAATTACAGGCCTTGGAGAGAGAACCAAAGGAATTAGAGAGGTGAAGGTGGGAAGAACAATCAATTGTGTCACCAAGGCAGAACAAAATCTGAACCCTCCTCAAATACGTGGGGTTGTTTGCATTTTGAATGAATATCCAAAAGATAGATAGTGCCCATATGCCTTGCCCAGGTAAAAAGGAGAAGAGGGGAAAGAATCCTTTTATCACATGACACAGGTGTCACAATAATACATAGAACACCACAATTGATGAGTCCAAAGAGCCTAATAATGGACTTGTGAAAACCATTGTGATAGTTGAACTCTGCTTTCTTCTCATTTGGACTAAAAATGGGTTCGGATGTTCTACGTGCATTTAAGTCAATCGTATAATTGAACTTTTTCATACAGCCTTCCCACAACCAATGTACGATGCGAGAGGCAACAGTTTCCAATATAAAAGCCCCATACCACGTCGCTAAAGAGGAAGAGGCTCTTTTTCCTTTCCAAGGCAACGACCAGCTTTCCCCTACATATACTAACTTGACCTTCGGAGGGGTCGGGGGGGAGCCATCCCGACCCGACCTGTATGCAGGATATGCGATCTTCGGAAAAGGGAACCTTCGGAGGAACCGCCTCGGCGCCCAAGGAGCCAACCACCCTCTTGGTCCAGCCCTCCAACCGCTTTGGACCCCAAAGGCGTCCTTGGGTGACACTTGCACGCCCTGGGTCGACGCAAGCCATGCCGACTCAGCTGCCACGGCATAAAGGTACACTAACAATGTGTTTGTATGTGTATTGTGTGTAATATATATGTTGTGTATGCATTGTATATGTGTGAGTTGTGTGTATGTGTGAGTATAGTTGTGTGTGTGTGTATGGTGTATGTGTTGTGTGTGTTATGAGTTGCGTGTGTAGTGTGTAGTGTATAGTGTGTAGTGTGTGTGTTGTGTTGTATGTGGTGTGTAGATAGTGTGTAGTGAGTGTGTTGTGTGTAGTGTGTAGCGTGTAGTGTATTTGTGTAGTGTGTGTTAAGTTAGTGTGTAGTGTATGTGTATAGTGTGTAGCATGTAGTTTGTGTGCAGCGTGTAGCGTATAGTATGTGTAGTATGTAGTGTGTATATGTGTAGCGTGTGTTGTGTGCAGTGTATAGCGTGTAGTGTATGCAGTGTGTAGTATGTGTGTTGTGTGCATGTGTTATGAGTTATGTGTGTGTAGTGTAGTGTATAGTGTGTGTTGTGTATTATGAGTTATGTGTGTATAGTGTGTGTTGTGTGTCACATATTAAAAAAAGCGACGTCGCCTCATGCGATATATCGCATGTGATTTTTTTATATACAATGTCGCATGCAGTTTTTTTTAATATACGACGTCGTCTATATTTTTATTTTGGTATCATTAATGCCTCAAATATTAGACT
The DNA here is from genome assembly GCA_023547065.1 of Musa troglodytarum. Lineage (NCBI taxonomy): Eukaryota > Viridiplantae > Streptophyta > Magnoliopsida > Zingiberales > Musaceae > Musa > Musa troglodytarum. The sequence goes on along the minus strand of CP097510.1, from coordinate 60,651,235 downwards.
CACTTAATGAACAATATTGTAATATTTTGACAGCTTTCTTGCTGAAAGCATGCATGACGATAGTTGTATGGTTTTTGCCTACTAGAAGGAGGGTGCTACTGATCCAACATTTCTTTACTTTGCCTTGAAGAAAATTATGATCTAGTTGAACTTATCTTTTATCCTTTTGCTCTTGAAGGACCTTTAAGAGTTTGTCCATGGTTGAATGTTTCTTCACTGTATAGTATAAATGCTTTTTTGGAGTTTCTAGGTGTTTTATTTTTTTAATGAGCATTTACTTAAATGAGAACTGAATTTTTAGTTTTGCCTGCCAACCAGAGCATCATTGTTTGGAGTTTCTAGGTGTTTTATTTTTTTAACTTAAACGAGAATGAGAACTGAATTTTTAGTTTTGCCTGCAATGAGCATCATCTAGAGATGATGCTTGATTTACCATTACATGAATTTTTAGCACAGTATATAGGATTTTGTTAACATCACACTCTCAGGTTATATCTCACTGTGCTGCTGAAGCTGAAGTTTTACCTATCTAGATGTACCAAGTTTGAGCTTCTATTGAGATATGTTTGATGGCTGCTGCAGCAGCATAACCATTCGTGGTTGGTAACTCCAGTCTGATGGAGGAGATGACAGACTCTCTCCCAAATCACATGATTGGCTTCTAACATCACCAAATCTGAATAAAGAAATAGAACCACAAAAGTACAGTGACACATGTGCAAGAAAAAGTTATCCCCCAAAATCCTTCATGTAGGGAAATGTAATTATTACCTAGCAAAAGCCATTCAAAGCAAAATGAGAATGCTGATTGCAAAAAAAAACAAATAAGCATTAAGTACACTAAACTTAAATTGATAGATCAGCCAAACAACCGACAGAGATGGTTCAGGCAGAAAAACAATCTACAAATAGTGCTTATTACACTTACAGAAATCAGGTTATGTAGCTTAAGAATTTTTTGCTACAATGTGAGATGGGACAGCCAAACATGTGCTCAATCTCTACAACGATTGAGATAAGTTAGTGGTTTGGCTTAGGTTTTTTCACTATCATCACAGTGCAAAGCGCATGGTGTGCACAGTAATCACTCACGCTACCCAAGACAGTACTGCAGGAAGTATAAATGCAGTACAGATTAGTAGAGTTAAGAAATTGAGAATGAACAATTAACGCAATCATCTGGGTCTCTCACTTTTGCATATAAGATAAAAGAGCTGGATTTGGTCAGTCAATTTGCACTTTATTGCATATGTAATGTTAGTATGGGTCCAAACACTCTTGGAAACTAAAACCCTTACAATTAGGTTCAAACAAAATTTTCTCCCTTCAGTGTGCAAGTTTTCTAATTATATGATATCATTTGTGTCCCTTACAAGCTAAAGCATTGTTTAACAAATCATGGATGAACAACAAAGAAGAATATTTGCAATCGAGTAATTATAGATTAAGAAAGAGGCTGAATTTACTCTATCAACAAAAAAAAAAACCTTTGGCTGATTACTTTTCAGTTTATTTAATAGAAAGTTCTATGTAATTTAAGTATCATTTCCTTTTCCATCTTTTTTTGAAAAACAATAAAATAAAAATTTCCATCTATCATTTCGTTTTGTTTCCGGTTCGTAGGACAAATCTTTTCGCTAGTTTTTCTTAGAGATGGAGAAATATTGAATCTAGTTGAAAAACTGTTTAGTCTCGATCATATACAGGAGCAAATGACTTGGAGCATGGTCGAAGAATTCTTTTTCATCTTTTACTCAATTCTTGGCCCGTCTCCTTATGCACGCACTTCCGCTGAAATGGATGAGCTAAACCATGACGCAAGTGTTTGATGAAAATAAAGCTACAGATCGCTTCCCGCAGAAAAAAACTATTTGCCATGCGAAGGTACTTTTGCTACAAAACTGTAGGTCGATCGAAGCTGTGGCTGATCAACTTTATGGCCCTTACCATGATAAAGTGCATGCTCTTTGGTTGGCAACAGAAGTTGTGTTGAGATTAAGTAAAGACTAATGAAGACCTCCAGCAAGAAACATGATAACAGCATCACAATTTATGCAAATGTTTAACCCATAACTCGGTGGAGATCTTTAAGCATGAATGTGACTAACATAAGAAATTAGTGTGTTAGTCTCTCAACTAATCTTTATGCATCGTGCTTGCTTTCCTCCTCATGCGATGACGTGGGGCTTGTGTTAGTCTCTCAACTATATTAGCTTAGTCGGAGATAAGAAAAACGGAGGAAGAGGATGCTCCAGGAAGACCATAAAAGATTACAGCCATTTGCCCTGCAGAAATGGGCGTAATCATGCGCAATAGTGTTATAAGACCTATCGAAATAAGATAAAATGTGAAACTCAAACCTACGCAGCAATAACCTGGATGGAATCCGAGTAGACTCCAAAATGCTGCAAGCAGCGATGGCGAGCTTGTTTAAATCCCTCTAACAGTGCCACAGTGCCAAGGCCTCCACCATATGTGCAGAGGTGGCATGGCAGCGGAACCCAACTTCCATAATGACATCTCTTACAGTATGCTTGAGTGCAATTCCACAGTGCAAGATCGGAGATGGGTTCACAAGAATCATCACATTCAAGTTGGTTTAGGGTTTGTACTCGACAAATATGCCTCATTGTTCACCTCCCTCTCGATTTGGACGATAAACGAAAAGGAACGCAGTTCTCTTGGTTTCCGGTTTCTGATTTGAACTGCTTTATGCAAGCATATTCAAGCATTTCCTGATCACAACCTGAAAAAGAATAAAAGAAACTGCTTGCCAGATTGCTGCTTTGGTTTGTTTCTCAGGCTTATAAGCTTCCTCCAATTTTGCAAGAGATACAGAAACATCCTACAAAAAAAATGCCTTACTCTAAAGTACAAACAACTGAAATCTAAGGAGAATAATAAAGATCTTATTGTGTATGTGTTGTGTCTTGTTGTTGTGTGTGTATTGTATGTGTGTGTGTTGTGTGTATGTGTGTGTTGTGAATGTTATGTGTGTTGTGTTTTGTGAATTCTGTATGTGTTTTATGTTTGTATATATGTATGTGTATGTGTTTGTGTGTGTTGTTTTGTGTTATGTGTTGTGTGTGTATTGTGTATGTGTTGTGTCTTGTTGTTGTGTGTGTATTGTATGTGTGTGTGTTGTGTGTATGTGTGTGTTGTGAATGTCATGTGTGTTGTGTGTTGTGAATTCTGCATTTGTTTTGTGTTTGTATATATGTATGTGTGTTGTATGTTTATGTGTTGTGTTGTGTTATGTGTTGTGTGTATATTGTGTATGTGTTGTGTCTTGTTGTTGTGTGTGTATTGTATGTGTGTGTGTTGTGAATGTTATGTGTATTGTGTGTATGAGTGTTGTGTTATAAATGTTGTGTGTGTATATATGTGTGTTGTGTGTGTGTGTTATATGCATGTGTGTATGTGTTGTATTTGTGTGTGTGTGTGTTATTTGTGTATGTATATGTTGTGTTGTGTTGTGTATGTGTGTTGTGTGTGTATTGTGTGTCTTGTGTATGTGTATGTATTGTGAATGTTTATTGTGTATGTGTGTGTATTGTGTGTATGTGTTGTTTGTGTTGTGTATATGTGTATGTGTGTGTATGTGTATGTTGTGTGTTATGAATTCTGCATGTGTTTTATGTTTGCATATATGTATGTGTGTTGTGTGTGTATATGTTGTGTTGTGTTATGTGTTGTGTGGATTGTGTATGTGTTGTGTCTTGTTGTTGTGTGTGTATTGTATGTGTGTGTGTTGTGTGTATGTGTGTTGTGAATGTTATGTGTTGTGACTTCTGTATGTGTTTTATGTTTGTATATATGTATGTGTGTTGTGTATTATGTGTGTATGTGTGTGTGTTGTGTGTATGTGTGTGTTGTGTGTATGAGTGTTGTGTTATAAATGTTGTGTGTTGTGTGTGTACATATGTGTATTGTGCGTGTGTGTGTGTTATATGCATGTGTGTTGTGTGTGTGCTGTTTGTGTATGTATATGTTTTATTGTGTTGTGTGTGTTGTATGTATGTAATGTATATGTGTTGTGTGTGTGTTTTGTATGTGAGTGTATTGTGAATGTTTGTTGTGTATGTGTGTGTGTTGTGTGTATGTGTTGTTTTTGTGTGTGTTGTTTTTGTATGTATATATTGTGTTGTGTTGTGTATGTGTGTTGTGTATGTTGTATATATGTAATATATGTGTTGTGTGCGTGTTTTGTATGTGTATGTATTGTGAATGTTTG